>CAXHSM010000006.1:1800000-2138654 GCA_964019185.1 Maratus speculifer | reverse complement strand
CAAAGACAAACGAAATTTCTATTCATTATTTTAGATCATAATTAGTAACGTGTATACATAAACACTCTTTAATTGTAATTAATTATATTATGCTTTTTATTTTCTTTTTATTATACAAGTTATTAAAAAAGTTCGGGATTCTATGCGCTTATCGTACCTGTAATATGTTAAGCCATCGGGACCATCTACATTGAATTCCTTTTCATCAGCGAGAAGAGGACTAAACCCCTCCCTTGCCCAATTCCTGTCATTTCGTATCCACTGAACATGAGTGACTTTATGTCCTTTTGAAAACTTTGCCAACGGCGCACAGGGCTGCCACAAACGACTATTTGTATATACAGTTCGCACCAGTATTTTTCTAATATAAATTTTAAACTTTATTTTTCTTACAAATATGTGGAAATGTCTATTAAGGATTTCTGTTTAAAGAAAGTGAAGCCAATTAGAATTAAAAAAAGTCGCTTGTGGTAGCCCTGGACGCAGTTTGCGAAAATGAAGAAAATGTATTTGTCAGCATCCGTCAGCGAACCATAAATATTGGTACTGGAGCGTCTTTTTTTTTCAGTAGAAGCTGACAGTACACACAGCTTCTGGGTTGAGATTAATGTATAAAGTTGTCTGTCATGTCATTTAATTATTTTCTATGGTTACTAGAACTGGATTTTGTTTCAGATTATCATTTTATGACAGATTTCGTGAAATAACTTAATTCGGGAAGTAGTTAATTCTTGAAATATCTACAACATTTAATGCACGGGTTTTCAAACGATAGCAAAAGGGCGAGTGGTCAAGAAAAGCTCATTTATAAAATGTGTTACGTACCAAAACTTTCTTAAAGAGAAATCCGCTTTGTTCAATCCCATTATACTAGTTCAATTTTTTTCTACACGAAAATTTTGGTAGTTTCCACTTTTTTTGATTGTGCTTTTCACTGACTATTTCCCACCCTGACTAAATTTCCCAAATTTCCTTTTTGGAAAACACTACAATGAATGGCATCTTTGCAATCAGTCGGAAGCCGAAATATAGTTTCGATTTTATCTCGGGAAACAATTGTGCCACAAGTACATGTCCTTGAAATACGTAAATTTATGTATTCAGTACTTAAATAAGCTTTTAATGTCGATTGTCTATGTATTTTTGAGACAGCAATTTATTGTTTCTAATTTTTGATAACACATTTAAGACTGTTAAACCCTTCGAGACGGGACCCTTTACGAAAGCTTTGTCGCCGGTTTTAAAATACAGAAATTTGTGACTTATTAAATCGAGAAAATGTTCCGATTAAAAAAGGCCAAAATTTACGGTATAATTTTACTGGCGGCGATGAACATGGATTCTTAAGCCTATTTGCAGCACGTATACGTGTCGCTCGTTCCCAAAGGGGTTAACGTTGATTGAGCATTTGTTTTTTCATTTTATCATTACATCGTCTTTCTTACTCGTTTAATTAGCTCTTAAATTAAATAAAAGGTTGTCTATAGACTTTTGGGACGCACTGTAATAGTTAAACAGTAAAAGTTTTAACAAAATTAAAAAAAAATTGCTGTGAAACAATTTTTCAAGGAGCGAAATGCTTAATCATGTAAGATTAAAATTAAGTTCTAAAAATAATTAAATGTTGCATCTTTATTAGTAATAGGGACATAATAATTAATTTTACTATTCGAATGAATTATTCTGGCATGAACAAAAAAAAACAAAGTTTCCAACCGTCTGTATATACTTTTCATGAATTACACCAGAAAGTTTGTAAAAAGAATGGAAGCAAATGTATAGCATGGCTGCCAACTACTACGCCTATTTAAAGTCAAATAAACATGTTAAAAACAGAAAATTTTGTAAATAATTAACAATATGTGTTGTAATGCATAACATTGAATATATTTGGCATACATTTTACTAAAACATTTTTGTGGTTTCAAACATGTTTATGTGATTTAATTAGGCGTAGAAGTTGGCAGCTCTGGTATAGTCATAGTGCATCAATCATTCTGAGCGCTCAATCAATCTTTCTAAATTTTAAAATAAAAACTTTTGAATTTTTATGGGATTAATAAACTAATTGTAAATAACAAATAAACCACTATCTTAAATCAAAATTTCTGGTAGAAATTGAAAATTGTAAAACAAAGATTGGCAACAATGATTTTGTGCATTCCAGAATGCTTCATTCGAACTCTAGAATCATTTGTTCTACACATCAGTAATTTTAATTTTAATCTTTAAGCATTATTTCATAATTGCTTGAGGGGATTGTCAGAGTTGCCAGTTGGTTACTTTTCTTTAATTCCGATTTTTTAATGGCACCACTTTTTTGGAAGGCAAAATTCTTTTTCTTTTCGCCTTAATTAATATGTCATTAACCACTTGGAGACGAGCGACACGTATACGCGTCGCAAATAGGCTTAAGAATCTGTTTATCCACAGCAGTAAAATTGTACTGTAAAATTTGCCTTATTTAATCGGAGCATTATCTCTATTTAAAGTGACACAAATTTCTCCTTTTAAAAACAATGTAATAAAATATTAAAAATTTCGTAAAAGGTTCCCGTCACGAAGGTTTTAAGTAAAGCTCATTTTATAGTTTCAAATTGCTGACAATGAAGAATCAGAGTTTGTAAAAGTAGCTCATCTGGCTACATTGGGAGGTGGGATAAATTATATCCCTTCAAATTATTTTAAAGGCTGGCACCAAAAACTTATAAATAATATGTCTAAATTCTAGATACTTTTAGATAATATATTTTAGATATATAAATAATTTTGATTCTCGAACTTTATGAAACACATCTAAAAGATTTCTTATTCTGAAACAAACATTTCTGAAAATTTCAACAGGATTTCAATATGACTCAAACACAATTGTCTGTTTCTTAGTTAGCATGTAAGTATTATTAAAAATCAAATGCAAAATTCCATAATTACATACAAAATCCAAGTTGACTGAAATAGAATAGTATAATTAAAATATTATTAATCAATAATGCAGAAAGGTTGAGAACGTGAACTATCACATATCTGTTACGTGCCAGCGAAGAATACATTTCCTGCAGCATAACGTAACGTACATAGATATATGTAAACAAGATACAAAATGTATAAAAGCTCGTCACACAAATCACAGTGACAGGATAAAATTTGTCAAATACGCATTTGGTAAAATTTCATATCGATATAACATCTCATGAGAAAACTGATGTTGAAACATGATAGTAAATGTAATTTTGCAATTCCACGGTTTCGCATTTGATCCATGAATCTATATTTTATGTTGTATATCATATCAAATACGAAATAGAAAATAAGTACAGCTATTCTCTGAAATCGTATAATTTTATGTAATATAGGTGTGTTAAATGTAACTGAATTTTTGAATGCATCATATTTCATACATAAATTATTTTTGATATCAATATCATACATGTATATGTTCTTTTTATTCAACCGTATGACAGTAAAATTTCTTTTTGAATTTTTTTAAGTACAATATTTATAAAAGGCCGAAATTAGTTATATATCTCTTGTAATTGGGGTCTTTTTTGAAAAATAAATATTGGATTATTTAACCACTTAACTATTATTTTTATTTATCACTTATTGTTTTTTTGACACCACTAAATTTTTAAAATAAAATTTTACACTACTTAATTTCAGAAATGTTTAGACTCAATATTATGAATATTTTAGCTTATAAAAGGTGGTGTTTACCTCATATGTTCAATTTATTGTATGCAAAAAAAGGATCAATTAAGGGGTTAATGGTAGTTTTTTTCCCTCTAATAAGCCGGATACTCCTATTAGAAAATAGTGATATTAAATATAAGAATCATATAATCCTTATCCATCAATATTTATAAGAGTCCGATATTAATTATTTATCTCTTGTAATTGGGATCTTTTCTGAATACTAAATCTTGGATTATTTAGAGACTTAACTGATTTTTTTATTCACCACTTATTGCTTTTTGACACCACTAATATTTTAACCCTTTTCGGCACACTGTGCCCGGTCTGGGATACTTAATTTTAATTTCAAACTTGAAGGCGGCACCAATAATATTTTAGTAAAATTTTGCTTTTACAATAAAAGCTTAAATTAAAGAATTCAACAGATCTAAAAAATTCGTTTGTAATTTCCGGTGTCAGTCGATAATTTCTCATTTTACTAGCAGATTTTTCCCGTACCGGAAAGGGTTAAATACAATTTAATACTAAGTAATGGCAGAAATAGTTAGTATATATATATATTACTAATATTTTAGCTTATAAAAGATTTAGCTCATATTTTATATTTATTGTACGAAAAAAAGACTCAGTTAAGTGGTTAATGGTATTTTTTATTTCCAATTAAATAAGCCGAATATTACAAATAGAAATTAGTGATATTCAAATACAATAATCGTATAATACTTGTTTATTTTTAACCTTGTACCATATAGTAAAAAGGATAAAGACATTAGTTTTTTGGCATTTTTTTTTTTTTTTGCATTTATTACGTCTACAAAAAAATTCTACCCCTTTTCAGCAATTTTCTTACAATAAAAAAAATTAAATCGCTATCGTCAACATTAGCTTCTACTCCCCTATACCAATGATAAATCAACTGATACATATCTTGTACATGTAAACTGAAAATTGCATAGTTACATACAAAACCCAAGCTGACAGAAACAGAATAGTGTTATTAATTAATAATACAAAAAGGTTGAGAACGTGAGCTATCACATTTTTGTAACGTGTCAGCTAAAAATATTTTTTGTGCAGCATAAGGTAAGGTGGGGTAAATGTATCAGTAGTGGGCCACCAGTTTTCAAAGTTGAAAATCAAGTTTTCTAGTCACCCCTGTCAGATAACAAACTAATTGCTGATTGGCTGGAACCGCTATCTGTCATCAGGCAAAGGGACAACTTCATTATTCTCATAGTCTTTAAGCTGAAAGGGTGTTTTTACAGACTATACGAAAAAACTAAATAAAAGCTAAAATTATTTTACGTAATCATCAAAACTTCTAAATATGATTTCAATATTGTGTATATTTAACTGTAGAAATGTAAAACAAATTATAACTTCGGTACAGTATTCATTAACCCTTTCCGGCGCATTGTGCCCGGTCTGGGATACCTAATTTTAATTCCAAACTGGCAAATGGCACCAGTAATATTTTAGTAAAATTTTGATTTTACAATAGAAGCTTAAATTAAGGAATTCAAAATATCTAAAAAATTCGTTTGTGAATTCCGGTGACAGTCGATAATTTCTCATTTTACTGCAGATTTTGCCTGTGCCGGAAAGGGTTAAACTCAAGAATGGAGAGGCCCACTTCTAGGGAACCCCTACTGGAGCATCAGAAATTTACTTGGACTACTACTGGAGCATAGAGGTAAGTAACATTTTGCATTTTTCATTTTTTCTAGAGAATATATTTTAAAAATTTGAATCTTTATTCTGATACATAAATATAAGGACTAGGCTAAAAAATATATATTTTTTTTAAATTCACTAATACTTTAATAATAATTAGATAAATGTCCTTAAGTGGCCCACTACTTGTGCATTTACCTTACATAGATATATGAAAACAAAATATGGAACACATAAAAGCTCTTTACACAAATCACAGAGAAAAGATAAACTAAATAAAAATGTGTCAAACGTACATTAGGTAAATTTTCATATTCAATATAAATAAATAAAATTCAATATATTCTCATGAGAAAACTGATTTTGAAACACGATATTAAATGTAATTTTGCAATTCTACGGATTCCCTTTTGATCCATGCATCTATTTTTTATGCTGTGTATCATATCAGGTATCAAATACAAAATGAATAGAAGAGTTCTTTGAAATTATATATATTTTATGTAAAACGGGAGTGTTAAAGGTAACTAAAATTCTGAATGCATCATATTTCATACATAAATTATGTTTGATATCAATGTCATACATGTATATATCCTTTTCATTCGACCGTATAACAGTAAAATTACTTTTTAACAATTTTCTTTCACCACTTTTGTAAGAGGCCAAAATTCTATAAGGCTGCCACAGGCGACTATTTTTATATTTTGTCAGCCCCAGTATTTTTCTAATATAAATTATGAAGCATATTTCTTTTGCAAATTTATGCTTGTGTTAAAGGTTTTGTAAATGTGCTTCAATTTATTTTTTAAAAATATTAGCCTGTGGCTGCCCTTATTCTATATGTATCACCTTGGAGGTGGACTTTTTCGAATAGTAAATCTTAGATTATTTAATGCTTTATGTTTTTAAATGATATAAGAATGCATGCTGCAATTTAAAAATAGTTATATTCTATCACAAGAAATTTTTAATCCTTATTTACTTCATCCTTTTGCCATTTACAGGTCTTGCACAGTTCCTGCAATTTTCACACTTTGCTACCAGTATTTTAAATCAAAAATCTTCATGGAAGTTTTCTCTAACATCTAGAACATAATTATACAATAAATATTACCGTTTTTAAATTGTGGTTGTAAGATGTGAAAATTTTAGGAACGGTACGAGCCCTGCATATATTAAAAGGATAAAAAAAAAATTTTGTCACTCTTTCTTTTTATTTTTTACGTTTACGAAAATATTTTACCCCTTTTACGCAATTTTCTTTTAGTTATAAAAAATCAAATTAAATAAAAGTCAGTATGGTCAAGATTAGTTTCTACTTTCCTACGCCAATGCTAAACAAAATCTAAAGCAAAAATTACATTGTTACATACAAATACCAAGTTGAATTAAATGGAAGAATATAATTAAACAATAATACAGAAAGGTTTAGAACGTGAATTATCACATATTTTTAATTAATTTTTAAACACGATCATTCAATCGATATCAATAAAAAAACTAGTCGTTGGGGCCCACCGTAATACTTACCCATTATGGATATGTATATGAAAATAAAACATGTGAAAACTATTTATACAATGCATTGCAATTCATAAAAAAATTTAAATATTGTTAATATACATAGTAATGCTATATTAAAGAACTGCTGATGTACCAATTTCGACAAATTATATAAAACGTCAAACTACTTAAGTAGTACCGAACTGCGTAAAAGAAACATCCTTATAACTCCAAAAATAATAATTCTATTAACTAACAATTAACTGCGTCGGATTAAGCGTCTCATTTCCAATTAAAATATACCTCTGAATTGAAATTTGAATGAAATACAGAATCATGAAAAATCGAAGAATGTGGAAAACAGGATTACAAATATCCCGGCAACTAATAATCCGATCGACTTCGTTCTATATGCAAAATGTGTGTTATTTTATTCACTTTTACGTCCATTCCTTAGAACAAAAAAATTCGAAAATTTTTATATACCTTTCATTAGAACGAATTTTTCGAGAGTCCGAAAAAAATAGTTCCGGATAATCGAGGTTGATGATATTAAATAGGCTTCGTCCCATTCTTGCATACGAACAACATACAAAATTTCAAGTCTCTATCTCAATTTTTTCGGGAGATAGAGCGTTTACAGACAGACAGACGGACGGCAAATTTTTTTTTCTAAAAATATGTTTTTCGGAATCTCCACTATCTAAAACGTGTAAATCCGTCAACAAAATTTTTCGATTTTCAAAACGATTGCAAGACTTACCTTATACTACGTATGATGGGTAAGTAAAAATGGAAAAATTTACATTTGTTATCACTTATTTGTTATGTGTCAGCAAAAGATACATTTCCTGCAGCATAACATAAAGTACATAGATATATCAACACAAAATATGAAACGTTTAAAAGCGCTTTACTCAAATCACAGTGAATAGATGAATTAAATAAAATTTGTCCAATGCGCATTTGATATACAGTCGAGTCTCTATATAACGAAATTCATCATTCCAGTAAAAAATTCGTTATATAGAGAAATTCGATGTATAGAAAATGAGTTAAAAATCGAATTTAATGTGTAAGTTTTGAACAAATATTATTTTTGATGTTTTTAATTAAGAATTTGAAATTTTTAAAAGTAAATATTAACCTAACATTTTATTTTTTAATTTTTCAAGCAGTTTCAAAAAGAGAACAGACATTTATTTGAAAGCTTAATGAAAATGAAATAAGGAAGACTTACATTAATTTCAGACGACGAAATCTGTAATTTTTTGTTGTCTTGATTTTATAATTGTTACTCTCTCAAAAGAAAAAGTGCACAAATTTTAACAAGGAATGAAAAATTGTAAATATCATTTTCCTCCATTGGAAGGCTTATCTTATGTGCCTCTCATTGATTCCTCTCTTATATGTGTAACAATCTAATGGACTCTGCTTTGAGAAGGATGTTGAAAGGTGTGTGGGAGGTGGGATGAATTCGTTGGATTTAAAGAACAAGGAGAGAAGTAATATATATATATATATATATATATATATATATATATATATATATATATATATAACTCAGCACTGAACGATAAATCAAAAATAAGTGATGGAAAATTGATTCCATATGAGTTCGATGTTTTTTTAAAACATAATAAATTAAGACCAATTTATGAAAAAATTCGTTACATGGAGATAGATATTTCGCTATATAGAGACTGTTTTTAATGTAATCATGCGAAAAGGGGACCGTTCCTACAAAAAATTCGTTATATAGAGAAATTCGATGTATGAAGTTTCGTTATAGAAAGACTCGGCTCTATTTTTATATTCAATACATCATCTCAGGAGAAAATTGATGTTGAAACATGATAGTAAATGTAATTTTGTAATTCTACGGATTCCCATTTGATCCGTGCGTCTATATTTTATGTTGTGTATCATATCATATACCAAATAGAAAATGAATAGAAGTGTTTTCTGAAATCGTATATATTTTATGAAATGCGGGAGTGTTAAATATAACACAATATGTGTTTAACGCATCATATTTCATACATAAATTACGTTTGATATCAATGTATATAACAATGTATCAATAGGTATAAATCATTTTCATTCGACCGTATAAGAGTAAAATTAGTTTTTGAACTTTTTATGACAACTTAACTTATCAATACTTTGGAAAAAAAATTGAGAAATGTTTATTTTTTGTATCTTTCACAGAATCTTTTATCACCGATTTTCGAAAAAAAAAAAATTTTTGTCAGAAAAATCAAAAAAATCAAAAACTGAAAAAAATCATGAAAGTGTTCGGATGAAATTGCACAAAATTTACAATAAAAATTTGAGTTTTGAAAATAATAAATTATGATTTGTAAAATCACATTTTGCTCGTGACATGCGAGCAAATCGAGGAAGTGGTTAAACACAATATTTGTTAGTGATTAATTAGGGGAGAGTGGGGATACTTGAGCCACCCCTATTATCTCTACAGTTGGTCAATTTTTCTTTCTAAAACTGGCAACATGGTAACACATTTATAGTTCTGAACATGTAAAAAAGAAATCACATACCTCGGTACCATTTTGAAAGTATGGTGATTAACCCTTTGAGGTCTTCTGGTAGAATTTTCTACCACATAATTTTAATTCTGAAATGTCACAACAACTGAAATGTCACAACACAGAAAATTCGACCAAATTTATTTTAAAAAGGTTTAATGCATTTTTTCGCGTATATTATAAATCGGTTTTTTTCTTTGCAAAATACTGGTGCGAATGTGACATCTGGCTCAAGTATACCCTCCATGGGGATACTTGAGCCACGATGTAAAAGAAGAAGTAAACATTTATTCGACATAGAAAAATAGTTCAAAATTAATTGAAAGTGGTTTTCAATTGAAGAAAAAATATCAAATTTTCATTTTCAGTATTTTATTTTGTTCTGAGAAATTATAAATAATTAAAAAAATTAAAGTTTAAAAAATGGCTCAAGTATCCCCATCTTCCCCTATATATCTCTAATTATAGGAGTAATTTTCGAATAGTAAATCTCTGATTATTTAATAGTAGATTTTTTCCAAATAATTAATTCGGTTACTATTATTTGAAAATAATGATAGTCAAATCCAACAATCGTGTAAACCTTGTTTATTTTAATGAAGTACCATATAGTGAAATATATATAAACTTAATTTTTTCCTTATTTTTTTTTCATTTAATTACGTTTACCATAAAATTCGACCCCTTTTAAGCAATTTTCTTTTAGTTACAAAAATTTTGTAAAAATCTGTATGATCAACTTTTTCTTCTACTTCCATAAAGCAATGCTAAGTCCACTGAAACCTTGTACATGCATATCGATTGCAAAACTGCATAGTTACATACAAAAACCAAGTTGACTGAAATAGAAGAATGTAAATAATGAATAATACAGAAGGTTAAGAAAGTGAACTAACACGTATTTCTTACGTGTCAGCGAAAATTACATTTCCTGCAGTATAACATAGCGTACATAAATATATAAACACATAATACGAAATTTATAAAAGTCCTTTACACAAGTCACAGCGAAAAGTTGAAACAAATAAAATTTGTCAGATGCGCATTTCGTAACATTTTATAGACAATATATCATCTCATGAGAAAACTAATGTTGAAACCCCATAGTAAATGTAATTTTGCAACTGCACGGTTTCCCTTTTGATGCAAGCATCTAAGTTTTATGCTGTGTATCACATCAAATACTAAGTAGAAAATGAATAGATCTATTCTCTGAAATCATATATATATATATAGTACTAGCTATAGTACTACCCGTGACTTCGTTCACATAACATTTAAAGAAGAAATAATTGATCAATCAAGCAAAAAATTTCGATGATGAAAAGCATGTGTAATTAACTTTTTATCGTGAATTTATGGTAAAAAAACTTCTGATAATCCCTATTTGCTAATTTGTTTGCTGGTTAAAATTTTCCTTTCAGCAATTAATACTAATAGATAGAAACATTCTTGAATTCTTTTGTTCAGCCCTGTAGTTTTCCAAGTGCCTTTAATACACGAAAGTATCTTTCTAAAATTTAGTTCATACAAAAATATTTCTTATTACTACCTAAATTATATTTTCAGAAATTATCATCCGAAGACAACCTTGTATCCAGTTCTTTGCGGGACCCTGTATATCATTTTACATATATACTACAAACATTTCTTAGTTTACTAAATGCAGTTCAAAATAAAAGTGCATATTTTATTTAAAAACCACCTTTAAGTAAATTACGCTCATATTCAGAAACCTTTCCGAGATCTTTTGTGTAACCCTGTGTATCTAAATTTAACTATTTATACTATTACCATTTATACTCTCCATTTAATATGCATACATTTAGCGAAACTTAAAAGCACATATCATAATTCAAAATGCATTTCATCCATGCAACAGTCATCATCGATCATATACAGTACTTCGAATAGAATATATAATATTTGAAATCTTTTGTGTGTCCCTGTAAATGCTATGCACTTCGTATTATGCATGAAATAACTCACATTAATCCTCAGAAACATATATCAATTTGATTATACATGAAATCGTTTACTATAATTAAAATATGTCGGAAACTGTTCCTCCTTTTATTCTTATGCAATGAAATTCTTCTGTGTAACCCTGTAAATGATTAATAAGTGTCCTTCTTACTACATACTTTACAAAATGCATATTTTAGTGCACTTTGTAAATGCATGTAAATTTGAATATGTTTCACAGGGTGTAACATCGTTAAATTTAATTAAAACGATTTTCCCCATAATACTGCAATGTAAGGAAATTTTTTGACAATCCCTGTAAATAAACTAATCATGGTAGAAACTTTATTTTCAATAGGTATTCGTGCTAGGTAAACGTTAAGAACGTCCAAAAATTTCATGGAAATCGGAGTATATTTACGAAAATTAGAAAGCGACCAGACAGAAAACCGAAAGCATAATAACTTTTCAACTTTGTTCCAAAGTGTAAAAAAATCGAGCCAAAAATATATTAATCATTAGTTTTATTTTCCGCCTTTTCCCCACCAAAAATCTCTTCCATTGATAATTATGAGTTTTGAATAAAAATATTCATTTGTATGTAACTTATAACTTATTAATTAATATAAGTAAAAAATATTTCTGATTCATTTTAAATATGACGTCATTATTTATCTCGCTCCATTATCTGCTGATATTCATACCCCTTGTATTTTTAACGACTGCTATATAGTACCGGTTTTATTTCAACTATGACGTTACATTTTCATAAGTGAACCATTTTATTAAAAATATAATTCTTTTTCACTCGTTTTACTTTTAATTTATGTCGCCATATTTTACACAAAAATTCCTATTAACTAAACAAATATCCTTGTTAAATATATTATAAAAAATACACCTTTTATTTTTATTTCAAACATGACGTCATATTTATTTTCTTTTAAATTATTTTATTATATTTTTTCGCGTGGAAGTCTTTTATTAAAAATTCATTGCCGCTGAAAAATTATTATTCCAATTTTTTATTTTCTTGGCAACAGGAAAGAAAAATAGTTAAATTTTATCTGAAAAATGCCTATTGATTTTGTTTGAAAAATAATTAAATTTTGAATTATTAAGGAAAATATTTGAATAAAATAAATAAGAATTAGCCTATGTTCATTCCACTCCTATAATCTATCCATATGCAAAGATTCAAAGACATTAATCCATCCGTTTTGAAGCCAAGTTCACTCAAATTTTTCGGACACACTTTCACATTTATAATATATATAAGGATATGTTGTTAAATGTAACTGATATATTGAATGTATCATATTTCATATTGAAATTATGTTTGATATCTATGTCAGACATGTATATATCCTTTTATAAGACCATATAAATGTAAAATTACTTTTTGACCATTTTTAAAACTTAAAATTTGTAAAAAACAGAAATTAATCCTCTATCATTTACTATTGGTGTCTTATTCGAATTGTAAACCTTAGATTATTTAATGGTACTTTTGTGCAATTGAATAAGCCGGATACTATTATTTGAAAATAGTGGTTTTCAAGTACCAGAATCGTATAATCCTTATTTATTTCCAACCATGTATCATATAGCAAAAGGGATAAAAAAAATTAGTATTTTGGAATGTTTTGCTTTAATTTATTACGTCTACCAAAAAATTCTACACTTTTTGTGAAATTTCTATGTTGTTATAAAAATCAAATAATGTAAAAATCAGTATGATCAACATTAGCTTCTACTCCCCTGCACCAATGCTAAATCAACTGATGGATACATTGGGCATACAAACCGAATGCAAAATTCCATAGTTTTTTTTTTACAAAAACCAAGTTTATTGAGGTAGAAAAATGTAATTAACACTAAAACAGCCGGGTATTTTACTAAAGTTTTATGAAAAGTGCTTCGCACCAGAATTTGAATTTTAAACTTTTTAACTTATTTAATTGCTCTATTTTTGTGCTACATGCATTTAACATATCTTATGAAAAAAATTCTGGTTCGAATCGACTATTATCATTCTGACAGGGGTCATTTTGACCCCTAATGGCGGTTTTAGTGTTAACCCTTTGCGACGCAGTGGTTTCATAGATAAACCACTTAATTTTAATTCTCAAACGCCACATTCGCACCGGAATTTTGTTTTAAAAAATTACTGTTTATTGAATCCGTGAAGTATAGCATTTTCTTATTTAGAAATAAAGTGGTTTTCAAATTCCGGTGTCAGTCATTATTTTCAGTACTTAATCAATGAATTAGCCCTGCGCCGAAAAGGGTTAATCCATAATACAGAAAATTTGTAATCGTTAACCTCTTCGCAATGGGAGCCTTTTGTTAAATTTTTAATGATTTGTCACCAGTTTTTAAAAACAGATACGTGTGCCTTATTAAATCGAGAAAATGTTCCAATTAAAAAAGGCAAATTTTACAGTAAAATTTTATAGGTGGGAATAAACAAGGATTCTTAAGCTTTTTTGTTTCACGTATACGTGTCACTCGTCCCCAAGGGGTTAACTATAACATATTTGTTACGTGTCAGCGAAGGATACATTTCCTGCAGCATAACGTAACGTACATAGAAAAATACATAAGCACAAAATTTGAAACGTAAAAAAACCCTTTACACAAATCGCAGTAAAAAGATGAAACAAACAAAGTTTGTCAAATACGCATTTGGTAAAATTTCATAGTCAATATATTATCTCATGAGAAAACTGATGTTGAAATGCGACAGTAAATGTAACTTTTTTGACTCCACGGTTACCCATTTGATCCATACATTTATATTTTATCCTGTGTATCATTTCACATACCAAATAGAAAATGAATCGTATATATTTTATGTAATACGACAGTGTTAAAGGTAACTAAAATATCGAATGTCCCATATTTCATACATAAATTATGTTTGATATCAATGTAATACATGTATATATCCTTTTCATTCGGCCGTATAACAGTGAAATTAATTTTGTCACATTTCTTAAACACAATATTTGTAGGAGACCAAAATTAATTTCCTATTTTTTATTATTGGGGTCTTTTTCGAACACTAAATCTTGGATTCTTTAACCCTTTAACGTTCATTAGTTTCGCCACGAAACCACAAAATTTTAATTCCGATAGGCAACACCGGTATTTTTACCTAAAAATATCCCTTTTATTTTGTATTTGAAAAATCACGTTTTCTTATTTAGAAATTTATTTGTTCTTAATAACCGGTGTGAATCATTTATTTCGACATCTTAGCAATGAAAATGCTATGATCGTTAAAGGGTTAATGATATATTTTCCCCAATTATATAAATCGGATAAAATTTAAAAATAATGATATTCAACTACATGAATCGTATCATCCTTCTTTATTTTAAACTATGTACCTTATAGTAAAAGGTATAAAATCTTTAGTTTTTTGGCATTCTTTGTTTTCATTTACCTGAATTTTCAAAAAAGGCGCCATTTTGTGAGACTAGACGGTGAGATATACTACAGGGGTCGCAATGTCTCTAAAATTTTCGCACTTTTCTACCAGTATTTTTAATGAGAAATCTTCGTATCAGATTACTTAAACATCTACAATGAAATTGTACAATAAATATTATCGTTTTAAAATTTGGGGTAGCAAAGTCTGAAAATTTTATTGTTGCTGCGACCCCTGATACTATATCCCTTCTAATTTTTTTTTTTTTTTTTTTTTTTTTTTGAATCTGCAACCAAAAACTTTGAACTAAAATTATATGAAACATAGCTGAAATAAATATCTATTAACATTTTGGTGGAAGTTCAATATTACTGAAACACAATTGCTTACCCCTGAAAAGATTAATTCTAGCATTTTGTAATTAATAACCGAATGAGAAGTTCCATAGTAATATTCAAATACCAAGCTGACTGAAATAGAAGAGTGTGATTAATCAATAATACAGAAAGGTTGAGAACATGAACTATTACATATTTGTTACGTGTCAGCGAAAAGATACATTTCCTGCAGCATAACGTAATAGTCCAAGAGCCGCCCCCACGAAACCCTAACTTATTGACCACAAGAAAAAATTCTTTATATTATGAATGAGTAGTCTTAGGGGAATCTAATAATCTATGTCTGGCGGAAGTGAAGTGGTGCATAAACCAAAAATAAATATCACTAGTGTTTGACTCGTAGACTTAGCATTGTGTTTCCCTACAACCAGTTTTCCATGATTTCATACTTTTGATTGTATGACAAACACAGTGATAGATCTACGAGTGAGCCACTATTGGTATTAATTTATGGCTTATGCACCACTTCACTTCCAGCAGACATGGATTATTAGATTCCCCTATGACTACTCTTTCATATTATAAAAGATTTTTTTCTTGTGCTCGATGACTTACGGTTTTGTGCGGTTCGCTCTTGTACTATAACCTACATAGATATATGAACAAAATATATCAAAAACGGATAAAAGCCCTTTACACAAATGAGAAAGAAAATATGAACGAAATAAAATCTCTCAAGTGTGCATTCGCCAAACTATCAGATTAAATGCCAATAATGGATGATCGTGAATGTCACATTCAGTGACATCAAATACGATTCACGTGTTTAACCCTTTAACGTTCATTGGTTTCGCCACGAAACCACAAAATTTTAATTCCGATATGCAACACTGACACCGGTATTTTTATCTAAAAATATCCCTTTTATTATGTATGTGAAAAATCACGTTTTCTTATTTAGAAATATACTTGTTCTTAATTACAGGTGTCACTCATTTATTTCGACATCTTAGCAATGAAAATGCTTTGATCGTTAAAGGGTTAATATGTCATTAAGTGATTTTTATGTCGATTTTTTATTAATATTTTCATTAATATTCTACTAAGTATTTGTTTTTTCATTATTTAAAATACAAATTATATCAATATGTATAATTTGGCTATTAGTTTGGCGACTTGTACAATTTGGCAAAATTGGTCGACAGGATAACAGAGTAGTACCGAAGTGTGTGATTAATCAATACTACAGAAAGTTTGAGAACGGTAACTATCACATATTGGAAACGTGTCAGCGAAAGACACATATCCTTTCGGCATGACGTAACGTACATAGATATAGGAACACAAAATGTGTAATTTACATAAATTTAAACTGTGCTCTTTACATAAATCACTGTGCTCTTTACATAAATCACAGTGAAAAGATGAACCCAATAAATTTTGTCAAATGCGCATTTGGTAAATTTTCATAGACAATATATTATCTCATGAGAAAGCTGATGTTGAAACACGATAGGAAATATAATTTTACAAATCCATCGATTCCCTTTTGATGCATGTATCTATATTTAATGTTTTGCCAAAACGCATGCCAAAACGAAAATGAATAGAAGAGTTCTTTTAAATCGTGCATATTTTATGAATGACGGGATTGTTAAACTTAACCTAAATTGTGAATGCACCGTATTTCATACATAAACTATGCTTGATATCAATGTATATAATAATGTATCAAAATGTACATATCAATTTATTTCGATTATAACAAAGAAAATGTTTTTGAACTCTTTTTAACCACATAAATGATTAATATTTTTGAAAAAAAAAAAGGCTATTCTTTGTATGTTTTACAGAATTTCCACATTACCTGCAATTTACACTTTTCCTGTAGCCTAACGTAACGTACATAAATATATGAACACAAAATGTGAAATGTATAAAAGCTCTTTACATAAATCACAGTGAAAAGATGAAACCGATAAATTTTGTCAAATACGCATTTGGTAAATTTTCAGAGACAATATATCATCTCATGAGAAAACCGATGTTAGGAAATGTAATTTTACAATTCCATCGATTCCCTTTTCATGCATGCATCTATATTTTATGTTGTGTATCATATCACATTCCAAAGAGAAAATAAATAGAAAAGATCTCTGAAATCGTATGCATTTTACGTAATAAGAGAGTGTTAAATGTAACTAAAATTTCGAATTCATCGTATTTCATACATAAAATATGTTTGATATCAATATACCGGGTGATCCAGAAGTTCTGGGAGTTTTCAAATGCTAATAATTAACAAACTATAAACAATAAAAGTATGCGGTTTTCACACAAATGCTTAGAATTTTATGGGATTTGTATTTTTGATGAAACATACAAACTGTGTTAGTTACACTTTTTGCCAACAGGTGGCGCTAAAATTGACAGTATTATTTTTATGGTATGATATAGCTCGCTAAAAAGAAAGAATTAGTGTCCAAGAGTAACAATTTTTCATTATGTCGCCCATAGCGTATAAGTACCGCTGTGAGCCGACGCAAAACAACGTGCACAGTATCCTCAAAGGAGAAAGAAATTCCAGATGAAATTTCAAATTTATCGTGATATTACAAGTGTGCTGATTCATTATGAGCTGGTCATTTCCACCGAGTATTGGCATCGAATTCTACCTCATTTACGATTGCAACAGACATTTGGGATCTCCTGCTTCTATTACGATCTTTCAATTAGCCTTTTTCTCAAACCTTTCTTACCATGGCATTTCACATTTCTAATGGCCATCGAATCTTTTTCTATTTTTACTCCGTATTGTACGATAAGAACACAGCTCGACGTGCAAAGAAAGCATGTCTAAACATGGCAGTTACTTATCAAATTTTGTATGAAAATTCCCTTTCAATGCCATTTCAACCACTTTAAAAAAAGTGATTGAACATAAACCACCCTTAAAACGAAATCTCATTAATAGCTTACAAAAGATGTTTCGCAATGAACTCATACTCATGTGTCTATAAAGCATATTTTATAGTTACATCCAGTGTTGTACAGCAGCGCCACCTGTTGCTAAAAATTGTAACTATATACATGTAAAAAAATCATGCTAAACAAAATCCCACGTGTTTCTGAGCATATATCTGAAAACCGAACCTTTGTATTGTACATAGTTTCCAAATTATTAACATTTCAAAACTCCCGAAACTTTTGGATCACCCGGTATATATATATCAATGTATCAATATGTATATCCTTTCCATTCGACCGTATAAATATAAAATTACTTTTTGAACTTTCTTTAACCACTAAGCTAATCAATATTTTTAAAAAGAAAAACTTTTAAAAATCCATATTTTTTGCATTTTTTACAGAATGATTAATATTTTATCACTGGTTTTCAAAAAAAGAAATTTTTGCATTATTAAAAGAGAAAAATGCTTGGAGAAGGTATTACAAAACTTATAATAAAAATTATTAAAAAATAATAAATCATGATTGGCAAAATCACGTTTCCCGTGTGATAGACGGGTAAATCGAAAAAGCGGCTAAACACAATATTTATAACAGATTAATTACATATATCTTGTTATTTATTGGGGTCATTTTCGAATAGGGCTAATTCCATGGGTTCTGTAGTGTAAGTCACATAACTTATTAATTGCTATGCTTGTTCGCCACCGTTATTTTCGAAAAGTCTGCTTGGCCTTATTCAATTAATGAGAATGTGCAATAAAATTAATCACATTTTTTTGTTCTATAATACTGGTAGCCAAAAATCGAAGCCTGTGACTTACACTACAAGTACTCATGGAAATAGCCATAGTAAATCTTACATAATTTAACAGTAGATTTTTACCAATTAAATAAGCCGGATGCTAATATTTGAAAATAATGATATTCAAATACAAGAACCATACAGGGTGTCCCAGAAATGTTGAGACAAATTTTAAAGAGAGGTAGGGGACATTACAAGGATTCAGATTTGTACAGCAACCCATGATCGGAAACATTTTCTTGGCGCGGTAGTGATGACACAAAATGCAATAAGAACAGGACACGAATAAGAAGAGAAAATATCTTTATTATCCTTAGTACAGCAGAAAAGTAAGAAAAAAGAACATGAAAGAAACAACGATCGTCATCAAAGTAGGTGTTCGAAATTACGACCCAGGGCTCTGATGCATGCAGGCGCATCTCCGGTGTATGGAACATTTAAAGTTCTCCAGAAAGCACCATGAATGTCCTGAACATCCCCAGGAGCTGCAAAGATGCATATAACTAGTTCTTCAGAACTTTCCAGTGTTATCACGGTATTTTTGCAGCGCTAAGAATAATAAACATGCTTTCTCTTCCTGTTCGTGTCCTTTCTTTCATGTATTTTGTGTCGTCACTAGTGCGCCAGGAAAGTGTTTCCGACCATGGGTTGCTATATAAATCTGAATCCTAGTGATGACCTCTACCTGCCCTTAAATTTTGTCCCATTATTTCTGTTATCTCCCATTTACCCTGTATAGTCCCTTGTTTATTTTAACCATGTACCATATATTAAAAGGGATTTAAAAAAAAAAAAAACTTCTGCTTTTCGGCATTTTTTTGTTTTTATTTATTTTGTCTGCCAAAATTTTTTACAACTTTTAACCCTTCAAGCGATGGTGGATAATTTTTTTTTTCAAATTTCAAAATATTACATAGGCACCAGCATTTTGCAAAGTAAAACTTGGGTTTACGATGTACACAAAAAAACGCATAAAATCTTTTTACAATAAATGTGGTCGAATATTCTGGTGCCATTGTGATACTTCGGAATTAAAATGAAGTGGTAGAAAATTTCAACATCACAACTTAAAGGGTTAATGGATAATTCAATCTTCATAGTGCAAAAAGGATTTTACACACATTTTCTTTTAATTTTTAACCGTAAGAGTTTTAACTAGTTTAAGAACACGGTATGTTTCCAACGTAACTGAGTATTTTAGCATTGTATTTCATGTATAAACCTGAATACTTTTCATATGTCAGAAATTATTTTAATTACAAAGAATAAATATATGTATATATATATACACATATATATATATATATATATATATATATATATATATATATATATATATATATATATATATATATATATATATATATATATATATGTTAAATAAATTTATAGTCCAAGAGCTAACCGCACAAAACCCTAAGTCATCGAGCACATGGAAAAATCCGTGGAAGAGTAGTAATAGAGGAATTTAATGATACATGTCTGCCGGAAGCGAAGTTGTGCATAAGCCCAAAATTGATATCGCTAGTGGTTGACTCGTAGGTTTAGAATTGCGTATGCTGTACAATCGAAAGTATGAAAAGATGGAAAACTGGGTGCACACAATGCTAATCCTACGAGTCAACCACTAAAGGTATTAACCCGGGAGTACACGCGCTGGGTCTTTTTGACCCGGAGTGCGTATAATTTTTGCAATTGTAACCTCTTACCTTTTAAAAGTAATCTTCAGCTTATTTTATCGCAAAATTTGTAAGGATTGTCTTCGCCTAAATAAATTGACGGTTATAATTTGATTTTATTGCTGACAAAATTAAAACCATTCGTACCCCGGGTAAGCGAGTGTTCTCCTGGGTTAATTTTTGGCTTATGCACCACTTTGATTCCGGCAGACATGGATCATTAGATTCCTCTATTAGGGGATAGTGGGGATACTTGAGCCACTCCTACTATCTCTGCAGTTGGTCAATTTTTCTTTCTAAAACATGCAACCTGAATACATAGCACTCAAATATAATCATTCAAAAAGTTTTTTCTTATTTTTGTCTTTTTTACAAAGAAATTTGCCAATAGATAAATTAAAGATTTAGATTAAATGTATCTGGTTCTTAAAAAGAAAAAAAAACATACTCATACTATAAAGGTGTGTCATATATGTGTCAATCGCCTATTAGGATTGAAATAATAATTCAGATTGCCAAAGATATAAAAGATTTTACACGCATTTTGTATTATTTTTGAAGTGTAAAAGTACTTTTTAATAGCAGTTTGTTTACACTATAATTGAGTATTTTAGCACTACATTTCATATTTTAAACATGAATACTTTTCATGCGTCAGAAATTGCTTTACACATTTACAAAGAAAAAAATGGATATTAAATATATTTAGTCTATATGTTTAGTTGTGTGAAACGTCACCTCACATATCAAATGATTAAGAATCGAAATAAATCACAAAGGCTACCGCAAAGCTCACAACATGAACTATCACATGTATTTCACGTGTCGCCTAAATATACATTTCCTTAAACATGGGATATGTAAATATAAATATAACACGGCACATGATATGCATAACAGTTCTGAAGACAAATCATAGTCAAAAGATGAAACCAAATAAAATTTGTCAAAGTGCACTTTATTATATTTTCATTCGAGTTTTATATCTTTTGAAGACATCTTGTTGAAATGAAATAAGATAGTACATGAAATATTTTGAGAGGAATTCCATTTAACGCATTGCGTCTGTAATTTAAACATTTCAGAAATGAAATAAACAAAGATTATGTGCCATTCTGACACAGTTTTAAAGCATAACTAGGCCTTATTCAACTGAAAACAAACATCGGAAATCTTTTTTTATACATTTGAATTGGTGACCAAAAATGGAAACTAATTTTATTATCAATAGTAATGCAATTTTCAGAAAATCCACTTTCTGTATGGAAGGCATTATTTTTTAACATTCCTACCCGGTTCAAATTTTACTCAATCTTGAAAAAAATATTTTACACCAGAATTATTATTTGGGACATTTTAATATATTTAATTGGCTTATTTCCACCGTCTCTCATCTAACTTTCTTTAAAAAAAAAGTTCTGGTGCGAATCGTATAAAACAAATTATAGATATGGGTCGATTAAACCCATTCAGGGTAGGAAGGTTAAAAAGTTATATCATTAGGTGTTTTAACCTTGCAATACACAGAGTGCTACATTTGTCGCACTAAAAACACTATAATTTTCATTATGTGCTACAAATTTCGCCAATAGGATCGCTGTAACTAACCAAGAAGAGTTTAAAGTTTGAGAATACACTTATTTTGTCCACATTTTTCTCCATATTGTGACAAATTTTTGTAATAAGAGAAAGAGCTTCCAAAAGTTTCAGTACCCTCATAGCATGCATGGTCATAGTGACGTCACAATGACGTCACTTTGGTCACAACACATCTGTGTCCAAAATGCCACCACTCAGTGACGTCACATTGTGACTGAGATGTGACTTTCTTAAAAATCTTTAGAAAATAACAAATATTCTTCAAAACATGTTATTTACATTTAAAAACATGTTTCTGGTAATTTATATATCATCGCTTTTGTCACAGTTTCGTCACAAGTTAAGGGGTCTCAGGAGTCTTACATTTACCTTGTAGTGCAACTTAGCAACATGTCACATTTGATTTTTTTTCTCGGTTCCTATAAAACATAAATGCATAAAATTTTTAATATAGACAACTGAATATCTCTTCTATTAAAAATAATTTTTTAAATATTCTACATTGAAATTCTATTTTATTTTTTTAATGTTTAATTTTGATTAAAAAAAATTAGACTTGTATCCATTGCGCGCAGGATTCTAGCAAAACTATTAGTTCAAGAACCGCTAAAAAAGTTCATAATGGTGTAAAATTAATGTATCTTGAACTTATACCTCATTTTAAAGCAATTTATGCATTTATTTATTTAAAATTGAAATTGAAATTGAAAAAATTGAAAAAAAAATCATTTTTTATTTAAGAAATTGCCAATTATCAATATTTAATGTAATTAAAATTCTAAATTTGAGGTATAAGTTGTTCTTAAACTTAAAATGAAGATATTTACCAAGTTTCATACAAATTGCTTTATTATTTTTTGAGAAATGTTGCGCGCAGTCAAAGAACAATCTAAATTTTAAATCAAAATTAAACATAAAAAATATATAATAAAAATTCAATATAGAATGTTAAAAAAATTAATTTAAATAGAAGCGATATTAAGTTGTCTATGTTAAAAATTTTATGCATTTAAGTTTAATAGGGACTGAGAAAAAAAATCAAATGTATATGTTGCTAAATCGCACTACCAGGTAAAAAGTAAGACTCCTGAGACCCCTTAATGTCAAAGTATTGACAAATGGCACATTTTTCACAAATTTGTCACACCGTGACTTCAGAAAGTGGTCACAATGTGACGTCACAAACAAGCTCTAAAACCGCCACAACGACTTCACATTTTAGTCACTGTGACTTCACATCGACTTCACGTGACGTCACATCGACAATCGATGGTCACAAAGTCACAATGTGGCTTCACAACGACGTCACAATGTCGTCACCATGCCTCATGGGTATCTTCAGAGTCTTCTTTAACCCCTTCACGACGGGAGCCTATTACGAAATTTTTAATGCTCAGTCACCGGTTTTTAAAAACAGAAATTTGTGCCTTATTAAATAAAGAAAATGCTCTGATTAAATAAATTAAATTTTACAGTATGATATTACTGGTGAAACTAAACAAGGATTCTTAATCCTTTTTGAGGCACGTATACGTGTCGCTTGTTAAATCCCCATCAATTTTAAAATTTTAAATTATACTAATGTTTTTAAAAAAGAAAGAATTCTACAATAATGATTTTTGCAAATTGTTCAAAATTAAAAAAAATTCAAAATAAAACAAAAACAGAAAAGCAAACTGATTATTTGAAAGTTTAAAGGTCCTGCACTCCTTTAACCCCTTCGCGACGGGAAAATTTTACGAAATTTTTAATGTTTTGTCACCGGTTTTTAAAAACAGAAATTTGTGACTTTTTAAATCGAGAAAATTCTCCGATTAAAAAAGGCAAATGTTGCAGTAGAATTTTCCTGGTGGGGATAAACAAGGATTCTTAAGCCTTTTTGCGGCACATATACGTGTCGCTCGTCCCCAAGGGATGGGACACCAATAACGTCTCTGTAATATTGATTTCTCACCAGAAAAACCTAAAAGTTTTATTTTAAAATAAGAAAAGGCTATTTTATCAACGTTATGCCGTCAAAGTAAAACATGTATAATTTCTTTATAAAATTCTGATGTGAATCTCGTTAAAATCAGGAAAATATCTATCCTAACACCGTTCAAGGAATTAATTCAGATGCTATCAAAGTTTGTAAAAAAAAAAAAAAAAAAAAACTAGAATTTGGCATAGAAGAATATTTTTAGTTTATTTTTATTCTTTATATACCGATATTTGTTGTTTCTATTATATGAGAGTATCTTCCAGTGAAGAGCTTTATTAAATGACACACATCGTTCCACTCAATAAGATTTCCGTCACAATAAGTAACCCAGTTACGTCAAGAGTTGTCACAGAATGTAGAAAAGAAAATATGACTATCTGAGGGTAATACAGATTGTTACGAATGTGATTGAAGTGTGTTGTTTTTTCACCTAAAGATATTGAAAAGTTTATTTCTGTTCATCACTCAAAAATGTACATGTATTGTATATTTTATATTTTTTTAGGGGATATGATCATCTAAACAAGTAAAATGAAGCAGATATTGCAAAAGATTTAACACTAGATGTTACCCGTGTCTTCGTTCACATACCAGTTAAAGAAGTACAAACCCATCAATTAAGAAAACAATTTTGATTATTAAATTTCGATTCAATTTCGATTATTAAAAATTCGATTACTTCGATTATTGTGTGATTAAACTTTTATAATATTTTATAGCAGAAAGACTTCTAATGGTAACAATATGTTTATTTTTGTTTATATATATATATATAGGATCATTTAAAATTTCTATCGTGAGCATGAAATTTCATCCTCGTTTTCATAATCGTATGATTAAATGAGGAATAAATTTAAATCGCTGTTATTCTTATTTTTATTTATTCTGCTTTTTATTTATTCTATTCATGGATATTGGTTTATGTTTTCGTGACAAAGAATATTATTTAAGGAAATACTACATGTTACAATAAAGTTCGGTGAATAGGTCTGTAACATTAATGTAAATGAGATATTAACGAAAGTTACCATACCATCCTTCAAAATAGTCGCCTGACGTAACTATGTACAGCTAAGATTGTAACGGTTGGCTGCTCGTACTGGGTGTTGAATGCAGACATCACTCACAACATAAGATAAAAACAGTTTATTTAAAACGATAAGGGCTGAAGGACAGTGGAGCAGTTCCTAATTTTAACAACTGGTAACAATGCTAAAAGATTAAACTCATACTCACAGCTCCGGCACTAGCTCAATCGGGGCACTTCAGATTACTTCTAATTTAACTTCAGCTAAGCTGTTGGATAAAACTTTATTAGACAGCCCTTGGCTGTAGATATTCTTTATTAACTTTGAGATAATCAACGTAATTACTATTAACTTCTTACCACCGGCCAACTTCTCGAGTCGAATTCCAAAACTCCTTGTCAACTCACTGGAGGCTCGCTAATACTTGATATCGCTTGCTCTGGATCAATCAACGCAGCTAGACACACACTGCTAGACGCCACTAGTCACACCTAGTCGGCCAAGGCCGCCTAGACACACTGCTAAACGCCACTAGCTGGCTAATGCCGCCAGAGACACACACCACACACACTCAAACTCCAAGCCTTTATATGTTGCAAACTGAGATACTTCAAATTTACATATTACTACTAACCGCGACATAACTGTAGAATACCGAGGAAGACACATACGCTCTAGAAAGTTAAAGTAAAAGAGAGGATAGATGTCGCTTTCACGCTTAAACATGTTAAATCATTGACATCACGATCTCAAAAATGCTAGAGTGCCTTTATTACAAAGGTCACTCCCTCACAAGAACTGCTATACATGTCTTGGGAAATTCGCAAGAAGTCTTCTTTTGAGATGGAGTTCAAAAGCTTCGTCACGTTTCGTTGAATGTCAGCAATATGGTCAAATATCTTTCAAAGAGAGTTTGAGTCGAGGAAATAGGAAGAAGTCTGGAGGTTTGAGATCTGGTGAGTATGGTGGATGTACAATTTGCACCACCCCACATGAATTTATTTTGTTGTTTTGCAAAACTTAAAACCAAACATTAAACTGACCTTTTGTTCGTTAGTTTTCCTGTTCTTGGTTAAGAACGAACACAATGAACAAGCACTTTGTAAAGCACATCTTAAACAGAGCATAAACGACACTCAACTGAACAACGGTGGAGGAAGACAGTCAACACTTCCCTCTATACAGGTGCAGCGTTTTGTTTCCCCAGTGTTGCCAGATCGGCAGTTCTGAATTCATTCACCGAGCTTTATTGTCATAGTAGTATATTTAAAGGAGAGTGATTATTTATAGGGCTCTTCAGACGTGTCTTCGAAATCATTGGAACAATCGAAAAATTAATTTATAACATTGAGTTTCTATACCAAAAAGCTACATCTTGGGGAATGGGGAGAGATAAATAGTACCGTAATTTCCTGAGTATAATCCACGGATCAAACAATTCTTTTTGGATTCAGAAATTTTACTTAGTGATTGAAGACAAATACGGTCGACTCTCGTTAATTCGAACTCGTAGGAACCAGAAGAAATGTTCGAATTTTCCGAAATTCGAATTATGGAAAATATGAAATGAAAAGATGTTTAATATGGTACTATTAATAAGGAATTAATGTTATAGTATTTTTTAATATATTTCATCTGTTATTATAAGAATGTGACTTAATATTAAATTAGAATGCATAAATACATAAACTAATTAAAAGATTAGGAAAAAGCACAATGAAAGAAAAATTTAAAGCGTCACTGATGGACAGAAAAGGCACTAAGAAAGTGTATATCAAATGCATTGAATTATATGTATATTCGTTCGGAACAATTTTCACAAAAATCAAAGAAACAAAGTTATTCAAATGATTTGAAATCCCTGGGAAAGAAATGAAAAAAGAAAAATCAGAATTCTCGTTAGTTCGAATTAAACGAAGTCAAGAGAAAATGAGTTTGAATTAATGAAAATTTTTAACGTTATTCTGCCATTGAAAATTTCAAAAATCAAGCGAAGACTCGAATTATCCGATTTCGAATTAAGGAGAGGCGACTGTATTCACGGCGATTTGGGAAGAAACATTTCCTTTTTAAAAAAATTTTGGTTCGAAAAATGATTGTTTGATCCGCGGATTATACGCCGGAAATTAAGATGTTAAGAAATCAAATGTGGTGAAGCATCAAAATTCGAAAGTAAATAATTAAAGTACAAGAAATATCTTTAACTTTCAAATACTTATTGCATTTTTATTTCACGTTGTAACACTTTTAACAGCTGTAGATCTACCAATAATATCAAAATGTTTTTACGCTCCACAGACTACCGAAGCCTAAACGCTTGTTATTTAAACAACAGAGTTGCGTATCGCTCTTAAACACGGAAAAAAAATCTATGTGTGGAAAAAGAATTCCAGTTATGGCTAAACATCGTCATATCGATTGTTGAGATGTAATTTATTATGGAAGCTTTGAAATTTGTGGGAATATGCTGTAATGAAAGACAGAGATTGTGTTTCAGAAATATTTTTAACTATAGATTTAGATATTTTGAAATTGAAAGAAAATTTCTTTTTTTCTCTTTCGATTTTCGATAATCATGGCGCATTTAAAAATTAGTGGGATGTGAGGTGAATGGCGAATTTATTACTTAAATAATTTTTGTGCCTCTTTTTTACATGAAAACGATGTCACATGTTAAATCTAATGTCTAATTAAGATTACTTGTTAAACTTTCTCTAACATCGAATTTCATATATGATTTACTAAATTTTATTAAAAACAGTATTCTGGGCGATTTTAATACTAGGATGCCGGGACATTTTACGTAACTTTTATAAAATATACTTAAAACCAGAAAAATAATTTGAAATTGTTCAGTTTATACATTTAACTCACTACATTATAACTAACTTATATACAACTTATTTCTTGAAAATTATTACAATTAATCCAATGATTGGTGTTGAATTGACACTTTCTCGGCATTTTAGTGTTAAGGTAAAAGAATGTTAAACATGTATTTGCGAATGATAAATTCAGTGTAAATCAAGCAGATTTGTATAACTGCTATAAATGCTAATATTTTCTGAAAGAAACTGACGATTTAAAATATAAAGATTTCACCAGGTTCTTTTTTCGTACGTAATGTCGATATACATACACACACACACACACACACACACATATATATATATATACTTTCCCTTCATGAATCACGTAAAACTATGTTAATAGTTTAATTTAATTAAAACTAGAAATAGCTTCATGAAATTCTAAAAAAATATTATTGTACATTAAAAAAAAATATTGAAACAATATTTTTGTTAAATGCTGAATTTCAAATACGAAAATGTTACTCAAAATGCAACCTAAAATTATATTTTGAAATAATGTGACTTTTGACGTAAAACATAATTTCTGAAATGTATGTTGTTGTTTTTAGATATCATTTTTAATTTCGAAGCTTCTGAGATAAAAATGACATCACTTTGACGATATTAAAATATATATTAATGTTTTCTAATTGAAATGAATGCTTTACACGAAAACATTTACATCATTTTTATTCGATAGAACTGTTTAGTAAAAACACCTTCGTGACATGTTCATGCATGAAGCTCCAAAGTGTGAAAACGTGTTTTTAGTTTTAGGAAATTCCCTTTAATTATGTTTTTGTACCATCACTACAAATTCAATTTTTATTATTATTATTATTTAATCGAGAAAAAAGCGTCAAAATTACATATTAATCAATTATTTCCCTTTTTTTAAACAAAACAAAAAAAAAAAAAAAAAAAAAAAAAAAAACACCCGAAAACCATAACGTGTACTTTGAATGAAAACTTTCAATTGTATGCAAATTATATTCAAACTTGTTAATCAGTATTACTAAAAATATTTTTCTTTTATTTTAAACTAGAAGCTACCCGTGACTTCGTTCACATAACATTTAAAGAAAAAATAATTGATAAATCAAGCAAAAAATTTCGATGATGAAAATCATGTGTAATTAACTTTTTATCGCGAATTTATGGTTAAAAACTTCTGATAATCCCTATTTGCTAATTTTTTGCTGGTTAAAATTTTTCTTTCAGCGATTAATACTAATAGATAAAAACATTCTTGAATTCTTTTGTTCAGCCCTGTAGTTTTCCAAGTGTCTTTAATACACGAAAGTATCTTTCTAAAATTTAGTTCAAACAAAAATATTTCTTATTACTACCTAAATTACATTTTCAGAAATTATCATCCGAAGACAACATTGTATCCAGTTCTTTGCGGGACCCTGTATATCATTTTACATATATACTACAAACATTTCTAAGATTACTAAATGCAGTTCAAAATAAAAATGCATATTTTATTTAAAAACCACATTTAAGTAAATTACGCTCATATTCAGTAACCTTTCCGAGATCTTTTGTGTAACCCTGTATATCTAAATTTAACTATTTATACTATTACCATTTATACTCTCCATTTAATATGCATACATTTAGCGAAACTTAAAAGCACATATCATAATTCAAAATGCATTTCATCCATGCAACAGTCATCATCCATCATATACAGTACTTCGAATGGAATATATAATATTTGAAATCTTTTGTGTGTCCCTGTAAATGCTATGCACTTCGTATTATGCATGAAATAACTCACATTAAGCCTCAGCAACGTATATCAATTTGATTATACATGAAATCGTTTACCATAATTAAAATATGTCGGAAACTGTTCCTCCCTTTATTCTTATGCAATGGAATTCTTCTGTATAACCCTGTAAATGAATGATAGGTGTCCTTTTCACTACATACTTTACAAAATGCATATTTTAGTGCACTTTGTAAATGCATATAAATTTGAATATGTTTCACAAGATGTAGCATCGTTAAATTTAATTAAAACGATTTTCCCCATAATGCAGTAGTGTAAGGAAATTTTTCGACAATCCCTGTAAATAAACTAATCATGGTAGAAACTTTATTTTCAATAGGTATTCGTGCTAGGTAAACGTTAAGAACGTCCAAAATTTTCATGGAAATCGGAGTATATTTACGAAAGTTAGAAAGCGACCAGACAGACAAACCGAAAGCATAATAACTTTTCAACTTTGTTCGAAAGTGTTAAAAATCGGGCCAAAAATATATTAATCAGTATTTTTATTTTCCACCTTTTCCCCACAAAAAATTTCTTCCATTGATAATTATGAGTTTTGAATAAAAATATTCATTTGTATGTAATTTATAACTTATTAATTAATATAAGTAAAAAATATTTCTGATTCATTTTAAATATGACGTCATTATTTATCTCGCTCCATTAGCTACTGATATTCATACCCCTTATATTTTTAACGAATGCCATAAAGTACCTGTTTTATTTCAACTATGACGTCACATTTTCATAAGTGAACCATTTTAATAAAAATATAATTCTTTTTTATTCTTTATACTTTTAATTTATGTCGCTATATTTTACACAAAAATGCCCATTAACTAAACAAATAGCATTGTTAAATATACTATTAAAAATACAACTTTTATTTTTATTTCAAACATGATGTCATTTTTATTTTCTTTTAAATTATTTTATTATAGTTTTTCGCGTGGAAGTTTTTCATTAAAAATTCATTGCCGCTGAAAAACTATTATTCCAATTTTTTTATTTTCTTGGCAACAGGAAAGGAAAATGGTTAAATTTTATCTGAAAAATGCCTATTCGCGTTTGTAATGACCGAAAGGTGGCGTTGTATAGACCTGATAATCGTTTGTTTACGTAGTGTTGTTTGTTCCATGCTTAGCAAGCGAATCATGCAAGCATTGTGTTGCTGTCATGTTATTTTGCCATGAGTAAGTCAAATGTACTTTTTTACGTTATAGTTCTAAACTTTGTGTATAAAATTTTGATTTTAGATAATTTTAATACAAAGAATCCAACGTTGCATGCGTTATAGAACTGTTTATTTATTTATTTATTATAGAACTGTTTATTTATTTATCGGCCTTTTAATCACTGATTTCAGCGGAAGATGCTCACGGTATCAGTTCTATTTCGTATCAGACTTTGTCCGTGAGGAGGCGTCTATTTCATTTCAAACGCGAATTGATTTTGTATGAAAAATAATTAAATTTTGAATTATTTAGGAAAATATTTGAATAACATAAACAAAAATTAGCCTATGTTCATTCCACTCCTATAATCTATCCATATGCAAAGATTCAAAAACATCAATCCATCCGTTTTGAAGCCAAGTTCATTCCAATTTTTCGGACACACTTTCACATTTATAATATACTAGCTGTTACCCGTGACGTCGTTCACGTAGCATTAAAAAAAAAAAAAGAAACGTTTTAGTTAAACAAAACGTTTCATTAATAATAATTTAAAACATATATAACACATATCTTATAGGAGGCTATGCAGTAGTTTTTTTTTTTTATAGAGGACTTAAAGAACTAGGTCAAATAAAATGGAAATGTGTTAGATAATATGAGCAATCGCGAAAATGAAATTGCAACCACTTATACTGTAGAACAACTGTAACGCACTCCAATTGTACACAAATCATGTTTTAGTGTATTTCAGAATTCCATATCAAAGAAAGAAAAATCATATGTTAAACCTAGGTAATAAAAAAAATCCAACATTTTCATAATACATAACTTCGCCGGCCCATTCTTTTCTGCAGCTTTGTATATGATCTATGTGTTTGTAAATATTCTAAATACAATGTTAAAATTTTGCTTAGTTAGAAAAAGTGTAACGAAGGTTAAAATTTACCTTTAGCAATTTCTAATAATAGACAGAAACTTACTTGGATTCTTTTTTACAGTCCTGTATACTACGTGCAAATATTTATACGACCGCATATTTAACTTAAATTATTCAAGCAAAAAACCCGATTAAAATTATTGAATTCATATTTCCGGGAATCGCTATTGCACAGGTGACCATATATCCAGTTTATTGTATAGTCCGATACATGATTTATTCAAATTCTACAAACATCTTTTATTATACTAAATGTAGGTGAACTTCAGGATGCATTAGTTTTCCTTAAAATACATACGATAATTGTAAAAGCTCTTCAGCATTATTTTCTAATAGACCATACTTTGGATACAATATCTGAGATCTGGACACAGGTCCAAAATCTTTTATGCGTCTGTGTAAATGAACAACAAATGTGATGCAAATCATACTTAACTGCAAGCATTATTGTAGTAAATTTCGGTATTTATCATTGTATTGATTAATCTCAGTATATTAATTTCATCATGTTTGAAATAGTGCAACTCAATTAAAATACGCAGAGAATATTTTCCCCCGTGGACTATTATATTACCGAACATTTTTCTGTGATCTTGTAAATGAATGTTAAATCTTTTCACCCCATTTTCTATAGACATCCTGTTTTAGTGCAAATCAGAAACTGATATCAATTTCAATATTATTAAAATAACCTTAGTAAAATAACATTATTAAAATGCGCTGCAAATGGTTTTCTTCACAGACCATTATATATTGAAATACTTTTGAGCTACCTGTATGCACACTATAAGTACTACACTTAACATATTCAATGGTAACCATGTTCTTGTGAACCTTAAAAATGCATGTAAATTTCATTACATTTAAAATTATGTAACATTATCAAAATACACCAGAAATGATTTTTCCTCCTTAAACCATAATGTAAAGTCTCCTTATGAGTGCTCTTGTGATTCAGCTATAATTGCTACCTGGCGCATTTTCAATGCCGCATATGCTATGGCAAAACTCAATAACGTAAGTTATTTTCGTATGAATCCTACTATATTTACTCAAGTTGAAACACGGACAAACAGACGGCAGACCCCAGGCACTCGGCATCCGGTATACAGACAGGCTAAGCTAAAGTCGTAAACACTTTTAGACCATGTTAGAAAGTGTCAAAATGGCGGTAGTTTCCGTAAAACGAAAAAAAAAAACAGTGTTAGGAAAAATCTACTTCAAAACAGTGTTTTAGGTGGCATTTTTGTATAATTTGTACATATATGTTTTGCATACCATAAAAATTTATAGAAATTTATTGTAAAAAAATATTCTTAAAAGTGATAACATATTTTTACTTTTTAAGAGCTAAAAAAAGTGGAATTAATATCCATTTACAAACCTGTTTCCAGCACACTTCGAGCGCATTATGCGAAATTGAGATATTGACTGAGGGAATGTATTTTCTCACAATTACATTAAATCTTTAGATTTTAAGCCCGATAGTACATTTTTAAAGTGATTTTTATTTATATTTGAAGAATTGAACAATTTTAAGAATTAACACACAAAAATATTTTTTTTTAATTATTAGTTGAGTTTTTCTTACTTTCTAAGAATAGTAAAAAGTATTTTTCATTGATCATTACGTTATTTACGATATGTATAAATTATTAACATTTTCTAATCATTTAATACTTAATCTTTAAAAAACTTATTTCATTTTAAAATTAAATATTTATACTAACCACGCTCAGACGATAAACTTAATTTTCTTTAAATAATAACTTTTGATATCATAATTCAATCTCATTTCATTACAACATCAGAGCATATTTATTTTATTTTTTAATATGTGACGTCACAGTCGTCTCTTTTTAGCACTTACTCTAAATTACATTGTGTTATTAAAATGAAAACTTGAAATCTTATACTTTGTTTCAGATATGACGTTACATTGATAAGTTTAAAATTCTTAATGGAAAGTAGTCCTGTGACGTCACAATTGGTAAAAAATTGAATTGTATAGCCTCACACCGAAAGAAAGAAAAAGGTTAATTTTGATTACGGATTAATATCTGGAAAAACTACTAAAATATTTATTTTCTTGTAAAGTATGAAGTTATATTCTTGTGAAGTCTTCTAAGTGTAAAAGAAATTTTACATAATCGTTTGCCTGATATAAGAAGAAAAACAGTATTCCTCTGACGTCACAATTGGTGAAATTGCGGTTTTTAACCTCGAACCGAAAAACAGAATAGGGTCCATTTATTTAATTCATTTTGTTTTATCACGTGAAAATCTTTCAGTTGAAAATTAATTACAGAAGATAAATAATTATTCCGGTTATTTTATTTTTTGGCAACGAAAAAAGAAAGATGATTAAATATTATGGAAAATTTTTCAATTTATTCTGTATGAAAAATAGTGAAATTTTGAATTATTAAGAAAAATATTTGAATAAAATAAATAAAAATTAGCCTATGTTCAGTTCAAGCCAATAATCTATCTATATACAAAGATTCAAAGACATTAATCCATCCGTTTTGAGGCCAAGTTCATTCCAATTTTCGGACACACTTTCACATTTATAATATATATAAGGATATAAGGATGTGACGTGATTATTTACCGTTTTTTAATTACTACACATATCCATGCCGCTGGTATTTTTAAAGAATGCTTCAAAATTCCTATGCTATTTAAAGTATGACGTCATATTTTTCCAAATCAAATATTTTATTAATAATTTTTCATTCACCTTTCTTCTAATTATATCACCATTTTCACAGAAAATCTCTTATTAACGTAACCGATATTTATGCTTCTTATATCATAAAAGACTTAATTATTTTAAGTATGCCGTCATATTTATTTTCCTGTATATTCTTTTTATTTAAATTTTTCACGTGGAAATTGTTCAACTGAAAATTAATTGTAGGATCCTCTCCGTTTCTGCGACAAAGTTACCTTGTCCGGCATTTTGCCGCGGAACATAGATGCATACATGTTCAAAACGCATTATAATCTAAACTTAAAGTGATACTAAAAATAAGTACGAGAAGTTCGAAAACTTCCTTTTTTATTGCCGAAACGTCAGTGAAGGCTTACTTTGGAGACGCAAAATTTTTTGGTTTCTGTTTGTCTGTCAGTTTGTCTGTCTATTCCGCGTTAACTGACGCAAAAAGCATTCGATTGACTTGAAATTAAGTGGATATGTTAGTGAGGCACTGGGATTAAGCTGTATAGTTTTTTGTCACTCGCCCCCCTGAACCCCTACTATGCTATACCCGAATATTCTACATAAATGTACTACTTACATACTATCTGAAATCTACTGTTATAATAAAAAACAGAAATAATAAGTCATGAAAATGTCAGAATATCCTAACATAACTAAATTTTTAATTTAACGCTTATGATATCTGCAAACTTCTTATTCTTATTTTGTTCTTGTAAATGATTACGTAATTTAAAAATTTTAAATTACAGTTTCCAAGAATTTGAATATTACCAAAGTGTGTTTAAAAAAATGATGTGCAAAGCTGACGTTGAGGCTCCTGATCTGCAGATTTGCTTGTACATATAAGTTTATTCCATTGAAGAGCAAACAATAATGTTTCTGTAATATTGAATTTTCAACGGGAAATATCGAAGACTTTTTTTCAATAAAAAAGGCTATTTCTCAACACTTTGTCGTCAAATTAAAAAATATAAAAATTCGTTAAATGTTTGTAGTGAAAATCTCGTTACGTGGGATAAAATGTATCCCATTTCCCTCAAAGCGTTAAGAGAAAATATTTTTATCTTTCTGATTAATTCCAAAAACTTCATATTGAATACTTTAACACTAAAACAGCCGGGTATTTTACTAAAGTTTTATGAAAAGTGCTTCGCACCAGAATTTAAATTTTAAACTATTTAACTTATTTAATTGCTCTATTTTTCTGCTACATGCATTTAACATATCTTATGAAAAAAATTCTGGTTCGAATCAACTATTATCATTCTGACAGGGGTCATTTTGACCCCTAATGGCGGTTTTAGTGTTAACCCTTTCCGGCGCAGGCAAATTCTGCTCATAAAATAAGAAATTGTTCATTGACACCGGAATTTAAAAACGACTTTTATAGAAATTTAGAATTCCCAAATTCACGCTTTCATTGTACAAGCGAAATTTCTATGAAATATTTTTGGTGCCGATTGCAAGTTTGGAATTAAAATTAGGTGTTGCCGGAGTGGTAACACTGCGCCGGAAAGGGTTAATTCCAAACATATGTTATAATTCTACAAAATAACTTTAGTGTAGTTCTGTAATACAAATTTTTCTATTGTCATAAATTTCGCATCTCACAGAAGATTAACTATAAGAAAGAAAATATTAAGTGATATTTTCCTCTGCATTCTCTAAGATTTCTGCCTCATAAAGTGAAGGCATTATGTCAGCATCTGTCACATTTCGCAAGCAGAAAATATCTCTTTCAGTGACAAGGCAGAAATATGACTGTTGACTTAGTAAATATAAACAACAGAGCTGCAGCTATATATATGTGCTTTTATTTCAGTCAATATTTTTATATTATAATTTTTTGTTACATTATCCGAAGAATGTAACAATGGATTTTCTTGCGTTTCATTCTGGAATCTAGTTATTTATAATAAAACATAATTACAGAAGATCCATCGAAGAAAAGTTTGTATTGTTATTTATTTATTGTTTATAAAATTGTATTATTCAGAAATTCGATATCGTCCTGTTTTATACACATAAGTTTAAGAGAAAATATTTTAATCTTTTTAATTATTTTCAAAAACTTCACACTGAATATCGTTATTGAAGATAGACGTTATAATTTTGCAAAATAACTTTAGTGTAGTTCTGTAATACATATTTTTCTATTGTCATAAATTTCGCATCTTGCAGAAGATTAACTGTAAGAAAGACAATATTAAGCGATGTTTTCCTCTACATTCTAAGCGATTTCTGCCTCATAAAGTGAAGGCATTATGTCAGCATCTGTCACATTTCGCAAGCAGAAAATATCTCTTTCGGTGACAAAGCAGAAATATGACTGTTGACTTAGTAAATATAAATAACTGAGCTACACTGATATATGTGTACTTTTATTTCAGTCAATATTTTTATAGTATGATTTTTTGATACATTATCGAGAGAATGAACCAAAGCATTTTCTTGTGTTTCTTCCTAGAATCTAGTTAATTATAATAAAGCATAATCATAGAATCATAGAATAAATAACAGAGCTACAGTGATATATATGTGCTGTGTTTCCATTCAATATTTTTATAGTATGATTTTTTGAAACATTATCGAGAGAATGAACCAAAGCATTTTCTTGCGTTTCTTCCTAGAATCTAGCTAATTATAATAAAGCATAATCATAGAATCATAGAATAAATAACAGAGCTACAGTGATATATATGTGCTGTGTTTCCATTCAATATTTTTATAGTATGATTTTTTGATACATTATCGAGAGAATGAACTAAAGCATTTTCTTGCGTTTCTTCCTAGAATCTAGCTAATTATAATAAAGCATAATCATAGAATCATAGAATAAATAACAGAGCTACAGTGATATATATGTGCTGTGTTTCCATTCAATATTTTTATAGTATGATTTTTTGATACATTATCGAGAGAATGAACTAAAGCATTTTCTTGCGTTTCTTCCTAGAATCTAGCTAATTATAATAAAGCATAATCATAGAATCATAGAATAAATAACAGAGCTACAGTGATATATATGTGCTGTGTTTCCATTCAATATTTTTATAATATGGTTTTTTGATACATTATCGAGAGAATGAACTAAAGCAATTTCTTGCGTTTCTTCCTAGAATCTAGCTAATTATAATAAAGCATAATCATAGAATCATAGAATAAATAACAGAGCTACAGTGATATATATGTGCTTTTATTCCATTCAATATTTTTATAGCATGATTTTTTGATACATTATCGAGAGAATGAACCAAAGCATTTTCTTGCGTTTCTTCCTAGAATCTAGTTAATTATAATAAAGCATAATCATAGAAAATCCATTCGAGAAAACTTTTTTTTTCTTTAAAACAGGGTTGCCAATATGGCCTTTAACCACTTAACTGATCAATACTTTTGAAAAAAAAAAAATTCCAATACCGTATTTTCCGGCGTATAATTCGCGGATCAAACAATTTTTTTTCGACCCAAAAGTTTTATTTAGTAGTTGAAGCCAAATTTTTACCGTGATTTAAAAAGTTGCTTTTTATTGTATAAATTTTCCGGGTCAAAAAGTGTCTGTTTGATCCACGGATTATATGCCAAAAATAATGGTAATGCCTTTTTTCCCATGTTTTTTACAGAATTTGTAATCTTCTACAACCGGTTTTTCAAAAAAGAAATTTTTTCATTATTGAATCACAAAAGTATAATAAAAAAATTTACAATAAAACTTTTGTGGTGAGAATGATAAATCATGATTGTAATATGAATGCCCATACATGATACGGACAAATCATCATTGGCCAAAACACGTTGCCTGTATGACGTGCGGACAAATCCTTAAACAGTTAAACATTATAGCATAGTAAAAATAAGCGCAAGACCTTCGAAAACGACCTGTTTTATACACATAAGTTTAAGAGAAAATATTTTTATCTTTCTAATTATTTCGAAAAACTTCATAATGAATACTTTAATTCAAGATAGATGTTATAATTTTGAAAAATAACTTCAGTGTATTTTTGTGATACATATTTCACTAATGTCATAAATTTCGCATTTGCAGAAGATTAACTGTAAGAAAGACAATATTATGAGATATTTTCCTCTGCATTCTAAACGATTTTTGCCTCATAAAGTGAAGGCATTATGTCAGCATCTGTCATATTTCGCAAGCAGAAAATATCTCTTTCAGTGACAAGGCAGAAATATGACTGTTGACTTAGTAAATATAAATAACAGAGCTGTAGTGATACATATATGCTTTTACTCCTTTCAATATTTTTATTGTATTGTTTTTTTTATACTCTATCAGAAAAATGTACCAATACATTTTCTTATTTTTTCTTCAAGAAACTAGATAATTATAACAAAAGATAATCACAGAAAATCCGTCGGCGAAATGTTTTGTTTTCTTTACCCACTTAACTGATCAATATTTTTGAAAAAACTTCCAAATAATGTGTGGTTTTTTTTCATGACTTTTACAGAATTGTTAATCTTTTATCACAATTTTTTTCTGAACAGAAATTTTTCCTAATTAATACCTCGATTAAATAATATAAAACTTACTTTAAAAATTTATTGGTGAGAGTAATAAATCAGGATTGGAATATAGATGCCCATATGTGGTACATGCAAATTATGATTGAATAAAAACGTTGCCCATATGATGTACGCAGGACTCCCAAATGGTCCGCCAACTTAACATTATCTTAGAAAGATTTTCGTTTTATATTTTTCTTGCAGATTGCACAGAAATCGCCTTCGGAGGTTTGTTTTAGCACAAATGCTGTTGAAACCTATTTTGAAATTTTCTGTTAAAAATTATTGGTATTCAGTTCGCGTGCCATTTGGGAGCCCTGTGTACGGTAAAATCAGTTAATCGACTAAAAATCGCTAAAGTTCAAATGTGGAAATTTACTGTATTACGATAGGAGTTTAAAACCAATCAATTTGTTTCGCAATTAGGTAGAGGAATTGTGCAAAATCCCTGTGTTAAACTTTTAAAATATTATAATTCTATCCGCTACTTTCAGAAACTCGAGGATAAAACTTTTCTCCAAGGATATGCACCGTTTCTGCGACAATGTAGCCGTGTTGCGGTGTTTCTTCTATGGTTTATAGATACATACATGTTCAAAACGCATTATAATTTAAACTTTTACATTTAGAATTAAGTTATACTAAAAATAAGTACGAGAAGTTCAAAAACTTCCTCTTTCATACACATAAGTTCCTGAGAAAATATTTTTAATTATTCCCAAAATTTTCACACTGAATACCATAATTCAAGATATTTGTTATAATTTTGTAAAAAAAAAAAAAAAAAAAAAAAAAAAAAAAAAAAAAACCTTAGTGTAGATCTGTGATACATATTTTTCTATTGTCATAAATTTCACGTCTTGCAGAAGATTAACTGTAAAAGACAATATTAAACGATATTTTTCTATGCATTCTCTAAGATTTCTGCCTCATAAAGTGAAGGCATTATGTCAGCATCTGTCACATTTCGCAAACAGAAAATATCTCTTTCAGTGACAAGGCAGAAATATGACTGTTGACTTATTAAATATAAATAACAGAGCTACGGTGATATATGTGTACTTTTATTCCAGACAATATTTTTTGATACACTATCAGAAGAATGTACCAATACATTTTCTCCCTTTTTCATTAAGAATCTAGATTATTATAATTAAACATAATCGCAGAAAATCCGTTAGAGAAAATAGAGAAAATGTTTTCATCACTTTTACAGAATTGCTAATCTTTTATTACATTTTTTTTCTAAATAGACATTTTTGCCTTATTGGTGCTTCGATTAAATAATATAAAATTTAACTTAAATTTTTACTGGTGTGAGTAATAAAACAGGATTGTAATATGGATGCCGGGGGGGGGGGGGGGGGGGGGGTTGGACGATTAAAAATGCTAAAATTCATGTATGAAAATTTACTGTATCACGATAGGAGTTTAAAACCCAATAAATTTGTTCCGCAATTGGGTAGAGGAGTTGTGCAAAATCCCTTTGTTAAACTTTTAAAATATAATAATTCTATCCGCTACTTTTATCCATTGGAGGATAAAACTTTTCTGCAATGATACGCACCGTTTCTACGACAATGTATTCGTGTCGAGGTGTTTCTACTATGGGTATAGATGCATACATGTTCAAAACGCATTATAATTTAAAGTTTAAGTGATACTAAAAATAAGAACAAGAATTTCAAAAACTTCCTGTTTCATACACATAGCTTTCAGAAAAAATATTTTTAATTATTTCCAAAATTTTCACACTGAACTCCATAATTCAAGATATTTGTTATAATTTTGCAAAAAAAAAAAAAAAAAAAAAAAAAAAAAAAAAAAAAAAACTTTAGTTTTGTGATACATATTTTTCTATTGTCATAAATTTCACGTCTTGCAGGAGATTAACTATAAGAAAAGACAGATATATATTTTCAGAAGAATGTACTGATGGCGTTTTCTTGCGTTCCATTCTAGAATCTAGCTTATTATAATAAAGCATAATCACAGAAAATCCATCCGAGAAAAGTTTTTTTTCTTTAAAACAGTATTGGCATTTTGTTCGTTAATTAAGAAAATGTGAATTCAAACTTGAAAATCTGAAAGAAGCATTTTGATTTTATCTAATTACAATAAATCCCTGTTTAAATAAAGCAAATTGTATTATTCAGAAATTCGAAACCTTCCTGTTTTATAAAATAAGATTAAAAGAAAATATTTTTATCTTTCTTATTATTTCCAGAAACTTTTTTTCTGAATATCCTAATTCAAGATAGATGCTATTGTTTTGTAAAATAAATTAAGTGTAATTCTGTGATCCATATTCTTCTATTGTTGTAAATTTAACATCTTGCAGAAGATTAAGTGTAAGAAAGATAATATTAAACGATATTTTCCTCTGCATTCTCTAAGATTTCTGCCTCATAAAGTGAAGGCATTATGTCAGCAACTGTCACATTTCGCAAGCTGAAAATATCTCATTCAGTCACAAAGCAGAAATATAACTGTTGACTTAGTAAATATAAATAACAGAGCTACAATGATATGTATGTACTTTTATTCCAGTCAGTATTTTTATGGTATGATTTTTTGTTACATTATCAAGATAATGTACCAATTCATTTTTTTACGTTTTCTTCAAGAATTTAGATTATTATACTAAATCATAATCACAGAAAATCCATCTGAGAAAAATGTTTTTCTTTAAAACGGGGTTGCAATTTTCTTCTTTAATTAACCGCTTACCTGATTTCACCATACGTCACACGGACAACGGGTTTTTGCATAACATGGTTTGCTCGTACCACGCAGGAGCATCCATATTACAGTGATGATTTATTATAATCACCAGGAATTTTTTATTGTAAGTTTTGAGTTATCTAATCAGCTACATTTGAAAAACCGCTGATAAAAGATAAATAATTCTGTAAAAACAAGAAAAAAATGTCATTATTTGAATTTTTTTTTTCAAATATATTGATCAGCTAAATGGTTAAGAAAACACGAATTCAAATTTTAAAATCTGAAAGAAGGAAAATGATTTTATCTAATTACAATACGTCTTTGATGAAATAAAGCAAATTCAGAATTTCTTCCTTTAAAAAATGACAGAACTGGTAACGCTGCGTAGCTTTTATATCAATTGCAATTAGCGTACAATAAAATAACTTGTTAGAGCGGAATAAATAAAAAGATTTAACTTTTGTAATTTCCAAAACCAGTGTATCGACGCTAGAGGAATATTACGGACTAGCATCCTACACTCGCTATGTTAGTCCTTTTCTCTAAATCAATCTTGTGTCAAACAAAACATATCCAGTAAAGAAGGAAAAAATCGTCATGTCTAACTATATATCCATAAAAGTTATTCTGTTCAAACATTATGCAGTTCAAAGTCGATGTTGACGACATAATAGAGAAAACAGCTCCAAACTCACTGAAGCACATGTCTTTAATTATGTTTTTAATATGTTTGTTATCATCCATTTTTAGCTTATATCTAAAAATACAACTGAAGTATGGCAAAATGTGTTGCAATTTTCAACAACCAGTTTAGATCCTTAGAGAAATTCAGGTTTTAAAATTAGCTGAAACATGTTTTAATTACTATTTAAATAGATCTGTTATACTGTAAACTTGCCTCTACTTAATACTGTGTCTGAGATTGGCGAAATGACCAAAACATACGATCATCCCATTTAACCCCTTCGTTGGGAATATCTAAAATCGATAAAACACACGTTTAAGTATGTTTTAGTAGATCAGTTATCCCATAACTGCCAACTTTTACGCATTTTTACAAAGGCTGAAATTGCACAGAGGTTTTCCGTTTGTTTAATCATAAGATTTCGACTATTAAATAAGACAATATTTACTGTAAAATTTTTATGGGAGGAAAAATGGGTAAAAGTTGGCAGCTATGATCATGCTAAAACTCAAGCATCTACCTAAAACAGCTTCTGACATATGGCATAATGGCTTAAAAGTTCCGATATTTCCTTCATTTTAATCTTGTTAAAAAAAATTCTTAAATTGCTGAAATACATGTTTAGTTACTTTTCAATAAGCTTGTTATCTTGAATTTCATACTACTAGCTAAAACTGCTGTTGTGATACGGCCAAAAGTTGCACCTATGGCATCACATAATTTTGATACCTTATTGCCATAGTGGCAACCAATGAAAATTTAATGAAAATTTCCATTTTCTTAAGCTTGTTAAGATATGTACCATAATGCCTACAGTCTGCCCTTGAATAGTATTTAAGTTGATAAAAAAATAAAAAATGAGTTTAAAAGACCCTTATCCCCGGGAACGAGATTTGCTTCAGAAAACATTACAAAAAAAATTAATTTGCCTTTAAAATTTATTTTCATCAATACAGTTTGTAACCTATAAAATTCTTAACCTAATCCTAGAAAGTTTTCTAATATTCTGTTTTAATATTCTTAGCACTTCTAACATATATTTTATTTAACAGTTTTAAAAAGTTCTGAATATTATAACAGTAATAAAAACATTTTGCAATCTAGTACAATTGACTACGGATTTCTATTCACAATTAGAATATTTTGTAATTTGAAAGTTTTACTTTCTAAACTAATTTAAATGAAAAGTGAAACGCTGCTGGCAGAAAATTACTTAAATACTGAAGGATCCGACAATTGTGTTCCTGCTCTAAAAACAGTACTGTAATTCCTTATTGTTAAGCTTAAGAAAATCTTTTTTTTTTCTCATTTTTATTTATTTATCTGTGTGACATTGCTTTTCTAAATAGTAATTTATCACTGTCAGTTTCACTTTTCTTAAAACAACAAAGTTTGACATCATTGACCTCTGTCACAAAATGGATAAAATTGACAATTAATGTTTTGTTTTTTTTTATTTTAAGTACAATTTTTAAAATGGTATTGACATTACTGACATTTCTTTCTTAAGGTTATAAATAGATTTTATAGAATAATTTCTTTTTCCACTTACTTTTTCTGCATAGCTTAGAAAATTTCTTAAGTAAAAATTCATTTCCAATTTTTAAAAGATTGTAATTACTGTCTAATTTTTAAATTGTAAATTTGAGATTCGTTCAGCGTGAATCATTTTGATTGTTCAGACTATAATTGCCAACCGCACAAAATTAAATATTGAGTATTTTCTAAATTGATTTCCTTTCCAGCTTTAAATATGGATGATAATGCTATAAATATATTTTTCTTTCTCTATTTATTTACTTTTAGTTGCTTTTTACAAATGTCGTTTATCGCTGCCATTTTTATTTTTCTTAAAACAACAATATTTGACTCTATAGATCTCTGTCTCAATAAGTAAGAAATTGCAAGTAGCGTGCTTATTTATGCTTTTAAAACAATTTCTATAACTGATTTTAATTTTTTTTTTTTCTAAAACTATATGTAAGCTGCTAATTATTTGAAAAATTTTAATGAAAGAGTATATAATTAATTTATGGCTAGGTGGAGTACTTCTGGATAAATATTTCTTAAATTACTACAACTCTGCTACTTACGAGCGACTGTGAACGTGTGAACGTGTTGGCGCTAGTGAGATTAGATTATTTCTGACGAAAATGTAACCAGAGTGTTTGTATTAAAATATTGGATGTGTAACGGGTATTTGTCTGCGTTGAGTTAAACGTGTTTAATTATTTTTTTCTTCTATGATACTACTTTAATAGTCTTTCTTTCTTTAAAGAACCTATTTGATGTTCAAAATGAATTTTTATAAAAATAATTTGAAAGTTAAACGTATGTTATGCATTTTCTAAAGTGTTTATTTAAATATCGGTTTTACCTTATAAATTTTATTTTTTATTACAGTGTTCTGAATATCCTGAAAAGTATTTTATAATGACTTTTCGAAGAATTATTTTAAGTTCTCAGAGTTCGTGCGGTTCAAATAATTAGCGAGATTTTTGGTATTTTTAAACCAGAAATTTTGTAAAGTTCTGGTTGCCATATAAGAAGACATATTTTTTTTTTTTTTTTTTTTTTATTAAATAAGGCAACCGTTACTTTACAAAAATTCTAATAAATGTGCTAAAAAGTCCCAAAACGTACGAGCCTTGCTTCTTGATTAGGTCTATAATTTAATTAAGCGCAATTACCATATTATTTTGGGTATTAAAGATTTTTGCGCATGTTTAACATTTATCAATAATCAACTTGAGTCAGAGGGTTATTTAAAAATAATAGAAAAAAAACCATTAAACATTTATTTTCTTCAGCAACAGTTTTAAATCTAAAGAGTCTTTAACGGAATCTCAGAAAAGTTTAATACTCTATCTTAACCCATTAGTGCCTAGCGTCCCATTTTTGGGACAGTTTAAAAAAAAATCAAGTAAGCACTTTTTACACTGGTAAAAAGGAGGATAAATTAATACTTACTTCTCGAGACAAATGTCACGATAAATGAAAATACAAGTTATTCTTGTTTTAAAAGTGATGGGAAATAGCGAAATTTAAATTTTAACGAAGAAAATAATTAAGGCATTAATGAATTAATAAAATACGACACTTCTATTATAAAATTCCTCAAATAATTTAAACCGTCGTAAATTTTAAAATCATAATAAAAAGTTTTAGTATCTTATCCATGAAATTTCTATTAACTAATAGCACATTTTGTAATTTAAAGTTTTCATTATATGATGTAATTAAATGAGAAGAAAAATGCTTAAATATTGAAAGATTCTATATTTATTTCCGACAGTGAAAACAATATTTTTATAACTTTTTATTCAGCTTTAAAAATATTTTTTATCTTTTTTTTTATTTACTTATTTATAAGACATTTATTTTTATAAAAAGTTATTTATCACTGTTACTTTTAATTTTCTTAAAACAGCAAAATTTGACATTATTGATGTGTGTCTCGAAAGTGTGACATTGTCAATTAATGTTTCATTTTTTGTTTTATTTTAAAAACAATTTTTATGATTGAATTGACATAACTGACATTTTTTTTCTTTAGAATATAACGGGATTTTAAAGGAAGATTTCCTTTTGTATTTATTTAAATGTATATTTTAGAATATTGTTTAATTAAAAATCTCAGTTTAATATTTTTAAAGGATTTGAACGATGATCAAATATTTAAAATAGCAACACTCATATTAGATCAGCTTGATTAAAATGCGATGTTCAGATTATAAATGCCGACAAAATAAATAAATAAATAAATAAATAAATATTGAGAGTTTTCTTAATTGATTTTCTATTCAAATTTAAATATCAATGATTACTCTACAGAAATAGTTTTTCTTTCTCTATTTATATATTTTTAATTACTTTTTACAAACGCTATTTATCACTGTCACTTTTACTTTTCTTAACCTTCCTACCCTGAATGGGTCTAATCGACCCATCACTAAAATTTGTTTTATACGATTCGAACCTGAACTTTTTTCATAAATAAAGTTAAATAACAGATTCAGTGAAAGAAGTCAATTAAATGTATTAAAATATTCTAAATAACAATTTGGTGTGAAATGTTTTTATCAAGATTGAGTAAAATTTCAACAGGATAGGAAGGTTAAAAGAACGAAATTTGACGCCTTGCATCACTGTCGTAATAAGTTAGAAATTGTCATTTTATTATTTATTTGAAACTATTTGTAAAATGGCCGTTGCTCTTAGTATGTCTGAGACATATCAAAATACTTATGATGTCCGCATTTGATTCGTTTTCTGATTGGTGCAATTTTAATCCATGAAGTACGTAATAAAGACTGTGATATTACTTAGGCCACTTTATTATTTGTGCTTGAAAGTCCCTGACGGGTATAATTCCTGTTTCTTGATAAAGTCTACACTTTAATTACGGAGATTTTTTTTCTTGTTTTGAGGATTAAACTCTTTTGCATATGTTTAACACTTATTATTAATCAATGTGAGTCACTAGCTAATTTAAAAATAATACAAAAAAAAAATCATTAAAAATTTAATTTCTCTAGCGACAATTTGAAATCTAAAACTTGTTTAACGGGATCTTAGAAAGGTTTAATATTCTATTTCAGTATAAAAGACAGGTCTGATATAGCATCCCTCAAATAATTTAAAACGTCGTAAATTTTATATTCGTAATAAAAAGTTTTATGATCTTATCAAGCTGACTGCAAATATCTTTTAACTATTAGCACATTTTTAATTTAAAATTCTTACTATCTCTTGTAATTAAATGAGCAGAGAAATGCTTAAATATTGAAAAATTTCTGGATGGATTTAACTTAAAACTATATTTTTATAGCTTATTATACAGCTTAAAAATTTTTTTTCTTACTTTTCGTTTATTTATTTACATTTTCTTTTTGTAAAAAGTTATTTATCACTGTCACTTTCAATTTTCTTAAAACAGTAAAATTTGACATCATCGACCTCTGTCTCGAAAGTGTGAAATTGTCAATTAACGTTTCTTTCTTTTTTCTTTTTTTTTAACTTTAAAAACAATTTTTATAATGGTATTGACATTACTGAAATTTTTTTCTTTAAGTTATAATGGTATTTCAAAAGAAGATTTCTTTTTGTATTTATTTAAATGTATAGTTTAAAATGTTTTTAATTAAAAATCTCAGTTTCCGATTTTTAAAGGATAAGAATTGTGATCTAATATTTAAAATGGCAAAATACATATTTGATCAGATTGATTAAAATTGATTGTTCAAACTATAAATTACGACAATACAAAAAAATAAATATTGCGAGTTTTCTTAACTGATTTTCTATCCGAATTTAAAAACCGATGATTATTCTATAGGAGTGGTTTTCTTTTTCTTTCTTTATTTATTTTCAATTGCTTTTTACAAAAGCTATTTATCACTTTTCTCTTTTATTTTTCTTAATACAACCAAATTTGTCGCCATGCATCTCTCTCTTAATAAGTTAGAAATTGCCTTTTTACTTTTTATTAGCTCACAGTCTATGAAAACCTGGGAGCTTATGTGCCCGTCCGCTCGTATGTGCGTCTGTGCGTATGTGCGTAACGCGAAAACGTATGATAAAAATATTCGATTCACTTGAAATTTTGGATATATATGTATTCTGATAAGGCGCTTCCCTGACTAGTTTTTGGAGTTCATTCGAAATGTATAACAGGAGGAACGGGGGCTCATGCCCCTCTCCTTAATTTATATAAATGGGTTTTTCATGCAGAATTATCAGTTTTTGATCGAAATTTAGATGTAGGCTGATTCTGATGAGACACTTCCGTTATTAGTATTACCGTAATTTCGGGTGTATAAGCCGCGGATCAAACAATTCTTTTTGGACCCAGAAATCTTATTTAGTGATTGAAGACAAATATTTACGGCAATCTAAGTAGTTACACTTATTTCTTAAAAAATTCTGGGTCGAAAAAGAGTTGTTTGACCTGCGGCTTATACACCCGAAATTACGGTAGGTGGTTATTGGCTAAGTATAAAAAGGGAGAACGGCAGCTCATGCTCATCCCCTTAATTGACATAAATGGATTTTTCGTGCAGAATTATCAGTTTTTGTTCAAAATTTTTATGTAAAAAATCATATCCCTCATTAGATTAAGGAGTTCAATGATTAAGTATAAAACGGGGAAATGGATGGAGCTGCCCCCCCCCCTTCTTTAATACGTTTTTCGAACGGCATTAAACCTTGAAAATATAAGGCAGTAATATACAATTAGTATGAGTAACCTGTGAACTCAATGCCATCAGGTAAACTGGACAATATTCTTTTTATATTATTTTTAAACATTTGGAAAATTGTTTTTGCTCTTGGTATGTCTCAGACATATCTGAATAATTGTGAAGTAGACATTTTAATCGAGTTCTAATTGGTCCATGTTTAATCCATAACGTTCGTAATATATAACTTTGTTATTACGTAGGCTGTATTTTTTTCTTTGTGTGTGTGTGCTTGAAAGTCCTCTAGGTGCCCGATCTCTGGTTTTTGATTAGTCTATATATAAATTACACAGATATATTTTATCATGCTGAGTATTAAACAATTTCGCATATGTTTAACATTTATCATTAATCTACTTCAGTAACTAGATTATTTAAGAATAATACAAAAAAAAAGTTCTTTAGAAATTTATTTATTTCAACAACAGTATCAAATATACAATGTCTTTAAAGTACTTTTAGGAAGATTTTATTTTAATATGAAACGACGCTTCTAATATAGAATTCCACAAATAATTTAAAACGTCGTAAATTTTATAATCTTAGTAAAAAGTTTTGTGATCTTATCCAGCTGACTGCAAATATGTTTTAACTATTAGCATATTTTGTAATTTTAGATTCTTAGTATCTGATATAATTTAAATGAAGAGTGAAATACTTAAATATTGAAAAATTCTTGGATTGATTTCCTACACTGAAAATAATATTTTTATAGCTTATTTTTCAGCTTAAAAAAGTATTTTTGTCTTACTTTTTATTTATTTATTTATATGACAATTCTTTTTCTAAATAGTAATATATCACTGCCTGTTTCACTTTCCTTAAAACAACTAAATTCGACCTCATTGACCTCTGTCTCGAAAAGCTTGAAATTGTGAATTAATGTTTCATTTTTTGTTTTACTTTTAAAAAAAATTGTAACGGTATTGACATTACTGACATTTTTTCTTTAGAATATCATGGGATTTAAAAGGAAAATTTTCTTTTGTATTTATTTTAACCCTTAACCCTTTGAGGGGCGGTGGTATATATTATATACCACCTACGACTGATGAAGATTCACACCAGAAAAATGTTATTAAATTTCACTTTTCTAACTTTGGTGGATAATAAGCGTGAAATTGCTTTTCATCTTTTAGATATAACTTTTTTACAAATTTCCGGTGGGATTTCAGAATTACTCGAACGCAACTGCGTGCCCCTCAAAGGGTTAAATGCATAGGATAGACCGCGTTCCAAAAAATGCGCAATTCAAAGAATCAGATTTCATACCAGAAAAATCTAAATAGTAAAATTTTCTGCATTTAATTACGAATGGCTTGTCATTAAGTGAAGTGAAAATTGCTCATTTAAATTTCTGGTGAGAATACGGAATATGTTAATAAAACCCTCAATAAATCGGGAACACTTATGGTATCGAAAATGATACAATGTGCATTTAAGGGTTAATGTATAGTTTGAATATTTTTAAATTAAAAATCTCTCTTTCCGATTTTTAAAGAATTAGAACAGTCAAATATTTAAAATAGCAAAACATATATTACATCGGCTTGATTAAAACTGAATGTTCAAACTGTAAATTCCAACAATACAAAAATTAAATATTGCAATATTTCTTAGTTAATTTTCTATTCCAATATAAACACTGATTATTATTCTACAAAAATAGTTTTCTCTTTCTCTATTTATTTACTTTCAGTTGCTTTTACGAACGCTTTTTATCATTGTCACTTTTACTTTTCGTAACACAACGAAACGTGACGCTATGCATCTCTGTCTTATTTTTTTTTAGAAACTGCCATTTTATTTTTTATTTTATTTTTAACTATTCTGTATATTATAAAATTTTCAGCGAAGAAAACTTTTAAAATTTAGTGTTGAGAGATTACCCGCTGGTTCCTAGATATTTGCATCCCTGGTAATAGCTTTAATTAACATAAAGTATTACAGTCGAACCCCGTTATAGCGAACCCGGTTTATAACGAACTCCCGGATATAACGAACACAAATTTTGGCCGTTTTCCTGTTGCATTTAATGCCATTTTATACTTTTATAGCGAACCTCCGGAATCTTAAGAATCAGTTATAACGAACTTTTTTTCCAGTCGATCATGATTTTTTTTTCTTTTTTGCTTACCCATAATACGTAGTATAGGGTAAGTCTTGCAATCGTTTTGAAAATCGAAAAAAAATTTTTGACGGATTTACACGTTTTAGATAGTGAAGATTCCGAAAAACATATTTTTAGAAAAAAAAATTTGCCGGCCGTCTGTCTGTCTGTCAGTCTGTCTGTCTGTAAACGCTCTATCTCCCGAACAAATTGAGATAGAGACTTGAAATTTTGTATGTAGTTAGTATGTAAGAATGGAAAGAAGCCTATTTAATATCAGAAACCTCGATGATCCGGAACTATTTTTTTCGGACTCTCGAAAAATTCGTTCTGATGAAAGGTATATAAAAATTTTCGAATTTTTTTGTTCTAAGGAATGGACGTAAAAGGCAATAAAATAACACACATTTTGCATATAGAACGAAATCGATCGAACTCTTAGTTGCCGAGATATTTGTAATCCTGTTTTCCACATTCTTTGATTTTTCATAACCCTGTATTTCGTTCAAATTTCAATTCAGAGGTATAATTTAATTGAAAATGAGACTCTTAATCCGATGCAGTTAATTGTTAGTTAATAGAATTGTTATTTTTGGAGTTATAAGGATGTTTTATTTACGCAGTTCGGTACTACTTGAGTAGTTTGGCGTTTTATATAATTAGTCGAAATTGGTAATCAGCAGTTCTTTAATAGAGCATTACTATGTATATTAAGAATCTTTAAATTTTGTTTATGAATTGCAATGCATTGTACAAATAGTTTTCATATGTTTTATTTTCATATACATATCCATGATGGGTAAGTATTACGGTGGCCCCCAACGACTAGTTTACTTTTCCGCTGATGTGAAAAATTATTTTCGAGTCTAATTTTATAAGAAAATGCATACCGGCTAGTAAAACATTGTGTAAATTAACGATATGTCTTTTTATTAAAGAGTATTAAGACCTGCATTCTTTCTCTTTTATGGGAGCCGTACTGCAGGTGTTATTACGCCCACCTAATGTATTTAAGAAGAATTAGAGATATGGCAGCATTGAAAAGAACGTCTCTTTGAAGCAAGCAATAATCAAAAGCTTTTTTCCTTAAATTATACTTTCTGGAGTTCACAAGGTGATGAAAAAAAAGGAAAATTTAAATGATAAAAAAGCAAGCAAACAAAATAAAAATACAGCGATTTTTAACGGGCCAATAATTAGTGTTAATCATCCTAAGCTTGGATGAAGTGTAAAGATTTTAGTATAATCAGGATCATTCCTAAAATTGTTTGCTCATTTATCTGAACTAGGGTTGGTCTCGAATGTTTAAATAATCGGAATGCTTAAATAAATAATTAATTTATTTAGTAATTGTGCCAGTTTAATGTAATAAATTTTAGTCAATTTCATTAATGACCATATCTTATAGAATTTAAGTTTTTATTTCTTAATACATTATTATTGAACACATAGGTATCAGGTAATTATATACATATTTTGCAAACTCTAATATTTTTTAACGGTTTGGATATAGCGAACAAAAACTTTGGTCCCTTGAAGTTCGTTATAGCGGGGTTCGACTGTATTGTAATGCAGAATTAAATATCAAACCGGCGTTCTATTTTTTTTTATTGCCACTTATCTGAATTAGCACAAACGTTTACGTTGATGGAAATTCATGAACATTAAAAACATAATTTAAATTTTCAAATCAAAGTGTAAGATGTACTTTGTAACATAATTTTGTCTTTTATGTAAGTATTACATTGTAATGCACATTTCCGTTTATAAACATCGTAGTTCAATGAAGTTTTGATTTATATGTACTGCAGTTTTTTTCATCTAATACCTTAATTAGTGCGTTAGTAACACACGATAAATTAGCCACTCTAAATAAGCGGAAATTTGCATGCAAATTTCTGAAATAATACATGTGTGTTTTTTAATTTGTCCAATAATGTTCATGATTTTTAATATATTCTTGCCAATATGTAAGCATGAGGAAACAGTACAACATTTATAAACAAAATACAATAATGATGAAATACATTGACTCTTTTATTAGTTTAATTTTTAAATGCAAAAGTTTATTTTTTTTCATGGATGCTATTCTGCAACCCGATTTTAACCTGTTCAAATATTTGAAATTAAATTGCGTATTTCACATTCCAATATAAAACATACAAAGACGAAAATTTATAAATCTTTATGACATTTCAGAAATATGAAGATTTTTTTTTAAATCTCATTTGCATTTAATTTAATAAAATGTCTTACAAAACATATTCATATTTAGATTGAAACAAGAAATGAATTATATGGAGATAAGAATTCGAATATTATGTTTACAGAGATTAATATAAGATATTTATTTCTCAAAATTCTATTTAAAAGCGATTTTATAAAAATATCCAATAAATCTCCTTGAGGTAGTTACATTGAATATGAAACTTGATTGAATTAAGTAAAAATATATGAAAAATCTAAACAAGAAGATAATAAAATGCAATATAAATAACATTTCATGCAATTGCTTTATTTCAGAGAAAATTAAAATATAAGTCTACTTATATTATCTTTTTGGTTACAATGAAATTCAATGAATAATAACAGCATTATTCATATTGTGTTGAATATGTATTTATCATTCTGAACATTTTTTCTAGTAAAAAAAAAAAAAAAAAAAAAAAAAAAAAAACGGTAATTTAGAAATTCTAAAATTTATTTATATTCCATATGTTTCCACATTACCAATGTATTTTATGTGATTTCAACACTTCAACTAGCCCATAAAGTTGATAGATAAGCATTCTTTCATAAATGTTTATACATGAAACGTAAATTTGTACAGGTAATAGGACCACATAAACAGAGTGTGTTATTGATATTTTTTAATAATTAAATTGCAAAATTTATTAAATGTAACTATTTCATATTAAAGTAGAAAAATATTTGTCATTGCTGAATTACATTTTCGGGTAAAATTTTCTGTATCTTGATACTATATAATTGACGAATTCTTTATTTTCATGTAAATTACATACTAGACGATCAATCGTTTAACCCGTTGCGGCACTGAGTTGATTCATTGTTTAAGTGTTGAAATTGACACCGAAATTTAAAAACAATTTTATTTGAAAATAAAAAAAAGCTTTATTTCATTCATTCAATGAACCGATTTTTTTTTTTTTACCAAAATTATGTGACAATGTGGCGTTTAGGAATAAAACTAAGTGGTTTCCATAGATATAGGGGAGAGTGGGGATACTGGAGCCACCACTATTATCTCTACAGTTGGTCAATTTTTCTTTCTAAAACTGGCAACATGGTAACATATTTATAGTTCTGAACATGTAAAAAAGAAATCACATACCTTAGTACCATTTTGAAAGTATGGTGATTAACCCTTTGAGCTCTGCTGGTAGAATTTTCTACCACATAATTTTAATTCTCAAATGTCACAACGACACCAAAAAATTCGGCCAAATTTATTTGAAAAAAGGTTTAATGCATTTTTCCGCGTATATTGTAAATTGGTTTTTTTCTTTGCAAAATACTGGTGCGAATGTGACATCTGGCTCAAGTATCCCCTCCATGGGGATACCTGAGCCACGATGTAAAATAAAAAGTAAAAATTTATTAGACATAGAAAAATAGTTCAAAATTAATTGAAAGAGGTTTTCAATTGAAGAAAAAATATCAAATTTTCATTTTCAATATTTTATTTTGTTCAAAGAAATTATAATTTTTTTTTTAAATTAAAATTTAAAAAATGGCTCAAGTATCCCCATCTTCCCCTACAACCGCGCTGTAAAGGTTAACCTTTTTCCGGATCGGCTTAAATCTGTTTGAAGCATCAGAACTTACACCAGAATTACTACGCAAATGTAGTAGGGTATAGGAGATTATATTTAGTTATTTTATAAAACGAAAATTTTAATTAAATATTCTTGGTACCAGTAAATTTAAAATTAGGTGAATTTTTCAAGAGACACTGCGCCGGAAAGGGTTAATAAAGGCTGTATTTTTATCACTTAGGAGTTTAAGCCCTTGGCACTGGAGAGGTGTCTCTCATAAATCGGAACTCTAAATGCTTTGGACACCACTAATATCTAACAGTTTATTTCGCCATCTTTTGTCACAGATTATTTGGTCCTTAGATAATTCGAAGAAAATTAGTTTAATGATTTCGGGCACACTGTTCCCGGTCTGGATACCTAATTTTAATTCCAAACTCTCAAACGGCACCAATAATATTTTAGTAAAATTTTGCTTTTACAATGAAAGCTTAAATTAAGGAATTCTTAATATCTAAAAAAGTCGTTTGCAAATTCCGGTGCCAGTCAATAATTACTCATTTTACTGTAAGATTTGCCCGTGAAGCGTTAAAATATTAATGTCCAGAGCATTTGGAGTACCATTTACGCGGGACACTAGTGGTCAGTGAGAATCACCTCTCGAGTGCAAGGATTAATTTTAACTCATTGAGATGCGGCGGAATATATTACATATCACCTACGATTAACACTAGAACCGCCGGGTATTTTACTCAGGTTTTACAAAAAGTGTTTCTCACCAGAAATTTGATTTTAAACTATTTAACTTAATTAGTCTATTTTTGTGCTGCATACATTGAACATATCTTATGAAGAAAATTATGGTTCGAATCTACTATTGTCAATCTGGCAGGGGCATTTTGACCCTCAATGGCGGTTTCAGTGTTAATATAAATTTGAACCAGAAAAAAAATTATTAAATTTCAATTTTCAAAATTTTGTTGGAAAAAAAGCTTGTGAAATTCCTGTTCCTTTTCGATATGATTTTTTTTCAAATTTTCCGTAGAGAGTTCAGAACTTCACGAACGCAAATGATTTCCCCTAAAAGGGTTAAAAGAATAAAACAGTTAATAAGAATATAAATGCTATTTTTTAAAAATGTAATATTTAAGAAAAGATGAACAGCACGATTACATTTATCTGTCCGTTATCCTGCCGAATTTGCAGATTTTTCAATGGTATAATGTTATTTACGATGAACTATAGTCTCTTGTGTATAATAACAGTAATAAATTTACTGATTTCGGTTTTTTGAAAGAACAAAAGTTCAAATTTCTTGACCATTATTAAACTGAAATCAAAGAAAAATTAAACGTGTAACAAAAAGTAATATACAATAACGTATAATACAGTAAAATCCCGATAATTCGAATTAATTGGGACAAGACCAAATCCGGATTATTGAAAATCCGGATTATCCGGAGAATTAGAAAAAAATGAAATATTATATATTTACAGAAAATCACGTATATATTAAACATACTGAATATTTACAAACGGTAAAAATGTGTATTTTGTAGTTATAAAATCTTCTGCTGTGCTAGTTTTGTATAACTTTTGCGGGCCACACGGTCACGCATCTGCTTGAGCATAGTTTATTGGGTGTAGTCTCTACCTGATGTCCAAAATAAACCATCAATTGTTATAACTGATTTGTTACATCATTATGGCTAATGACTTTTGGTTGATCATCACTGATAATAGCATTTTCGTCTGTATCATCTTCTTTTTCAACTTCTTCAGTTGTGTATAAAGTGATTATTTCATCATCTGTAAGTAAGGCGTAAACCTCATCATTTTTTGCTTCATTCAATTCCTAATGTCGGTGATATCAACATCTCAGAACCATCAGTTGTTTTCTAATAAGCTTACAAAATCTTCAGGAGTAATTTCCCTTTTATCCTCGCCTAATTTTCCTTCTGTTTCAAGCTTGCTTGTTATTCAAGGAATCACAATTTGTAGACCATAAATTCTTCCACGACTTTCGGAGAGTACTCTTAACAACCTGCTTCCAAATCTTAAGTGATGCATGGTTTTTCTTTGAAAGGTAACATCTAAGAGTTTAAATGAAGAAGATTCAGGTATTTTTCCGAAAATGTTTCAGAAACGACTTTTTGAATTCAGAATACGAAAATTAAATGAATTAATGTTATCAAAGTTTTGCCGATCGCTTCCCAAACTTTGAAAAAAGAAACTGACCAGACTGATCCGGATTATGCGGAGATCCAGATTAACGGGGTCCGAATTAGCGGGGTTCTACTGTAAAGAATAAAAATGGATCGTAAAAGCTATTGTGTTTAATATTTCAAAATTTAATTTAAAGTGTAGCGTATTTTGTATTTATGTTTTCCTTAAAATGAAATGGTATTAATATTTATAATAATATCATATGCAAATTATATTAAAGTAGCCGAAATTCGAAATTATGTTACAGAACTGTCCGGCAGTTTTTATAAATCCTATAAGAAATCTATTTTAAGAAACAATCTAATAAGCAACTTATTTATACGTACATCTCTATCTATTGAAATAAAGAATGGTTCAATTTCGAATATTTATGTCAACGAAATTTGATATTCAATATAAATTTATCCAACGGCATTATTGTATAATAAATTTAAATACTGAAGTTTACATTTGAATAGCTCTTTTCTATGCAAATCAGTGAATAAATAACAGTATATCAAGATATAGTTTCGAAGAACTATTATATATTTATTTATTAGACATTAACATATTATATATAATTTCATGCTTTATAATATATTGTTTCATTTTATAGAATTCTTATATTAAATATATATACATTTTTAGAAGATTCGTTGTTTTTAACTAAGTAGCTCCAGAAATATTTTTTAGATAAAAAGATATTTCCCCGTTTCATTTTTAATAAATGATTCTTCTGTTACACGTCGCGTATGCATGAGTAGATGTTCACTAATCAGAGTTTTCGGTTAAATTTTAAAATGTTGCCTACCTTCTACAGAACTAGTTGGATGTGTCAATCCCAAAACTTTCTTCTATCTGATAAGTACATTTTAATATTAAAAAAAAAAAAACGTGGTGACTCCAAACTTACCCACTATCGAATTTCTCCGAACATTTGACCTAGCCTAATAAGATTCTGGTATCCGAAAAGCCTAAAACGCAAAATTTAATTAATATTCTGAGAAAATGGGTTAGTAGTGCCTCATGTTGGGTAATTTATACTAAAACCCAATAAGCAATAACTTATGTCAAGACCTAAATGAATCTGAAATTTGATGGAATTTCGTCCATTAGTTCTTGAGATATAGTTATAACCAAAAATTTGCAAAACGTAGCTCAGCAACACCATATCTTGACAATTTATGCCAAAATGTAAAAAAGCGTCTAATTATGTTATGGTGTAAAAGAATATGAAGTTTGATGAAATTCTATGCATTAGTTCTTGAGATATAGCTAGTTTAAAAAAAACCGAGTAAAATATAGCACAGCAGCACCATCAATTGAAAAGATTTATAACAAAACGTAATCATCGTGTAATTATGTTATATGTCATTTTATAACAAAATCTGAAGTTTGATGAAATTCTGTGCGTTGGTTGTTGAGATATAGCTATCGGAAAAATCGTGCAAAATGCAGCATAGCTGCACCACCTGTTGCAAGGTTAATACCAAAATGTAATCAGCGTCTAATTATGTTATATATTCTAGTGTAACAGAATCTAAAATTTGATGAAGTTCTCTGCATTAGTTCTTGAGATATAGCTGTCGCAAAAATCGTGCAAAATGTAGCATAGCAGCGCCACCTATTGGGCAGTTCACACCAAAACCTTATCAGCGGCTATGTATCTCAAGGTATCGCGGAATCTGAAGTTTGGTAAAATTCTGTGCATTAGTTCTTGAGATATAGCTATCATGAAAATCATGAAAAACGTGGCATAGCAGCGCCACCTGCTGGCCAATTTACACCAAATTCTACTCACCGTCTATGTATGTCAAGGGGTCACAGAATCTGAAGTTTGGTGAAATTCTGTGCATTAGTTCTTGAGATATAGCAATCTTGAAAATCATGAAAAACGTAGTATAGCAGCGCCACCTGCAGGCCAATTTTCACCAAAAACCAATAGGCACTAATTCATATCAAGGTCTAACTGAATATAAAATTTTATTAAATTTCGAGCATTAGTTCTTGAGATAGAGCGCACACAAATTTTTTGTCACATACAGACAGACTCACAGACTCACAGACAGACAGACTGACAGACTCACAGACAGACAGACGGACAGACTCACAGACAGACATTTTCTAAAAATAGTCAAAACGTGTTCAGGACCTTCTAAAACGTATAAATCCGTCGAGAACCGGAAGTCGAAAATTTTCATGAATCCAATACTTTCTTCTTGTAAAGATAGAAGAAAGTAAAAAGGGATTTGGCAAGTAAGTCGAAACTTACAGATGTATAATTTATCTTTTTGTGATTAAATTAAAACTGTTACTAATTTTATTTTTATATTTTAGTATAAAACGTATTATTATATATGACATTTGGAATTATAGCTTTTGTTGTTTAACCCTTTCCGGCGCTGACAAATACTGTTAGCAAAATGAGAAAAAATCGACTGACACCGGAATTTACAAATGACTTTTTTAGAAGTCAAAAACTTCTAAATTTAAACTTTTATTGTAAAAGCAAGATTTTATTAAAATGATATTGGTGCTAATTGCAATTTTCGAATTAAAATTATTTGTGTCCGGACCAGACACACTGCGACCCTTTCCGGCACACTATGCCCGATCTGGAATACCTAATTTTAATTCCTAATTTGCATTCGGCACCAATAATATTTTAGTAAAATTTTGCTTTTACTATAAAAGCTTAAACTAAGGAATTCAAAATATCTAAAATATTTGCTAGTAAATTCCGGTGTCACTCAATAATATCTCATTTTACTAAGAGATTTTGCCTGTGCTGGAAAGGGTTAATACTATATGATGGATTCTAAAAGTGAGATTTTTCAGTGAATAATATATATGCATATGTATATATACATAGAGACATAATAAATTTCCCTAAAAGTTTCTGCCTTTTTTTCAAAAAATAAACCATGGAAATTCCGATAAATTGAATATTTTATTGAAAAACGCTTGGACCAGTTTGTTGAACAAACCTCATTCTACACTGCTCAAAACAATTATAGGATATTGCAGTTTTAGGTGGATTTTGTATCTGGGAAACTTTTTAGCTGATTGATACATGGTCGACAGATATAGAAGGTTATATGAGAATAAATTACACATGTTTGGCAGAAAAAAAATGCATTTTATTGCGCATTTGTGTACAAAAGGAAAAAACACAATTTGTGTATCTGAGAAATAAAAGAATAAGAAAAGGTGTTTTGTTCAAAGAAAATCATTTTCAGTAGGGGGTATGGTTTCCACGGGCGGCCAGCAACGTTGAACACCTTTGAATCATGGACTCAGTGAAGCTATTAATGACGAGTTGGGGTATTCTTCCCCACTCTTCCAGAATAGCTCTTTCCAGTTCTTGGAGAGTTTGTGGGGGTTGTTGGCGGCCAGAAACAGGTCTTCCTAGAGCGTCCCAAACGTGCTCGATTGGATTCATGTCTGGAGAACACGCTGGCCATTCCAATCGAACGATTCCTTCCTCGAAAAGGAAATCCTCCACCAGGTTTGCACGATGTGGCCTGCAGTTATTGTCCATTAAAATGAAGTTATCTCCTATTGCTGCAGCATAAGGGACTACAATAGGTCTGAGGATATCATTCTATATCGGCGACCAGTCAGAGCTCCATCTTGAATGATGTAGACGTCAGTGCGCCCGTCAATGGAGATGCCACCATACACCAACACTCCTCCACCGCCAAATCAGACACTTTCGTGCACGAACGCAGGATTATTCCTACTGCCACGGTCCCTCCAGATGAAAATACACCTATTATCCGGATGCACAGAAAAACGGGACTCGTCAGAAAACAGAATATTGCTCCATTCATTTCTCCTCCAGTTGACATGCTCAGTTGCCCTCTTCCTGCGGTCGCGACGATGCCTTGATGTTAATCTAACTCATACCATCGGTCGGCGAGCATACAGACCTACAGCATGCAGCCGGTTTCGGACAGTCTGAGTTGAAATCGTGGTGCCTGTAGCCGAGCGAAGGTGTTGTTGGAGAAGAGTAGCGTTCATGTTTCGGTGTCTCATAGCTGTTAACGCTAAATACCGATCTTCATTGGGCGTTGTTGCCCGTCCACGACCTTGCCCTGGTCTTCGGTCTGCACATCCACTCTCCAAAAAACGGTTCCAGATCCTGGAAATGACACTTTGTGACACCCCAATGGATTGCGCTACTTCGGATTGAGTTTGGCCCCCTTCTGACCTACCAAAAATTCTCCAAGCTTCTGAATTTGTCAAATGACTTCGCTGAGACATCGTACTCATCGAAACAAAGCAATCACTGAATGCCGATCATCCTTGTCTTCATTCTCTTTTATGCAGTTGAAAGTCAAATTTCATTCGCTGCCGCTGAAGTGTCGTTTTTGACGTCGAACTCAAAATTTGCATACTCCACAGTTTGAAAACCTGAAAAATTTGCATTTGTGATTCTCTTCTTCTATTTTAGGCAAAAAAATTTCGTTTATATCTTTTTTTTATATAAAACTTCAAATATCCTTTAATTGTTTTGAGCAGTGTATATTTCCGGGAGTCTAATAACACACTTTGTTTTTCAAAACTTTTCGGAGGCAGAATACTTACGAAGTGATTTTTTACGTCATTCAAAAAGCTTTTTTTTTTAATTTTGAAAAAAATTTTGGGAGTAATAAACAAATAATAATCGGACTGAGCGATGTCCGGATAAAAAGGAGAATGGCTAAAATGTCGCAATCGAATACAGCGAGTCAAAGATACATGTGAAATGGAATCGTCATAATGGAAGATAATACCTCGTTTCTTTGCTATTTCGGGATGTTTAATGGCTGTTGCGACCTTCAGTTCGTCTACTTGTCAGTAGTAACTTTCAGAATTGATGGTCTGATTAAATTGAAGTTGCTCGTAGGAGATCCAGTTCCGCCAAATAGAGACCAAAACTTTCTTCTGTGTGAGTCCGCTTTTAGCGACTGGGATGGAATCAAAGGGTCAACTGAATTAACCCAACTTGCTTCCTGGCAGTTATAAAGTATCCAAGTTTTATTTTATATTTTAAAAATCGAAATTTTTATTCTTGCCCATTTTTCCTTAATAAAAAAAAATAAGTATTAAAAAATGTTGCGGTAAAATTTCAAAATACTTTTAAATATAGAATTCCTTATTCTTGTTTTCAGTTTATTTTTACTTGAAGAATATTTTAAATTACAGTAGAAAAAATAACTGAGTTGAACAAAAAATATAATTTAACTCTCGTTCAATGTAGATGGCAGAACTAAATGTGTTTTCCTTGAAATCGTTCACGATGTTGTAAAAGCCCGCGCAAATTTGAAGTAGAATATTATAAATATCTCTTTTGGACCCAATTTTGTTAGGATAGGAACCAAAAGGAAATCTTAAACATTTTTTAAGCACGACATTAGTTTATTACGCATTTTCATTTTTTTTCTGATGTCTGACTTTTAAAGGAAATTCCGAAATAAAAATTGTTATTTTATATGATCCTATAATTGTTCGTTATAAGTAAAGAAAAAAATACTAATTGCAATTGTTTAACAAAAAATAAGACTAGAATGGCAACGCCGGTATGCAATTTGAATTCAAAGTATCTGTTTTTGATTCAAACCAACACAATTTTTCTTTATAAAGCTAGACGATAGTCCTATTTATTTTGGTAGATGAACGACCAAATTATACGGAAAAATCCCAACATAGAAGATTAAAATTGCGGAACTTAAAATGCAGACATCTAAATTTTCCTATTCTCCTATCCTGCATCGATCTATTCTAAAATGATTTTTTAAAAATATCCAATAAGTCTTGTAATCTTCTGTAATTTAAATATGAAACTCCGAAGAATCATTTTCAAAGCAAATTGAAATGTCATATCAAAAATGCATACAGAATGTCCTTAAAGGTAATGTCCAATTGAATTAAACATGAATTGTATTACTTCAAATAAATTTAAATCTCGAATTTGTGTTTTTATTTCTTGTTTGTTAGATATTCGACGAATACCATAAATCATATTGCGCTGAAAATAGGTTTGTCATTTTGTATTTAACTTCTACTGAATAAAAATAAAATTTATCGTTATTTACTTCCCACAAATCCAAAAATTATATTTTGAATTTTTTGTTTTCGAAAAAAGAGAATTAATTTCTTTAAATTGCTTTAACACCTTCACGGTCGCATTAAATTACTATTTAAAATTTCAATTTGCTTATTTCCACCCCTTTTTTGTAAAAGAAATATTCACCTTATTATATGATAGGTAACATGATATTATGATAAAACCTATTGCATTATTTAATAAAACTGGTGTTAATTAAGCAATCTGAATAAAAAGCACAGCCCGTAATATCACGGTATTGGGAATTAAGGGATTAAAAGCAATTTAATTTTTAAGATTGAATTTTAATAAACATAAAGTACAATTGTATATATAATAAATACACACAGAAATATCAACTTCCTTGTTATTTTTCTTATAGACGAAAAAATTGTTACAAATTCCAATAACAGTAAATAATTGTGGAGCGAAACAAGAAAGGTAGTCAAAAGACGATCAAAAATTGGTGGAATGTGGTATTATATATACACAGTTAAACCCCAATAATTCGGATTAATTGGGACCAGACCCAATCCGGATTATCCAGAGAATTAGAAAAAAATGAAATAAAATGAAACACCCATACAGCAAACCACCTTTATGTTAACCCATTAACGCCCGAATTGTTTTCTTCGCTAAAATTTAAATTTTGTATTTCCCACCACTTTTAAAAGCAAATTAACTTTTATCTAAATTTATCAAGGATTCTGTATCCTGAAATAAGGTATACATTTTTCTACCTCTTTACTGGTGGGAAAACCGCTTTCTTGCTGTTTTTGTAACCGTCCTCAAACGAGGACGCTGGGCGTTAATGGGTTAAACTTATTGAATACTTACAAAGAGTAAAAATGTTTACTTTGTTTAATTCTTGTAAATTATAAACGTTGTTAAAGTTTTTTTTTATTCAAAATACAACGATGAAATAAATTAATTCTATGGAAATTAGCCAATCGCTTCTCAAACTTCAAAAAAAGTATGACCAAACTGATCCGAATTATCGGGGTCCGATTTAGCAAGGTTCTACTGTATATATATTTACTTTTTTTTAAGAGAATTACTTGTTAAAAGATTTTAATTCTCTTATCGTATGAAGATCTTTCATGTTATCATTTTAGGAAGAATTTTGTTTTTGTTTTTTTATTCACGGTTTTTTACTTATTAAAATAATAAAATATCACTGAATAATTAAAATATATTTTCCTCCAATCATGGACTTTTTAAAAATATTTTATGGATTTACTTTTGGATTATACATATTATATTTATGGATTAAATATTATATTTATGGGTAAATTCATATCATTAACCCATTAGTGCCTAGCGTCCTTTTTCAGGCACGCTTCAAAAGGTGCATTCAGCACTGTTTTTGACGCCTGTAAAAAAGAAAAGCAATAATTATTTTATTTAAACGATGCATTTTCGTGATTAATGAAATAAACTTAAACTTTCTAAAGATAGTGGTGCCAACCAAATAAAATTTACGCAAAAGGTGCTGGGCACGAATGGGTTAAGTACAAAACTAATCCTTTGGCCCTCCGAGCGTCTTACAAATGGGTAAAATTCTAATGTTGTTTTGTCTGCATTTTGTTTTAAATGCTAATAAAATATGATTATTTCAGTGTTATATATATATATATATAAGTAATAACAAATATAAATGTAACCCTTGAGAGTATTAATCATTCTTGAAAGCATTGAAAATACATTAAATCTATTGAACTATATGATTTCAAATATTGCTTATATTGCAGTGAAACCTGGAGCTTAGTCTACGGAATATTACGTTCCAAACACTTAGATGGTTGAGTTGTCAAGTCTCCAGTTTTTGCATACCACTATTATCTTAGAGAAAATGTTGTTATTTTAAATCTTCCAAACGTACCTCTTGAATAAAAAATTGATCTGGTAGACTTTTTTTTTTTTTTTTTTTTTTTGGTTGAAACGCTTTTTGCACTGTTTCTATTTTTACGTGATTCTTACACGATTAAATATTTTAATATATTAATTTTATCAAACTAAAAAGTCAATAAAAACATGAATAAAATATAAACAATTGTTCTAAATATAGTACAAGACGTTGCATTTTTACTCGAAACTCACTGGGTACAAAATTTTAAAAACGGAACAGATTTATTATAGAAAGAATACATTGTCAAATCGGCTTCTTTTATATTTTACACTTTTAACACTTTCTGGCACGGGCAAAGTCTGTTAGTAAAATGAGAAATTATCGACTGACACCAGAATTCACAAGTGATTTTTATAGATATTTTGATTTCCTTAATTTAATCTTTTAATGTAAAATTTTACTAAAATATTATTGGTGCCGATTGCAAGATTTAAATTAAAATTAGGTATCCCAGACCGTGCACAGTGTGCCGTAAATGGTTAAAGGATAAGTTTGCAATATGCAAGTGGTTAATTTTCACGTCCCAACTGCTAAGTGGCATAAATCTGTACATGTATCTATGTTTATAATAAGTGGTATAAATCAGTCACTACTGGTTACTACAGTCTGGTTACTACATCTAAAAATAGATTTTTTTTCGTTAAATTGACATTTATGCTTATTAAATTAAACTCTCTAAAAACTCTTACCACGGATCAAAAATATTCTGATTTTAAGTAGATTAATTAAATTTACTTTTAAAACATGTACTTTCTCCGTCCTCTATTTGTGAGCTTAAGGCGGAAAATAGAAACTTTTTAAAGTATCTAATGAATGAATGTTAAAAAGAAAACGTGAAAGAATGAAAGTAGTTAAAAATTATTCATACCGGAAATAATTTGTAATGAAGTTTGTGTAACGTTTTATGCATACACATATTGCTGTCAACACATAGACTGAAATATCCAATCCAGTGTGACTGTTTAATGCAGTGTTGTCTGAATTAAATAATACCTTAAATATAAGTTTAGGTCCATCTCTCGACAAGAATCTTCTTGTTTGCTTCACGATAACTGGAGATGAATGAATAGTCTCATTGCCATCCCCGATTATCCCGAAATGGCTTAATTGAATTACAGGTTTATCGATTTATTTATTTCATGACAGTTAATTTAGAGATGTAAATGCGTTTTAAGAAGATGGAAGAATGAAAGTAGTTAAAAATTATTCATACCGGAAATAATTTGTAGTGAAGTTTGTGTAACATTTTATGCATATACATATTGTTGTCTCCCCATAGATTAAAATATCCAATCCAGTACTGAAACTGTTTAATGCAGTCTTGTCTGAATTAAATAATAACCTATATGTTTCAAAGTTTAGGTCCACCTCACGGCAAGATTTTTCTTGTTTGCTTCACGATAACTGGAGGTGAATGAATAGTCACAGTGTCATCCCTGATTATCCCGAAGTGGCTTAATTGAATTACAGATTTATCGATTTATTTATTTCATGACAGTTAATTTAGAGATGTAAATGCGTTTTAAGAAGATGGAAAAATGAAAGTAGTTAAAAATTATTCATACCGGAAATAATTTGTAGTGAAGTTTGTGTAACTTTTTATGCATATTCATATTGCTGTCTCTCCATAGACTGAAATATCCAATCCAGTACTGAGACTGTTTTATGCAGTCTTGACTGAATTAAGTAATAGACTATCTATTTCAAAGTTTAGGTCCACTTCTCGGTAAGAATTTTCTTGTTTGCTTCACGATAATTGGAGGTGAATGAATAGTCACATTGTCATCCCTGATTATCCCGAAGTCGCTTAATTGAATTACAGATTTATCGATTTATTTATTTCATGACAGTTAATTTAGAGATGTAAATGCGTTTTAAGAAGATGGAAGAATGAAAGTAATTAAAAATTATTCATACCGGAAATAATTTGTAGTGAAGTTTATGTAACTTTTTATGCATACACATATTGCGGTGAATTCATAGATTGAAATATCCAATCCAGTACTGAGACTGTTTAATGCAGTCTTGTCTGAAATAAATAATAGCCTATATATTTCAAAGTTTAGGTACACCTCTCGGCAAGAATTTTCTTGTTTGCTTCACGATAACTGGAGGTGAATGAATAGTTACATTGTCATCCCTGATCATCCCGAAGTGGCTTAATTGAATTACAGATTTATCGATTTATTTATTTCATGACAGTTCATTTAGAGATGTAAGTGCGTTTTAAGAAGATGGAAGAATGAAAGTAGTCAAAAATTATTCATACCGTAAGTAATTTGTAGTGAAGTTTGTGTAACTTTTCATGCATATATGTATTGCTGTCTCCCCGTAGATTGAAATATCCAATCCAGTACTGAGACTGTTTAATGCAGTCTTCTCTGAATTAAATAATAGCCTATATATTTCAAAGTTTAGGTCCACCTCTCGGCAAGAATTTTCTTGTTTGCTTCACGATAACTGGAGGTGAATGAATAGTCACACTGTCATCCCTTATTATCCCGAAGTGGCTTTATTGAATTACAGATTTATCGATTTATTTATTTCATGACAGTTAATTTAGAGATGTAAATGCGTTTTATGAAGATGGAAGAATGAAAGTAGTTAAAAATTATTCATACCGGAAATAATTTGTAGTGATGTTTGTGTAACTTTTTATGCATATTCATATTGCTGTCTCCCCATAGATTGAAATATCCAATCCAGTACTGAGACTGTTTAATACAGTCTTGTCTGAATTAAATAATAGCCTATATATTTCAACGTTAAGGTCCACCCTCTCGGCAAGGATTTTCTTGTTTGCTTCACGATAACTGGAGGTAAATGAATAGTCACACTCTCATCCCTGATTATCCGGAATTGGCTTAATTGAATTACAGATTTATCGATTTATTTATTTCCTGACAGTTAATTTAGAGATGTAAATGCGTTTTAAGATGGAAGAATGAAAGTAGTTAAAAATTATTCATACCGTAAATAATTTGTAGTGAAGTTTGTGTAACTTTTTATGCATACACATTTGGCTGTCTCCCCATAGATTGAAATATCCAATCCAGTACTGAGACTGTTTAATGCAGTCTTGACTGAATTAAATACTAGCCTATCTATTTCAAAGTTTAGGTCCACCTCTCGGCAAGAATTTTCTTGTTTGCTTCACGATAACTGGAGGTGAATGAATAGTCACAGTGTCATCCCTGATTATCCCGAAGTGACTTAATTGTATTACAGATTTATCGATTTATTTATTTCATGACATCTAATTTAGAGATGTAAATGCGTTTTAAGAAGATGGAAGAATGAAAGTAGTTAAAAAATATTCATACCGGAAATAATTTGTAGTGAAGTTTGTGTAACTTTTTATGCATATACATAATGCTGTCTCCCCATAGATTGAAATATCCTATCAAGTATTGAGACTGTTTAATGCAGTCTTGTCTGAATTAAATAATAGCCTATATATTTCAAATTTTAGGTCCACCTCTCGGCAAGAATTTTCTTGTTTGCTTCACGATAACAGGAGGTTAATGAATAGTCACACTGTCATCCCTGATTATCCGGAATTGGCTTAATTGAATTACAGTTTTATCGATTTATTTATTTCATGACAGTTAATTTAGAGATGTAAATGCGTTTTAATAAGATGGTTCCTAAAAAATTCCAAACGTCAAATGAATACTAAAATGACCATAAAAACTTTAAAATACTTTTTAATTTGTTTAGAAGTAGTTATAGTTTTTTTTAAGCCTCATTTCTGCCTGATGCAGCGTATCAATGAAGTTTAGTCAAACGTGCTTCGTTAGTAATTTTTGAATTATTCCTCAAAGTATAGTCTCTTCTAACTACGGCATACAAATGTCACTTAGCATATTTCAACCCTTTCTCGACGGGAGAATTTTACGAAATTTTTAGTGATTTGTCACCGGTTTTAATAAACATGAATTTGTTCCTATTTAAATTGAGAGTATGCTCCGATGAAATAACTAAAATTTTACGGTATAATTTTACCGGTGGGAATAAACAGATATTTTTTACCCTTTTTTGCGGCACGTGTACCTGCCGCTCTTCCCCAATTAATTAACTGTTACGGGAGTAAAGACACGGTGTTTACTAGTAATTAAATAAAAGAAAACATAAATTCAACAAAGTTAATTGAAATTTCATCGAACTACGCTTTCATCTCTGGTGTATCTAATACTCGTATTTCAAAATCTTTATCGGTAAATTATATTTTGATTTTTTTTCTTTAAAAATTGACCGGATTCTTGTTCACCTACTTTTTGTGCTTACCTATTTTATATTATCAAAAAATGTTTGAAAATGTTACTTTAATTTCCATTATGACGCTTTATTCATCTTTTTTTTTAATTCTTAAAAGAAATTATTTACGTTTCATTTTTCATGTAGAAATCTTTAAATATAAAATTAATTGTATAATTAATTAATTAAAATCCTTTAAAATTAATTGCATAATTAAATAATTAATAAAATTGAAAATTAACTGCATATTTATTAATCGTGTAACACGCGCCTACCCATTCCAAAAAAAAGGGGGAAAATAGACTGTCACGCGTCACATGATCTGAGCTCTGTATTAAAAATGGGGTTGTAATGTTTTTCGACTTAAAATTAAGGCAACACTAGTTTTATTAAAAATGTTTTATTCGAAGTTACTTTCGAAAAATTCGAAAGTTGGTTTTGAGCAGAGAGTTCATTTATTATTATTGGTGGTGTGTGCAACTAGAATTATGTATATAAGAGCTATGTTTAATTGTATTTTATTTTTAAATTTTTCTGAGTCGATAAAGAATTGTTTGATCCGGAAATTACGGTACTTTACCTATTTTTTTTCAAAATGTATTAAACCTTGGTCAAATTAACGCACACTTTTGAAAACTAATGGGAGCTTGCATCTATGCTTGCAATACTAATTATATTTTTTTAAAATAAAATAAGGAACAAAAAACTAATTTTATTTTCTAACATTAATATCACTAAGACACCTTTTGATCTTTCGTGGATTGTCTACAGTATATAATAAAATCTTTATTTAAAACTACTTCATGATATCTATTACCAATTACATTCGCCATTTTAACAAAACAGTTTTGCACATGTAATATAAGACAACTCTGAAATAACTATCACTAATAATTTAAAAAATTTACAATATCTGAAATTTTACAATCAATGAAACTTTATTACCTTATTAGCATTTTATTGAGCAACATAAATCAAATAACAGAGCATATATTTATGTACTATTTGTACGTTATTTTTTCCTAAATGTTTTTGTAGCAAGTATCCTATAAAAAATTCCAGTTCATTTTGTTATTATATAAAGAAGGATAATCCGACGAAGTTTCTTAAATATTCAATGTTATTCTAAATTTTATAACTTGGCGCAAAGATTTTACGATCTAATGCATCTGATCGCAAAGTTTTATTTCTCTGCAAAATTGCTTAAATTTTCAATATTTCTTCTGGTCATAATAAAATGTAACATTCAAAAAGAAGAAATCTTTAAAAAAAATTCGTAAATGTGCATAAAAAAATTTCTATTCAAAATAAAATTAAAATTAAAAATAAAATTTGTTAACAGAAGAATTGGTTTTTGTCTCTGTTATCTAGAAAAACGTCGTGACATATGTAATAAAAGATCGTCAGCAATTAGATATATCTTTTCTGAGCATATATGTGTTATTATATGTTGCTATTTTTTATGGCCAACGCAACTGGTTTTGATTTTTTTATTAGATACAGATTTCTGGAAGAGATCACATTAGTCACTGCTACTTCAACTTTTTGCCAAACTCATCAGCATGCACTGCATATATTGAAAGTCAAAATTTATAGTACTATATAAAATCACTCATAAATGCACAAATTAGTAGATGGATGGATGTATGAAACTCTTTTTTATTTACATACGTATGTAAGCAAGCAATTTATACAAGTCAGTAAGTTCCTATGTTGAGTAAATTAAGCAGTTACATCCATGATTATTTATTTTAAAATAATGCATCAAGAATAACCGAGAATTTCGAAGTCTATCAGCCATTAGCACTTTGAAGCGTGTTGGGTTATATTTTATCCATTTTATATTAATGGAGATTTGTACCTGAAATTTTTTATTTAATTTTACTTTTCTAAATCTGGTGGAGGGGATAAAAGGGGGTCTCAAAACTGTTTTTCTTTATTTTGAAATATTTTTTTTTCAAATTTTCGGTGAATGTTATGAATTACACAAACGTAATTTCTTGCCCCTCAAAGGGTTAAACAAAATAAATATTTTTGAATTTTGTTTAAACTTTTGAATTTGCGAATATAATGCTAAGTCGGGAAATTGTCTTTATTAACAAATTCTTTAATCTAAAAGAGATTGACCAAAGGTCTGAAAAAAAAAACAGTAAAATAAAAAGGTAAACACCAGTATTTTCTTATAGAAAATACTTATTATAATTTAAAGGGATTACATAAGGCGGATTTTTCTTTAACAAAATACTGGTACAGTCAAATCCCGTTATAGCGAACCCGGTTTATAACGAACGGAAATTTTGGTCCCGCCGTTTTCCTATTGTATTTAATGCGATTTTATCCTTTTATAGCGATCCTCCGAAATCTTAAGAATCGGTTATAACGAACTTTTTTCCAGTTGACCATGATATTTTTTTTCTTTTTTTACCTTTTCGCTGTTGTGAAAACAGGATTTCGACTCTTATTGGATAAGGAAATGCATGCCGGCTAGTGAAACATGGTGCAAATTAACGATAACTCATTTATAAAAGATTAGTAAGAACTGCATTCTTTCTCTTTTATGGTAGCTATTTTGCAGGTGTCATCATGCCCACCCGTCAGTTATTTTCTATTTCTCCTATCATAGCTGTTTAGTAACGCATTTAATGCTAACTTATTTATCTAATGTATTAAAGAATAATTCGTCTTCTTTAAAGCAAACAATAATCATAAACTTTTTTCCTTAAATCTTAATCTCTGGAGTTCAGAAGATGATAAAAAAAAAAGAAATTTAAATGATAAAAATGTCAAAAAAACAAAATAAAAATAAAAATGATTTTTTTTTAACTTAGTCATTCTAAGCCTGGATAAAGTGTAATTAATTTAGTATAGCCAGGATCATCTCTTAAATTGTCTGGTTATTTATCCTAACATTTATTAGAGCTAGAGTCGGTCTCTTCTTGTTTAGATAATAAGCGCCGTACTGTATTTCTATTTGTCTTCATTTTTAGTTAATTTATTTAGTGTTGTGTCAGGTTAATGAAATAAATTTTAGTCTATTTAATTCATTAATGATCATATCTAATAGATTTTACTTTTTTCCCCTTAATACACCGTTATTGAAAATATATGTACTAGGCGATAATATACATGTTTTGTAAACTCTAACTTTTTTAACGATTCGGCTATAGCGAACCAACGGATATAGCGAACATAAATTTCGGTCCCTTGAAGTTCGTTATAACAGGGTTTGACTGTATTTATCAGTTGTTTTGAATATGTTTCTCCCTCTCCTCTCACCACCCAGTAAAACAAATTTGTTAACCCTTCGCTTCGCAGTGGTTTCATAGATATACCACTTAATTTTAATTTCCTAGCGCCACATTGGCACCGGAATCATGTATCACCCTTTCTGACGCAGTGTGTCCGGTCTGAACACATCTAATTTTAATTCCAAACTTGCAATTGGCACCAATAATATTTTAATAAATCCTTGCATTTACGATAAAAACTTAAATGAAGGAGTTCTTGTTTTCTTAAAAAGTCGTTTGTAAATTCTGGTGTCAGTCGATAATTTCGGAATCGACTGACATTTTGACGACTGGGTTTTTCGGAATCTCCAGTATTTGAAACCTGTAAATCCATCAAAAATGTACTTCAATTTTCAAAACGATTGAAAGACTTGCCCTATACTACGTATGATGGGTAAGTAATATATTAAATTCCATTTCAAATTCCAAAATAACACTGTTTACAATGGTTCTTTTTTTTAATGTTTTATTAGTATTATGTATTAATTATGATTTTTTGAAAACCTTGATCTTATTTTATACAAAATAAGTACACGCATCACTTTTTTATTATTATACTCACAAATGTCATTAAAAGATAAAATTAAAATTATTATTATTTTTTTAAATAAGATATATAAGTTAGTGCCTTGTTTCTGAACGTCAGGTATGTATTGTTGCCCCGTATATGGTTCTTTTGATCTTATGGTTAGAGAACTTCAAAACTCTTTTCTCTTAGAAAAGTAGAAAATAATTTATTTACAGATCTTCAGAACAACAGAGTCTTCGAAACTCACAAATATTACTGGATATTCAAAAATAACTGCTCAAATCTATCGTATAAGTACAGCTTTAGATCCCAGAGACTCTTTATACAACGTCTCAACACTTAATAACATTCAAAACAACATAAATGAAACTCAAGCAAACTCGCTTAACAAACGCCTTGTTTCACTCAATGCCTGACTGGTAAATAATAACAACAACAGCTCGTATCGCTCTCCTTATATATAGTCTCGCCGCGTGCGGTGGAAATTTCTACAAACTTCTAGAAAAAACTGGAAAACCACGGAACAACATTCAATGTATCAGTAGACCTAAGGGAGGGTTACCATAAATAGGGAAGGGTTACCATCGCCAACAATCGCCAAGTTTGTCGCCAACTTGGCGATATATCGCCAAATTTGGCGACCAAAATTAGTCGCCAAAAGTGACGCCAACTTGGCGATATCTCTAATATTTCGTTAATCTGCCGTACACATACACTGAAAATAATAGACAAGTTTGCTTGATAACAGAGACAATGTAACAAAAACTAATATTAGTAAAGAAATGGAGCTTAATAAGATTATTTACATCATTTTACAGGACAAACACTAACTATTTACAAAATTCGTAACACTACCCCCTCCTCAAAGACTGCACGTCCCGGGCAGTGCAATCCTTTAGTTAGAGGAAAACACTTAAAATAAATAAACAAATAAATGAATAAATAAATAAATAATAACAATAATAATAAAATTTACATAAATAAGAACTAATTACTATTTACATATTTACAAAAAGTGACTTTCATGACCATGGTCTGAAATTCCAATTTTAAATTTTTAATCACTTTGGCCAAAATAAGGGGCTAGCCGGTTATAATGTACGACCTTGGGTTTGGTGTGTGGCGATTTTCGTATGCGTACGACGACGTCATTCAGCCTGTTGACGACTGTGTAAGGACCGTCCCAGTTTCTTTGTAGTTTTGGCGACAGTCCCTTACGACGTATCGGATTCCACAACCAAACTTTGTCACCTTCGTTGAACTCATGTCCAGTTGCCTTTGTGTCGTATCGTGTCTTCATCTTTTCTGATGCCAGTCCAATTCGGTTCCTCGCTAGACAATGAATCTTCTCAATCCGTGCCTGCTGTTCATCGACATATTCCTTAGGCGATGAAGGAGCATCAGGAGGACGGCCAAACAAAAGATCAGCAGGCAGACGAAGATCACGACCAAAGAGCATTTGAGAAGGGGAGTAACCAGTGGCCTCATGAGTGGCACTCCTGTAGGCAAGCAGGAAAAGAGGCAATTTCTTGTCCCAGTCCTGTTGGTCTCTAGACACCAGGAGAGAGAGGCTATTTAGGATGGTACGATTGAACCGCTCCACCATGCCGTCCGATTGAGGATGTAGAGGTGTAGTTCGAGTTTTGTCCATGCCGAGTAGTCCGCACATTACCTTAAACACAGCCGAATCAAAGTTTCTTCCTTGATCGGAATGGATTTGAAGAGGAACTCCGTATCTGGAAACCCAGTGTTGAACTAGTATGTCTGCTACGGTTACCGCCTCTTGATTAGGAATGGCATAGGCTTCAGGCCACTTAGTGAAGTAGTCCATGACAACGAGGATGTACTTATTGCCATCAGATGTTCTAGGAAGTGGACCCAGGATGTCTAGAGCAATTCGTTCGAAAGGAGCTCCTGCATTATAACGTTGCAATCGCCCACAGGTTCGCCTCTTAGGACCTTTACGTGCTACACAGGTGTCACAAGTTCGACACCACTTCTCCACGTCACTGCGAACATTATTCCAGTAGAAACGCTCTCGAACCTTTTGCAGGGTCTTCATTACACCAAAATGACCTCCTGTGGGACTACCATGCAGTTCTTGAAGGACCATAGAAATTCTCGACTTAGGGAGTAGTAGTTGCCATCTACATGTCTTTCCATCGTCAGACTCCCATTTTCGGTACAAGATGCCGTTCTTCAAATGTAAGGAATCCCAGAATGCCCAATAACGTTTAGTCGTAGGATGGTAATGGGCCATGTCTTGCCAGCTGGGCTTCCTGTTGGACTCCTCTTTCAGCTCTAGAATTGGCTTAATTTCAGGATCAGCAAGTTGATCTTTACGCAGGCACTCGTCACTCCACGGATCTTGCGATGATGTAGACCCAGTTGTAATTTGTCTTACTATAGGACCTTTGACATTAAATTTCTTCTCAACCCGGTCGCAGTATCTACAATTATCTGAGCAGGGTCTTCTTGAGAGAACATCTGCATTTCCATGTGATGAGCCTTTTCGATGGCGTATCTCCATATCGTACTTTTGAAGCTTTTGTATCCACCTGGCTATCTGGCCTTCTGGATTCTTAAAATTCAATAGCCAAGTTAGAGAAGCATGATCAGTTCGGATCAGGAATTTTCGACCGTAAAGATAGTGATGAAAATGGTCTATGGCTTTCACTACAGCAAGAAGCTCTTTTCTTGTTACGCAGTAGTTTCGCTCTGCCTTTGATAAGCACTTGCTGAAATAGGCGATAACACGCTCCTGGCCGTCGATTTCCTGGGACAGTACAGCGCCAATGCTTTCGTTACTTGCATCCGTATCAAGTATAAACTGTTTATCGATTTGAGAATATGACAGAATTGGAGTGGATGTTAAGGCCTCCTTAAGCTTTTCGAAAGCAACGTCACATTCCTGTGTCCACATAAATTTTTGATTGGCTTCTGTTAATTTATGAAGTGGTCTTGCAATCATCGAGAAGCCTTTGACGAATTTTCTGTAATAGGTGCATAATCCTAGAAAACTTCGAAGCTGGTGAACATCTGCTGGACAATTCCAATTTTTCACGGCCGATATCTTCTCCGGATCAGTCTTAACTCCTTCCGCCAAAATGATGTGTCCAAGGTAAGCGACTTCATTACGAAACAAACTGCAATTCGAAGGGCTTAACTTCAAATTAGCTTCCTTTAACTTTTGTAGCACCCGCCTGAGGTTGTTCAGATGTTCATCAAAAGATTTTCCTGTGATTATGATATCGTCTAAATAAACAAGACATGCCTCATATGACAGCCCCAGAGAACCGTTTCCATGAGCCGTTTGAAAGTTGCAGGTGCGTTACATAGACCAAAAGGCATTACCTTGAACTGCCATAATCCTTGTCCCGTTGTAAAGGCAGTCTTCTCGCGGTCGTTCGGATGGATCTCTACCTGCCAGTAACCACTCTTTAGATCCAGAGTCGAGAACCAAGTGTTGCCCGCAAGTGTGTCGAGAATGTCGTAGATCCTTGGCAGAGGGTAACTATCCTTTTTAGTGACGTCATTCAGTCGGCGGTAGTCTACACAAAATCTTGTAGAACCATCCTTCTTTCTTACTAATACTATGGGAGACGCCCATGGACTTGTCGATGGTTCGATGACGTCATTTTCTTCCATATCCTTAATTAAATTCTGCACCTCTTCTTGCTTGGCAAAAGGTAATCGTCTAGGGTGCTGTTTAATAGGAGAGTAATCTCCCGTGTCAATTCGGTGTTGTGCCATTTTAGTTCGTCCAAAGTTTTCAGATGTTTGGGAAAATAAACTTTGGAATCCTCCAATTAAATTTTCCGCAGCTTCCATCTGTTTTCGATCTAAGTCTGTATTTTGTAACAAATCCTTGACTAAATTATCTGAAGATCTCTCAGAGTGACTGGAATTTTGACTTATGCACGTCACAGGAGCACATGACGCTATCACCTCTCCTTTCTTGATAGTCCTCGTCTTATCACTGAAGTTAGCAATTCTGACTGGAATGGTCTTCTTCGAGAGGTCCACCACAGATGAAGCCACCAATACTCCTGCTTTCTTACTATTGTCCTCGGGATAATCTATATGGCCAAATCGGTAATTAGTTTCATTTTTAATTTCAGCTGGAACTAAAAATTCTGTTCTTGGATCTAGATTGATGTCTTCTTTGGCTATTACTGTTTGTTTACATTCAATTTCATTATTTAATCCAAAAAGACTTTTTTCTTCAAAATTTAAGAGCATTTCGTTATTTTTTAAATCAAGCTTGAAGCCAAACTTCTTCAGAAAATCTAGCCCGATTAAGCAAGGATCTGTTATGTCAGCCACATATGCCGTATGGTAATATTTCGTTCCTCCAAAGTGTATGGTTAAATTGGCCTTTCCATATATGCCAATCTTGTCGCCCGTCACAGTTTGCAGGGTAACGCAGGGTGGAGTCCAGACGAGTTTAGATTTCAATTTTCGAGCCAAATCGTCTCTTATTATTGTCACATTGGCTCCTGTATCGACAATCATACGGCATTGAATTCCGTTAATAAAGCCTATCACATATAATTCATTATTACCGCCACTCATTTTTGATATCTGGAGGATCTTCAGGTGGGGCTTTTCATTCTCTGGCAACCTCCGCCCCGCGAGATGGCCAAAATTCAGTTTCCCTGCTGACTGTTTGAATTTATCTCACGTTCGTGGATTTTGGGACAATTTCTTCGGAGATGTCCTGTATCACCGCATCCCCAGCAGGTGAGATTCTGTCTTCTTGAACTTGTTCTTCAGTATTTTAAAGCTTCAAGTTCTTGATTTATTTTCCTAATTTCTTTCAAGACGTCGTTCTCAGTGTCTGAGCTTTTGTTCACCGTTGACCCTCGGACTGAATGACGATCTCTTCGGCTGGTTTGTGTAGCTGCTTCCAACTTTAAGGCATATAGTAATACAGCCTTTAAATCCTGTACATCTGCCATTCGTACCGCTCTCTGCACTTCGGGAACTTTTATTCCGTCTACAAAATATTGCAGTGAGAGCATTTCCCGTACATTTGTTGGGCAGTCAATGAATGCTAAATTTGCAAGCCGTTCAATTTCCGAGGCAAACTCTTGAAGGGTTTCACTCGATTTTTGATGGTGGCTCTTCATTTGTATTCTCGTATAATCCTTGAAGAATTTTTCGCCGAATCTCATTTCAAGTGCACAACTTAGAGTCTCAAAATTGAGTTGCGTCATATCGGGTAATGTTTGCAGCACGTCGGCGGCTTCTCCTCTTAAAGATGCTGCCAGTTGACAAGATTTCACCTCGTCACTCCATTTGTTCGCTTCGGCTACAATGGTGAATTGGGTCTTGTAAAATTGCCAGGAACTCTTTCCGTCGTATGCCGACAGCTTGATGTGCGCGGGAGAAGCAGGCGGATTTCTAAATTCTTTATAATTACCACTGGACGCCGAAAGCTTCTTCTCAAGATCTTGAACTTTTTTATTTAGCTTTTCATCTACTTCACCTAGTATTTTCTCTTCAACGTTACTGATTTTCTGTTCAACGTTACAAACTTCATTCTGAATTTTCCCTTCTACTTCCGCCATTTTCCTTTCCATTTTCTGTTCAACATTACTAACTTCATTCTGAATTTTCTTTTCTACTTCCTCTATTTTCTCTTCTACCGAGCCTATTCTTCTCTCTACCGACGAGAACTTTTCTTCTAAAGTTTTCTTCATTTCTTCTTGGCCTTTATTAATCTTTTCAGTCGCATCTTCTTGGCATTTATTCATTTTATCCGCCAACTCTTCTTGGCCTTTATTCATTTTTTCCGCCAACTCTTCTTGGCCTTTTGATAACTCTTCTTGGCTTTTATTCATCTTTTCCGCCAACTCTTCTTGACCTTTTTCGATTTTATTGGTCAGATCTGTCCTTAATCCGTTAATAGCTTCTAACAGTTCTTTCAGTTGTCCGTCCATCGTTCTTGTTTTCGCCATAAGATCCCGACTCCTGACACCAAATGTTGCCGCGTATATGGTTCTTTTGATCTTATGGTTAGAGAACTTCAAAACTCTTTTCTCTTAGAAAAGTAGAAAATAATTTATTTACAGATCTTCAGAACAACAGAGTCTTCGAAACTCACAAATATTACTGGATATTCAAAAATAACTGCTCAAATCTATCGTATAAGTACAGCTTTAGATCCCAGAGACTCTTTATACAACGTCTCAACACTTAATAACATTCAAAACAACATAAATGAAACTCAAGCAAACTCGCTTAACAAACGCCTTGTTCACTCAATGCCTGACTGGTAAATAATAACAACAACAGCTCGTATCGCTCTCCTTATATATAGTCTCGCCGCATGCGGTGGAAATTTCTACAAACTTCTAGAAAAAACTGGAAAACCACGGAACAACAGTCAATGTATCAGTAGACCTAAGGGGGGGGGTTACCATAAATAGGGAAGGGTTACCATCGCCAACAATCGCCAAGTTTGTCGCCAACTTGGCGATATATCGCCAAATTTGGCGACCAAAATTAGTTGCCAAAAGTGGCGCCAACTTGGCGATATCTCTAATATTTCGTTAATCTGCCGTAGACATACACTGAAAATAATAGACAAGTTTGCTTGATAACAGAGACAATGTAACAAAAACTAATATTAGTAAAGAAATGGAGCTTAATAAGATTATTTACATCATTTTACAGTACAAACACTAACTATTTACAAAATTCGTAACAGTATCTATATAATAAAGGCCAAACGTATCTGTGCGTAACGCATACGTCATGTTTTGAATGGCAACACTTTTCGATGAAATTTTAATTTTGCAATTTTCGCTATTGTAAAATTTTAAACTTCTAGACATAGCACGTTTTCGACATTTATACCATCGTATGCAGAAAAATATGCACGTTTAAATGCAGTTTGTTAGAAAACTGTATCTCAATTTGTTTATAAGATATTAATTTTTTTATAGTTTTTAGTTCATTTTCTCTAATGGTGGCAACTTAAGTATCGCATTGTGTGGGGAAAAAAGGAAAAATATCCATAGAGTAAAAAAAAAAAAAAAAAAAAAAAGGAAGATGAATAGAGATGCAGTTTGGTGGCTGCAGGTGACGCTAAAAAATCATCTCTAAAATTCGCTGCATTGCATCAAACACAACCACGTGCTTTCGCAAAAAAGGAAAACTTTTAGCGGTACAGTTTTAATTCATAATACAATGAAATGCTATTTTAGAATGCTAAAATATAATTATTATTATTTTTTTTCATTTAGAGAAAAAATGATGTTAAAGGATTCGGTCTCTGTTCTTAGAGATTGTTTTGTTTGGCCCGAATAAGAGACTTAAATTGGAAGAACAGCGCCCATGAAACCGTTTTAATTACATACTTCACCTCCATTTATCTCTTTTCTACATGAAAAATAACAGATCACTGTATATTTTAGTTGCCATTTTTTCATAGCAACCGAAAAAAATAGTAATTAAAAACGTGTTATGTCAAAATATCGTCGGCTATACAACCCAGTGAATGTTGTTGGTTTTATTTCGTTTTTTCCTATCAATTTAATAACTTTTAGTTCGTTGCAAACTTAATTTACAAAAAATACATCAAATAATCTTTACAAAAATGTATTTTAAAGAATATCTGTGTATCATATTTTCTTAGTTGATTTTATAAACTGAAATAATGCAATTTTATTCTTTGGCAAGATCTTTGGCTAATAAATTCTATCTTGCGTCTAATACGGAAGTACCGATAATTTTTAAAGCTTTATATAATAACATAATTAATATTTTTCATATAAAATTGCTGTTTGGAATTAGTTGGCAGTTTAAAAAGCATATTACATAGGAAAAATTTATTAGACTTTTCAATTTTAATTTTTAAAAAAGTTTTTCACCTTTACTCTGTGACCCGGGAACCCCGGGTTCGGTGTACTAGTTTATATAATATCGTGTGACATGTGACAAGAAGGAAGGAGGGGGTATGAGAAAGAGTGACATTTTGTAAGAAAGGAGGGAGCAGGGGTGTAGCCGTAAAAATAACAGAGGATATACTCTCAAGGCAGATAGTATACCCTAGAGTGGGTATACTATATCTTTATTGAGAAACAGAGGGTATACGGTGCTCCTTTAACCTTCCTACCCTGTTCAAATTTTACTCAATCTTGATTAAAAACATTTGACATCAGAATTGTTATTTAAAACATTATAATAGATTTAATTGACTTATATCCCTACATCTGTTATTGAACTTTCTTTATGAAAAAAGTTCTGGTTCGAATCGTATAAAACGAATTACAGCTATGGGTCGATTAGACCCATTCAGGGTAGGAAGGTTAAAAAAATCAGAGGGTATACGACGTGTACCCCCGTATACCCCCCACAACATTCCTGGGAGGGAGGGGTCTAAAAAGTTTTGAATAAATTTGTGACATCATTTGTGGACAGCCCCTAAGAAGAAGAGTTATAATTGTCAACACTGCATGCTGGGCATTATAATTTTTGCCTCATTGACCGGAATTTAGCGTTGCCGCATCTGACGTATTTTTTTTATTAAGATACATGGAATTCACACCAGAAAATTTTCACTAACTGTTTCGTTTCATTTTATTTGTGGATCGTAAAAGAAGAAAGCAGAATAATAATAATAATAATAATAAAACTTATTCGTGAGAATTCGGTATAACTAGCTAAAGAAATCACACCAGACGCTGCAACGCTCCCTTTTCACATCTGCAGAAATCTGACTCTGCGTACACGCAAGGCCAACCATGTGTAAAAATTTATTGAAAAATGATACAGAATGCGCATTTCCTCATTTTAAATCAAAGAATACATACAAAAACATATTTACTAGCCATCATACCTTTGTATAGCCAACTATGTAGTTTCCAGTTTAATCGAATGGAAATCATGATTAAATCAGTTTTGAGCATTAAAACCTGACTCCGATATATAATCACAGACATAATTTATGTTTCTAAAGAAATTTTTGAAGTTTTTGTTTTAAATCTTTTTTAGAAGGTTGCAGTGTATACATGAGAGGATTTTCAGGAATTATCCCTACTAGTTCCCATTTTTCAATAGTAATTTATACTGTATTTAATAACGGAATTACAGTGATTATGTAGAGAAGTTCACATTTAGAAATATCAGTAATAGTAAACATGAAAGTTTTAAAAGATTGCATTGATAAACCCTGAACGCTCTGTATCTAGAATAGAAAACAAAATGAATACATGAAATATTTGCATCAAGTTTGACTGCAGGGCCTCGCACCGTTCCTGAAATTTTTACACGTTACTACCAGTATTTTAAATCAAAAATCTTTATGGAAGGTCCGTTTAACATCTACAATAGAATTATAAAATAAATATTACCGTTTATAAGTTGTGGTAGGAAAGTACGAAATTTTTTAGGATCAGTGCAAACCCTGGGACTGTGAAAAAATTCCGAAAAACTTAGTAGTAAAAAAAAAAATCGATACCGGAAAAAGATTATAGTTGCTTGAAAATAAATATTTTTAACAATATCAATGTCCGGGGAATAGAACTTGTAGAAGAGGAGCTCGAATATTGGGACTTCTTAGTGCCATCTCTAATGATGCATGAAATAAGGGACAGTTATCGGATTAACCGTTTGGGAACGACCAACACGCATACGTACCGCCAAAAGACGCATAGCTGCCAACTTTCAATTAATCTTACGTAATACCTGTATTAGTTTGATCCAGGTTAACGTCATTTCAAACCAGAAAATATACATCATGAATCTTTATTTATTTAATTTCAAGATTGTTAGTGGAACATACTTAGTTTCATTTCTTTGAAAAAATTCTGGTTCAAATCTCATTAAACCAGGGTCAAATTAACTCACGTATTACAGATAATCTATGTCAGGTTGGCACCTATGAAGACGTAAGAATCTTTGTTTATCCCCACCAATAATATTTTACTGTATAATTTGTCCCATTTAATCGAAGCATTTTTTGATTGAATAAGGCACACATTTATTCTGTTTTTAAAAACCGGTGACAAAACAATAAAAATTTCGAAAAAGTCGGCCGCCTCAAAGGGGTGCCATTTTCTCCACTTCAGAGGAAATTTTTCAAATTGTGTTTACTTTTTCAATATTTTTGAAAAAAAAATTAAATGATGCCTATTTTATATTAAAAAAACTATAATTCCTGTGTTTTTATTCAAGTCCTTTACAGAATTTGTAATATTTTGTCACCAGTTTTTAAAACAGAAATTTTTCCTAATGAATCAGAAAAGTGTTTGCATTAATTAGTGCAAAATGTACAATAAAAATTTACAGTTTAACCTCTTCAGACCTGAGGTACCCAAAAGTGTACCTCTATTTTTTTTCTTTATAAAAACTAAACTGTTCGATTTTTTTTTTCATTTTTACTTTACTTCTATACAGCTGAATGATTTTTGTTTTCAAACAAAACCTATAAATGTCAACACTGATGAATATTGCCTCATAAATAAATATTATTGTCATCCGAGTTTCGAAAGTATCTTCTAGACATTGTGGCCAAAAAATAAGAAATATTCTTGGTTATTTAATTTAAATGCTTTAAAATAAAAAATAAAAATTGAGGATTTACTGATCATTAACTTGTTTAAAGACCTTAATTTTTTTATTGCGTAAATTTATATAACTGATAGTTAAGTATAACTGATAGTGTTTTAACCCCTTGAAGGGCTGTGGTTTCATAGATATACCACTTAATTTTAATTCCCAAGCGCCACATTCGCACTGGAATTTTGTTAAAGAAAATTACGGTTTATTGAATGCGTGAAGTATAGCGTTTTCTTTTTTAGAAATAAGTTGTTTTCAAATTCCGGTGTCAGTCGTTAATTTCAATACTTAAGCAATTAAATTGGCTTGCCCCGCAAAGGGTTAAGTGCATTAGTACTTTTATATTTATGTTTGTAAACTTAAATTTCCAGTCCCCTAAAGTACTTTTTTGATAAAAATGACCCTTTCTGTCATCTATGGTTCATTTCTATTATGCAAAAGCAATAAATATATATTTGAACAGTTATTGTATATGCTGAGGTCTGAAGAGGTTAAAATATTAAATTGTGGTTGGAATACGGATGACCATACATGGTACGGGGCAAATCATGATTGACAAAAACGCAATGCCAGTATGACGTACGGACAAATCAGGGAAGCGGTTTACTCCGCATATTCACAGTATCCGCAAAGAAACTCTTCGGGAGGGTTGAATTCTGATAGGGATTGGCCGACGCGTTTTCACGTAACTTGGCGATAATTATACTTGGCGTAGCGATAGATGCTTCCGTCGAGTTTGATTTCTTTCGGAGCCGAGTACAAAGTAAACCGAGTACAAAGAAAAATTTGTGTTTAAAAACTGTGACACCATAAGTGACACCATTAAAAATAGATAGAATTTTTTTTCCATATTTCTGAGACTAATTTCCCATTAATAAGAAGCTTTATATTAGCTCCTTATTAAGCTACTATAAAGCGAATTTTTCTATTCAAGTTTACTGATGGAAGTTTTCACCAGCGATATTCAAAAGCCGTATATCCAATTAAACGAGACAGTCGCCATCTTGTGACAACCTCTTCAGTTACTTCACTCGTAACTGAAATGGTGTAATTTTTTTTCCAACCACCTTCGTCGTTCCAAGGCCAAGCTCACACTCCGATTGGTTGTTGTTCTCGGCACTGTTTTCACGTAACTTGGCGATAATCATACTTGGCGTAGCGATAGACTCTTCCATCGAGTTTGATTTCTTTCGGAGCCGAGTACAAAGAAAAATTTGTGTTTAAAAACTTTTAAAGAGTACAGCTTTCAGTAAGACACGTTCCATCCAATGCAATGCTGTAAGAGAAAAGTTACTTTCTACTCGGTTCGGAAGAAAATCAAACTCCTCAACGGAAGCATCTATCGCTCGCCAAGTATAATTATCGCCAGGTTACGTGATAATGCGTCGGCCAATCCCTATCAGAATTCAACCCTCTCGAAGAGTTTCTTTGCGGATACTGTGAATATGCGTTTATACTCCTTTGCGACTTGCAGATTTTACATAAATTACTCAGTGGCCATTACTTATTTTTAAAATACAGGGTTGCGGAAGGTCAGGGAAAAACACAGTTTTAAATAGTGTTTTCTAACCAGTTTTTTTATTAAAGAGAAAATTGCCTTCTTAAATTCTTTTATATTATTTCCAGTATTTTCTATTATAAAATACTGGTAGTTCCTCTTTTACTATGTTTTCCCTGGCCATTCGCCACACTGAAATGATTCCTTTTACTTAAGCACAGCTGCCAACATTTATGCATTTTTGCCACCACTAAAATTGTACGGAGTTTTTCCATTCGTTTAATCATAAGATTTCGACGATGAAATAAGGCAATATTTTCTATAAAATTTTTGTGGTAGAACAAACGCGTAAAAGTTGGCAGCTATGCTTAAAGTGGGAAAAGGCTCAGAAAGTCTATTTTTTAATATTTTTATTTTTTGATACTAAAAGTTATAAAAAATCTTAGGAAATTTGATGGCATTAAGAGAAAAAATTTACGAGTTTTAGAAAATTGAGCCTTAGGGCGCTCGGTCTATTTTATTCATGTATCAAACTTTAATAGCGTTTTTCTCAAAATTTTCTTTAACAGTCTGTAGTCAAAATTTCTCGAAAACCTTCAGGCCGATAACGCCTAAACTTTGCACACTTCATTTTCATACTAAATACTAGTTTCTGAGCGGTTTTTTTTTAATTAGAACCTATTATTTTATTTTATTAAAAATGAACACTTTTTGGCAAAAATCGAAGTTTAAATAAGAGTTTTTTGTTAACACCTTCAAAAAAAAAAAAAAAAATCGAAAAAGAATATTTTTCTAATTTTTTTGTTTAAATTCAAGATAAATTTATGTACTAAAGAAATCCTTTTTTTGTTTTGTTAATATTAGATGAAACAATCACGAATTAGTTATCCTGAGTATCGCATGGAAACTTTTTTTTGAGGTCAATCGTTTCTTACCATGAAAATAACATTGGCTGTATTTTCAACATTTGTTTATGAAAATGTCGCAGAATATTCTTAAAATAATGCTTAATAATGTAGAATAAGTTTAAAAAATAATAAATAAGATAATCTGTTAAAAAAATCACAAAGTATTTTTTTTTTTGAGTTTCTCACACCCTTGTCCCCCCCTTAATTACTCATAAAAATTCCCTAATTAAAGAATTCAATCATTACTTTCGTTTTTTATTGGTGGAGAAATCTTGTTCCGTAAGTTCTGTTTGAAGGTGCATATACATGTCACGAACGGGTTCTTTAAAAATTTCGATTGTTTGAGATAGGGGAGAGTGGGGATACTTGAGCCACCCCCTTTATCTCTACAGTTGTTCAATTTTTCTTTCTAAAACTGGCAACATGGTAACATATTTATAGTTCTGAACATGTAAAAAAGAAATCATATATCTTGGTACCATTTTTAAAGTATGGTGATTAACCCTTTGAGCTCTGCTGGTAGAATTTTCTACCACAAAATTTTAATTCTGAAATGTCACAACGACACCAGAAAATTCGACCAAATTTATTTGAAAAAGGTTTAATGCATTTTTTCGCGTATATTGTAAATCGGTTTTTTTCTTTGCAAAATACTGGTGCGAATGTGACATCTGGCTCAAGTATCCCCTCCATGGGGATACTTGAGCCACGATGTAAAAGAAAAAGTAAAAATTTATTAGACATAGAAAAATAGTTCAAAATTAATTGAAAGTGGTTTTCAATTGAAGAAAAAATATCAAATTTTCATTTTCAATATTTTATTTTGTTCTAAGAAATTCTAAAAAATTTTAAAAAATTAAAATTTAAAAAATGGCTCAAGTATCCCCATCTTCCCCTACATGTATGTAAGAAGGTGACTTGCAAAACGTTAATCTATTGAACTATTCAAATGATAGCATACTTATTTTTTATGCAATGATTAACCCTTAATGTTTTTAATTCTTCCTTCGAAGTACTCAAAGCCAGAGAAAATTAGTGAGACGTCGTTAGTAATCGACCGACTTCAGACTAGAGATGGTGTTCATACCAGAAAATTTTAATGGCAATTTTCTTTTATTAGTGGAATATCTATCATCTTAGGAAACAGTAATAATTATTTAAACTTGTTGGTGAGAATTCAGAATTTCTAATTAGAAATTCAGCCAGACTAAAAAAATGGCAAATTTATTCCGTATGCAGCTGATTTCTTATAGGAGGATTCTAAATTCTGATCATAAAGTTCAAAAAGTTATTATTGCTTAATAAGATGAAAGCTTCCAGAAATAAAATTAGAAAAATAGCTATTGAAAATTTTCTGGTGTGAATTTCAAAATTAATGATACGTTGATCGATTACTTATGATGTCATACTTCGTGCCCTCTGTGCTTGAGAATTTGAAGGGCAGCGGTTCTGTGTCATCTCCCACATGACTTCCAAGCCAATATCTCTTACACGAATTTTATTCGATTAGCCCCGAATATTTTATAACACACTTTTACTTGTATTTTAACTCTTTCCGGCACGGACAAATTCTGTTACTAAAATCAGAAATTATCAACTGTCACCGGAATTTACAAACGACTTTTTTAGAAATTAAAAATCCCTTAATTTAAGCTTTCATTGTCAAAGCAAAATTTTATTGAAATATTACTAATGCCGTTTGAAAGTTTTGAATTTATATTAGGTATCCCGGATTGGGCACAGTGTGCGGAAAGGGTTAACAACATTTTAATACTTCATAGAACATGTAGAACTTAAAAATAAAAATGAGTATAAAATGTTCATGCAAAATGAATATAAATAGGCGTGTCATCTGAATCGGTGTGCTTGCTTGAATTTCTACTATTATTTCTAATGAGCAGAAAAAATGGGCATATTAATAGATTCAGGAAGATTAAAAGAACTTTTTTAGGTCAATGAAACAAGTTACTCATATCTTCCCTTAAGGCCCCCACACCAGTGATTGAAAAAGTCCCGGATGATAATGTTAAGTCTATGGAGGCGTTATTTTGAAACATCTCGCTCAAATTTTACTATTTTTTCAGGCATTTTTTGCATACAATGGCTGAAGACGATCTACAACCGTGCTAGTTTCTACTTTTTCGATTTGGGTTTCAGATTTTTTGAAAAAATACTGTAACTTTCAGAATAAGTTTGAACCGGTAGAGAAACTGAAACTATCCAAATATAAATATATATATGTAATAAAATAAAAAAGTTTGCGCCATTTTGTTCTCTCTGAGCTTTTACTGCTAAATTTGTGGAACATATTTTTAATCTTAGTTTCGTAATGTATTAATCTTTTAACATCTAAAATTCTTTTTCTTATTTTATTTCACTTATTAATAATGTATTGCTTGTTTCTCAAAAAGTGCGGGAAGTTATTTCGCAACCTTTTTCCTTTTTAGAATATTCTCGGGATTTTAATTTCATTTTTTATTTAAAATCACCTGATCTGTGTTAATGCGCGGATGTTAGCGGGCTGGTCTGTTTGCGAGACAAGATCGAGTTCCTACCGGAGGGCCACTCCTCATGTGCCAATCAGATTAGAGAGAGGAGCGGCTATTTTTTCGTGCGAGTGTGGGATTCACATTCTAGGTTTTTCGGAGCACAGAATGCGACTGACTTTTAAATTACTAAGATGCCCGTTTCATTTCTCCGATAAATTAGAATATCTGATGATGTAGATTGGATAACGAAGGTTGTAGTGTTCGATGTGTGCAAAGGTGACTGCGCGGAAGAACTTAATTTATTTTATGAGTTCTAATAAAAATTAATTTAAATACTGATTGATTTAACTTTCTTATGGGGAAATACCCAAGTATACCAATCCACTGCTTGTCAAACTGCCGGAGCGACTGCTCAGCTCGTCTCGCTATTGATTCTTAGTGAGTAGTAGAAAGTTCTGCATCCAACATGGAGTTCCACTGGAGCTTGTACATTATTATAGGACATCGTCGTCGTTTCATGACATATATATGCATATAAAATCGAAAAAGTAAAAACTGGCCCGGTTGTGGATTGTCCTAAGCTATTCTACGCAACAAAATCATGCAAAAATATTACAATTTGAGCGAGATATTTAAAAACAGCGCCCTAATAGACTTAATATTATCATCCGGGCCTTTTTCAGTGACTGGTGTGGGGCCTTAATACTTTTCAGCTCAGTGGTCCCACTCCGGACACACTCAATTTTAGTTCCAAATTTGCAGTCACTAGCAAGAACAATTAAATAAAATTTTGCTTTTTACAGTGAAAGATTAATTTAAGAATTTTCTTAATTCCTAAATCAGTAGTTTATAAATTCCAGTGTAAATCAACATTTTCTCATTTTACGCACAGAATTTGTCGTAAAGAGTTAAAGAATGATTAATATAAGCCTAGCTGCCAACTTTTACGCATTTTTCCTACCACAAACATTTTAGAGTAAATACTGTCTTATTTCATCGTCGAAATCCTATGATTAAACAAATGGAAAATCCCTGTAAAATTTTAGTGGTAGCAAAAATGCGTAAAAGTTAGCAGCTATGTATAGGTAAATTTTTGTGATGAATATCGATAGCACGTAAAAGTTTTCAGTCAAATCATGAAGGCCAAACTATTTCTTACTATTTCGAGATTTTCCTAAGAAGATTTAGCATGCAATGTAAATTAAATTCGAATTTGTCATTGTTCTATGAGATGCTAAAAATTTTGTTTTAACCCTTTAACGTTCATTGGTTTTGCCACGAAACCACAAAATTTTAATTCCGATACGCAACACTGACACCGGTATTTTTATCTAAAAATATCCCTTTTATTATGTATGTGAAAAATTACGTTTTCTTATTTAGAAATATATTTTTTCTTAATTACCGGTGTCATTCATTTATTTCGACATCTTAGCAATGAAAATGCTATGATCGTTAACCCCTTGAAGGGCGGTGATGCCGCCACGGCATCACCTAATTTTAATTCCTGAATGTCACATTGGCACCCGAATTTTTTAAGGAGAATTTCACCTTTATTAAATGAGCGAAAATACACTTTTACTAGTTTACAAATAAATTTTCTTGTGAATACTGGTGTCAATGAATTACTTCAACATTTTGTGAAGACATGTACCTTGCCCCTGAAAGGGTTAAAGGGTTAAGGGGGCTCAGGAGTTGAAAACTTTTCAAAAAATCGATTTTTTTACGATCTAGTTTGATTATTCAATTAATTCTTAACTCAATGCAAAAAACCACATACAGATATTTGCATTTTTAACGGAGTTATAAGCATTTATGTATTAACACTTAAAAAAAAAAAATAAATCCTACAACTCAGCCTACCTGACCGTGCTGGGTCCTCCCAGTCATCATCTGCTCTTAAACCAAACTGGTACCGGATGACTTTTACTGGCGTCTAATTTTCACAACAAACTAAATAAAATAAAACTAGTTAAAATTTTACATACTCTATCTAAACATTTGCTAACCGCACCTAAAGTAACTTTGGTACAATTTAATTTACTTAAAATAACAAATCATTGTGATCGTACATCAAAAGAGATTCTAATGATAAGACATCGCGAGATAAAAATAATTACAAGTTGAATGTAGATTCTGCCATTGCAGAATTCAGTTTCGCCTCCAATTAGAAAAAAAAAAAAAAAAAAAAAAAAAAAACTAATTTTATTTTTATTATGACATTATTTTCACCATTATTTTCATCTGTCAATAAAATCACAATCTCAGTGTCCATAATGAAAAAAAAATATTAAAATGTAATATCGTTATGAGTAAAAATTCGATGTTTTAAATAATGACGTCATTTTCTCTTCAAATGTTTTTTAAATGTTACTGTTATTAGTAATATGAAAAAAGGCGTCCGTAATAATATTGTATTTGATTGATATTGTAATTTTATTATCGAGAGAAGAGCTAAACTGAGTTGCCATCATTTTGCAGAAATATCGTAAAAAAGCATTTAAAATTAAAAATAAAATATAAAAATGGAAATTAATTAAAAAATAGCTAAAATGGGCACAACTACAAATAAATAGCTTTCATTTAAAAAAATAATTATCAAAATCGGTTGAGTAGAAAGTTCAGGACTGATGACACGACATTTTTAGCTTGTCTGAAAAAAATAGCATCAAAGTCTTAAAAAAAAAAAAAAAAAAAAAAAAAAAAAAAAAAATAAGCTGTTCTATCAAATAGTTCTTTTTAAATCTTGGTGTTAGTCATTAAAAATCAAGTTTTGAGAAAACGCGACTTAAAGTTGAAATTATATGGGTACGGCTATCAAAGTGTTGATACATAAATGCTTATAATTCTGTTAAAAATGCAAATATTTTATTGCGGTTTTTTTGCATTGAGTTAAGAATTAATTGAATAATCAAACTAGATCATAAAAAATCGATTTTTCGAAAAGTTTTTAACCCCTGAGCCCCCTTAAAAGAATTTTTATAATTATATGAGTTAGTGTGTATTTAATCTCAAGACTTCGGGTTGGGACATTTGCATCTCCGTCGAGTATGCTTTTCATTCTTTCATTTTTACTTTTTTAAAATTATCCATTCTAGACACTTATACTAATGAAGTTTATGAGAAATCAATAACATGGATATATTTATTTATTTATTTAATTTTTTTAAATATAAATTTCGTTATGATAGAATATAAAAACAGTCGCCTGTCTTGGCCCGTATTCAAAGGAATAAATGGTAATATACCAACCCCTCCAACACAAAAATATTAAATAAATACAGTAGAACCGCGATAATTCGAACCCCGTTAATCCGGGTCTCCGGATGATCCGGATCGGTTTGGTCATTTTTTTTTTTCAAGTTTGAGAAGCAACTGGCAAATTTCCATAACATTAAATTAGTTCATCGTCGTATTCTGAATAAAAAAACTTTCTGAAATCTTTTCAGAAGTATTAAACAAAGTAAACATTTTTGCTCATTGAAAATATTCAATAAGTTTAACATAAAGGTGATTTTCTATAAGTATGTTTTATTTCATTTCATTTTTTTCTAATTCTCCGGATAATCCGGATTTTCGATAATCCGAATTGGGTCTGGTCCCAATTAATCCGAATTTTTGGGGTTTTACTGTAAATGAAATAAGTGAACTAAATATTTCATTAAAATATCAAAATCAAATTGATTTCAAACGACTATGTTTTCCTACTAAAAAAATTATTGCATTTATGTGTGCTATAATCAAGATAGTTATCATATTCAATGCAAAAAATATTCTTTGCATGCTTTCCCCCTTTCCTTAAAACTATAATTTTCCATATTTTAAGATTAAAATGAAAAATAATTCCATTATAGGAAGTTTCTTTGGAAATACTTAAAAAAAAAAAAAAAAAAAAAAAAAAAAACGCTGGTAAGTAACAAAAATATAATTTTCATCAAGCTTATTTATATAAGTGCAATATTAGAATTTTATATTTATAAATATTTATTGTACAATGTTTGCATTTAAAAGTTTTGCTTTTTTATGTAGATAAAATAGTAAAAATTATTCAAAACCAGCACAATATATAACTGTAAGTTATTTCAATCATTTTCATTAAAAATTGAACAAAAATGTTATAATTTGTACAGATTAACCGCTTCGCGACGGGATTATTTTACGAAATTTTTTTAATGATTTGTCACCGGTTTTTAAAAACAGAAATTTGTGCCTGTGCCTTCTTGAATCGAGTAAAGTGCTCCCATCAAATAAGACAAATTTTACAGTAAAATTTTATTGGTGGGGATAAACAAAGATTCTTAAGCCTTTTCGCGGCACGTATACGTGCTGCTCGTGCGCAAGGGGTTTATCCTTTCTGGTGCGGAGTAAATCTGATTGAAATAATTAACTTCCACGAGAATTTGTATACGAATTTATTGGAAAATAAAACAAACACCTGTGAATTTATTGGAAAATAAAACAAACAGCTAGCTGTACGCGCCTTTTATCAAAAGAAAATTTTAATTAGATATTCTTGGTGCCAATAAAATTAAAATTAGGTGTCCTTGTTTAGAAATACCGCCCCGGAAAGGGTTAAATCGTGACAACGAATATCTTCGACTGTTTTATAACACTGCATTCTGAAACTTTCTCTTTCACTTGCAAAAGAGGTAATATAATTACTTTTATTCCTTTTTTATTGAGTGAATAAAACAATGTTCTTTTTTCAAATTTAATTTACCAGCTAATTTTGTATTTTTGTTTCACTCAATCAAATATAAGGCATTTTGTTTTCGGAAACACAAATAATACTTCCCGAGACCAAATTGAGTCTCGGTTTTATTATTTGAATTATTTTTAATGATCTATACATTTTATTTTCGCAGGAGAATATTAGAACTAGAAGTTTCAGGTACAGAAATAAATTAGTTTTGTAAGAATTCGTCTTACAAATTTACAAGAAGAAAGAAGAGCATCACTTATCTTAACCCTTTAACGTTCATTGGTTTCGCCACGAAACCACAAAATTTTAATTCCAATATGCAACACTGACACCGGTATTTTTATCTAAAAATATCCCTTTTATTATGTATGTGAAAAATCACGTTTTCTTATTTAGAAATATATTTGTTCTTAATTACCGGTGTCATTCATTTATTTCGACATCTTAGCAATGAAAATGCTCTGATCGTTAAAGGGTTAATATGGATATCTCAGGGCTACAGTCTTCTTTAAAAACATTTATTTCTTGAAAGACAGCACTAACATTCAGAACACTAACACACACACATTATTTCCAAATAAAACTTTTTTTTACATAATTCTCCTTGCGCACGCCACCAACACAAGACATAAACTCACAGTTCACAACCAAATTTTTTAATTTTCGAACATTACTAAGAATGGAAAGTTTTTTTACTAGAAAAGTAGTGTTTCCAGATTTTTTTAAAGACGAAAAATATTACAACTACATTTTTAATATAGCAGTGTTCAGATCACGTGACGATTGACAGTCTTATTTTTTTCTTTTTTTCTTTTCTTTGGAATGCGCGTGTTACAGTTTTCATTTTCATGTGAATGAAGTGGTGCGCATAAAGTTAATATGTTTAAACTATTTTATCTTATTTCAAATATGTGCAATGTTTATTCGATCACATATGTCAATACAAAGATCTAAAAGTCCAAGAAAGTATGCATTATCTTTCTAACATGTTCGCAACTTAACCCTTTGACGTACAAAGCATTTGCATTGCTAAGATGTTGAAATAAATGATTGACACCGGTATTTGGGAACAAATATATTTATATATAAGAAAAAGAGATTTTTCACACACAGAATAAAATGGATTTTTTAAAATTAAATTTCAGGTGTCATTGTTGCATATCGGATTTAAATTTTTTTCGTTTCGTAGAAAAACAAATGAATGTTAAAGGGATAAAAATGCGGTCAAGAAACACAATTGCAGCAGTTGCAGTAGACAAATAAAGGAAACTCATCTCACAATCAAGCAAAAGAAAAACAATTGTAATCAGAAGAAAAAATAGACACTACAAATGCATTTAATCCTAAAAAAAGTGCATAAACATGCTTACTGTCAACCGTGGCTAATTGGAGCCTCCTTTTTTCTGGTTTCACTGATATTTCCACTATTAAAAAATATTAATACGATTTTTCAACTTTGAAATAAAGTTGTAAACAATTAACGTGAAACAATAAAGCAAACTGTTTGGTTTTAAAGCGGATGTTTTTAATTTTTTAGCTATTTTTAAAGTTTTGGAACCAAGTACACCCTGCTGGAGGCTTCATTGGTCCATTGACTTAGTTTCATGTAAAATGAATATATTTCATATGTAAATAAAACATTTTTATAGAAAACCCTCTGCAATCTGTTAATGAATTAACACTGCGAGCATGATAAATATATTTTTTAAACATTTAAACACAATAAACTAATTTTTAATATTAAAGCAATGGAAAACAGTTTTCGACATGTTAGCCTCAGCAACTGGAAGAAAAACGATTAATGTAACATTTTGCTACAATAATATGCATTTTTAAATTTTACTTAACCCCTGCACATTTTCAAAGTCCAAATTAAATCTTCATTTTGTTTTTTGAATTATTTTTAATGCTCGGTGCATTTATTCATATATTTTATTTTATTGTACTTTTTGTTTGAAAACACTTAAAATTCATATATATGTTTTTATCTATAATTTAACGTAAATATTTTGATAATTACTACTTGCCGATTTGACATTTATAAAAAAAAAAATATAGAAAACTTCTCTATTACAAATATAATCTTTTTATTCCGGTTGCAAATTAGACACAAAAAAAAAATCGGTTCTGCCTTAACATTTAGAGGCCAGTATATTTTGTAAACAATTAACGTGAAACAATAAAGCAAACTGTTTGGTTTTAAAGCGGATGTTTTTAATTTTTTAGCTATTATTTGACAATTAGATATTTTGACAATTATATACCTCCGAATAAGGGACACCTATGAAACCGGAACTTTTGTCCCTTAAATAGAGTTGTCCCTTATTCGGAGTTTTTATTATTTTTTTTATTAATAGTATTGAAGGATATGAAAATAACAAAATATTAAAGGTGAAGTTTAAATATATTCGAAGTGTAGAAATTACATTAATCAGACACAAAAGGAATAGAGAATTAAAGTTAATTGATTACTAAAGCATTAAATAATTTGTAGAATTATTGATTTGTAATTTTTATGCAAACTGTGTACATGCAAAAAGTATAAAAACATTTAAAAGAATTACGCTTGAAATAACCAATCAAAAGTGATTGTTTTGAAAATTTCAATTTTTCACTATAAACTTTAGTGTTTATTAAACAAATGTCTTGGCTGCTCTGCTAAGCAAGTGGAAAAGGTTTTGACGCATTTATAAATTCTTTTTTTTTTTTTTTTTTTTTTTTTTTTTTTTTTTTTTTAACGGGAAGGTATAAAATTGGACCGCCTGACTATGGAAGAGATTTGGAATCGAACTGTTTTCAAATTTTGAATAAATTATTGATTGATTTATAAGCGATTTTGATCACGTGACAGATGTTTTTCACCCTTTTCTTGAGTAGTTATTCTTCTTTCGCGTATAAACTCGTTCAAAATTTCGTTCAAAATGCCCATGTCGGTAATATTTTCTAAAAAAAACTATTGCGTTTGGAAAAAAAGGAAAGGAAAGAAAAAAAAATAAAAAGAACAGAAAAAAAACAGTTCAATTACATTGTTTCTGACCAAAACCACTGCTAACTTCAGGCATTTCTGAATAAAAATAAATTAAAATTTTTGTCATAAAATTTGCCTTTTTTGGATCTGAGAACAGCCTTAAAGCATCTATAAAGATTTCTTTATTTGACAATTTTCTTTTATTCTCCACTTTCAGAAACATCCTCGTAATTTTTGGCTTTACTTTCAATGGGGATAAACGCATTGAAGTTGAATCAAAATTGTGGGTAAATAAATACTCGTCAATTGTGTCGTATGACTCTGTATTAACATAACTGTCTGTTAGTTTGATAAGTTAATAAAAATCTGTATTTTTATTTTCATTACAGACAACTTCATTATCTGAAATTCAAAAGCCAGCCCCATTAATCTCCTTTTCAAGTGTCCTTTTAATCAAGTGTCCCTTAATTCAAGTGCCCCTTATTCAGAGGTAAATACATTAAACATCCTATACCAAGCGACTGAGACCGTGAGTTTTGTTCCTTAAATAGAGGTGCCCTTTATTTGGAGTGTCCCTTATTTGGAGGTTCCACTGTAGTATTGACACTTCCGAATTTATAAAAAAGTAGTAAGAGGCGTCTCTGTTAAAATTATGCTCTTTATTTTTGTTAAAAATTTCTTTTCCTATTTATAGTGATATAAAAAACTACGTTACATTAAATATTTTAAAAGTATAAAACATTTTAAACATATTGTAATATTCATAAGTAATTTTAAATATCAATGTTTTATGTCTTTATTACGGCATTTTTTTAACACTGCTTCGAAAAACTATTTTCTTTGTTTAACCAAAAAGAAGATAATGAAATTAATCGTATTCTCTTTTTTACATGGAGTAAAACAAAATTCGTTTTCCAAATTTAATTTCCCTGCATGTGCAAACTTCTCCTCATTCAATCAAAAGAAGAACATTTTCTTTTTTGAAAACATTCAGCGCATTTCCGCTATCCAAATTAAATCTTCATTTTATTATTTGAATTGTTCTTAAAATTCGGTACATTTATTTATTTATTGTTTTGCTTTTCTTTGAATAAAATGTGCAGGAAGTTTAAGACATACATAGATGTAAATTAAATTTCGTTTTTATTCGTGTGTATAATAGTCATCCATTACAAGGTTTCTAATTCACGATTAAAATTTCATTCAATTTTTGTCATTTTAAATATTTCTGGAAATAATTTCATTCTCTTTTCGTCATAATAGCTCTTTCTGGAAATGCAGTGGAACCTGCTAAAGTGATCACCTTGGTAAAGTGTCCACCTTGGTAAAGTGTCCATCTGAGTAAAGTGACCACTTTATCAAAATTTTACTTGTAAAATAATATGAGAAACGTTCGGTAATTTGACCAACTGTCTGTTGTGTAAAGTAACCAGATAGCCTGGCAATGTCAGTGTTATTTAAACCTGTAAAATGTCGCTATCCACTATTCTGCATGCCGAAAATTTTCAAATTAAAACATTAACCTTCCTATCCTTAATGGGTCTAATCGACCCATAACTATAATTTGTTTTATACGATTCGAACCAGAACTTTTTCCATAAAGATAGTTAAATAAAACAGATTCAGAGATATAAATCAATTCATTATATCAAAATGTTTTAAATAATAATTCTGGTATGAAATGTTTTTATCCATATTAAACAAAATTTGAAGAGGCTAAGAAGGTTAACCCTTTCCGGCGCAGTGTGTCTGGTCTGGACACATCTAATTTTTATTCCTAACTTGCAATAGGCACCAATAATATTTTAGTAAAATCTTGCTTTTATAATAAAAGTTTAAATTAAGGAGTTCTTGATTTCTTAAAAAATCGTTTGTAAATTCCGGTGTCAGTCGATAATTTCGCATTTTACTAATAGAATTTGTCCCCTCCTTAAAGGGTTAAACCCCCAGGGGGATACCTTCTTCAGGTATTCACGGGCTTCACAACCCCGGGGCACCTGAGTGATCTTTCTCTTTTCCGTTTCCACTTACTCCTCTTGTCTTCCTTTCATCTTTGTTTCACTCTCATTGTGGTTTCCTCTTTGGAGGTGAGAGCAATTCTATATGGGCCGATATCATCCTGTATATCGACTCATGGAGAATTGTAAACCACCCACGTGTTGGCCGTGCGTGGCGACCCGTGTCCCTGGAAAGGGGGATCCTGGCAGTTGAGGGAAACCAACACACTGCTTTGGCCTCTGCTTCAGGTAGACGGGAGGTGCATATTGGTCCCGTATGCATCAATAGGCTGGTCAGCTGACTTTTGTCACTGGCTTTAGGGATCAAGTGATCGAGCAACTACTAGTCATCTCGTTAAGGGTGGAGACTGACATAGGGTTGTCTTGTGACCGTATGGGCCCTGGTTAGCACTGGTGCACGAATGTGCATCCCCTTGTAGGGCTCGGGAGTGGGTGGTGCGGCCGGGGTCTGAATTTTATTTTATCTACTATGGATGGAAATACTTCACTTCCTCCTTCTCTCTCTTGTAGAGAGCAACAAATGTCACAGAATTCTGCTTTCACTCGATATTTCATAATTAAACGCACTAATAGCCACTCTGACAGTTCCTTTGGAAAAACATCACCATTTCTCATTGCAAAAACGTTCCAGTCTGTCTTAGGGGATGGCCACACTCTCAAAAAATTACAATCAGGAGATTTACTAATAGAAGTATCTACAGCTGAACAATCGCAGTTTCTCACTAATTGCTCTACAATAGGCACAGTTTCCGTTTCTGTACAAACACATAAATCTCTAAATACAAGCCGAGGTGTTATCTCTGAATCAGACCTATTATTCTCTACAAAAGATGAACTCTTAGAAAATTTAAAAGATCAAAATGTCCTTGATGCACGTCGTATCACTATCCGTCGGAATGGACAAATCCTTCCTACAAAGCATGTCATTCTCACTTTCAATAGTCCTACTTTACCAACTAGAATCAAAGCCGCTTACCTGAATTGTCCTGTCAGACCTTACATTCCTAACCCTCTCCGTTGCTTTAAATGCCAACGTTACGGCCATACTAATGGTACATGTCGTGGATCTCTTACCTGCGCACGTTGTGCAGAAGTGGGCCATGACAATAAAGATTGTGAAAAAACCGAACGTTGTGCAAACTGTAAGGGAGATCATACTGCATATTCCCGTACTTGTCCTAATTGGAACAGAGAAAAACAAATTATCACAGTTAAAATTACTCAAAATTTGTCTTATCCTGAAGCTCGCAAACTTGTAGAAACCAGAACCCCATCTGTCGGAATTTCTTACTCCAGCTTACTTAAAAACCAATCAAAATCTGTACGACATATAAGCACCCAAACTGATTCCTCATATCCACCTAATAGATCTACTAAATCACAATCAACTAGCACACCAATTAAAGAAACACGTGATGTCTGTCTCCCTACTAAAATGTCTGGAACCCCTAAATTAGAACGCTGGCTACCATCCAAAGAACCGGTTAAAATAATTGACTTAGAAAAAAGAGAACAGAAATTAAATTCTCAATCCAAAAAATCATCTGATCCCCAAACTAATATCAAAGCTGGAACCAGTACAAAAATATCGCCTAAGTCCAACACGGTCCGACCCAACTCTAGTCAAATAGTGAAAACTGGTGTTCAGAAAGAAGGAACCAAGGCTGGGATCCAAACTGCTACAAAATCAAAAACATTACAAAAATCACATATGCTTAAAAAACAAACAGAAACCATAAAAACCCTAACTCCAGCAACCCCACGGCGGAAGACTGTCGTTAAAAGATTGCAAAATTCATCGCTCAGCCCATGCAAAAGAAATTTTAAAGACCCCAGGCAACTGCAGCACTATGTCCAAGAAGCTATGGAATCCGAGTCTTACGGCAGTGGCTCGGATTCAGACGAAAACACAATTTTTGAAGAGTATGTGCCTGGTTAAATTAATTTTTTATTGGTCTTTGTTTTAGTTGTATTTTAGGTTTTCTGTAGTACTTTTCCAATTTGGTCATCGTGTCATTATCTTACTGTTTTAGAATTTTAACTAGTTTTAGAATTTTATCTTTTTACAATTTTAAATATGTCAGGTTTTAATTGGTTTTTAATTTCATGTATCACCGCCTTGCCTTTATCAACGTAACTCATATCTACAACATATTTTTATTTCAACTTTCACTTTTTACATTTTATTTTAAAATTTAACCTTGTCTTATTCCTACCATGTTCTTGGCGCAGCATGTCCCACAGGGGACCTTGCGCCAGAAAACCCCATTCAACCAACCAACCAACCTTAAAGGGTTAAAGTGAGATTTTCAGAAATTTTATTTTCATCTATAAAAGTATAGAAGAATTTAACTCCTATAGTGACCACCTCTGAAGTGACCAGTTTGTCCTTTATTGTATAGATATTTGCACCTCTCTAAGGTGACCTTTCCTTCCCATTTTTCTCTCGATATAAGAGAAGAATAAGAAATATTTCCACCACATATATTGACGGATCCCAGGATAGGAATGCTTGCGTCTGCTATAATTGGCTAACTAAATCCTTTTAGTACTATTTTTATCTGAGGAAACAAAATGGCGACTGTTCGCGTGTGTTTAAAAAAAGGATTTCTTTATCATATATTCTTGGAAATTTTAAAACGAAAACTGCATATGCTCTTTCATTGTACTAGTACTGCTTGCAAGATTTATAGCATTTAACATTAAATTTTAGATGTATGATCTTGCAGTTTTCTTATTGCTTTGGTAGTCAAGTTATTATTTTTAATACAGTTATTTTTTTCCTAAAATATGGAGACACAGGACATTTAAAATTCAGATTCTCATAAATAATGTAAATTTTCCAAATCGTAAAGACTTTAAATGATAAAATTGAAATTATTGATTTTCTAAAAAATTAATAGTCAAATAGCAGCAGCTGGAAATTGGCAAATCTTTAAAACTTATGTAAGCAATACTTTTAAAAGAAAATTGGTATATCTGTGAACTTTACAGAAAAATAAACATGAGTCTAAAGAATCGAAAAATTCGAAAAAAAAAAAAAAACGATTATTTTTATGCAAATCAAGCAACTGTTAAATGGTAAACAAATATTTAGGATGAATGCTTGAGTTTCTGGACCTTTAATATAAGAAGCATCTTTAGAGTTAAAAAAAACTGTATAAGGAAAAAGTTTCCCTGCTTCTAAAGGTTGTTTATATCCTTGAAAAAAGAAATAACCTTTTTCAGGAACATTTGTGCAGCGATTCTCATAATATTGATATGAAAACAGTAAATTCCTTTAAAAGACAAACAGGATTCATACTCATTTTCCAAGAAAAAATCCCCTGAAAATCCCCTGATGTAATTTCTGGGATGTACGATTTTTCCATATCAACAATTAACACCATTTTGATATTATATATGATAATAAAGCGCCCGGACAGTAACAATTGTCCCCGATCTCCCAGAATAGACTGTCATTTTGCCAGGTTTTCCCAGGTTTGGGAATTTTTCAGTATTATCCCCTGAGATTCCCTTGATTTTTACAACCTAAAATTCATCCCCTGATTTTCCCACGAATCCCATATACCCTTAATGAGTATGAACCCTGACAAACTTCTGATTGGCTAAAGGATTACAAGAAAGAAGACGCATTCAATGGGGATGAATTTGATTTGTTTTATCGTACAATGCCAAACAAAATACCAGCAATGCCTGGAGATAAATGCATGGATGGGAAATTTTCTAAACAGAGAATTGCCATTTACCTTACTTTGCTATTTACCTAAAACCTCTTGTAACAGAAAATCCGAAAAAAAACTATGCTGTTTCAAAAAGATTAATACCAAGAATTTACTAGTCTCGTGGTATGAAAACATAAAATCCAACATTATATCCTCTATTTTTACTAAGTGGCTTTCTCATAAACAAACAGATGAAACAAAGATAAAGAAAATTTTTATTTTTCATAAATAATTGCCCAGCCCATCCGAATGATTTGTCATTTTCAAATTTAAAAATAAAGTTCCAACCACTTAATACCACATCGCATGTGCAGCCCTGGATCAAATAACATTTCAGATTACATTAGAGAAAACACTTGCTCCATAGGCAAGGCTTTTCAGAGTAAAAGAATACAAATCAGCAAATGAGACTCCTTTATGTATAAACGCCTTCCAGATATACTGAGGATTAAGGCCCTTGTCCCTGCCCGCGAAGACACTCGCGAGCTAATGCTGTTCCTATGGGGAGGCATTTTTCTAATAGCTCTTTCGCATTTTGACATTTTTTTTTCATTGGATAGCTGAGATCACTCTCAAGATCACTCCTTGATTTCTTTTTTTATTTTGGTCACAGGTATTTTCTATAAAGTTACTTTCACTTCCAAAACCAGTTGTGAAAGTGAAAATAACTTTATTAAAAATGACTGCGATCAAAATCGAAAAAGTAATCAACGAGCTAACTTGAGAAGGACCTCAGATTTCCAGTACAAAATAATAATAATAATAATAATAATAATAATAATAAATAAAATAAATAAAAATTAAAAATGTCAAAATGCGAAAGAGTTAGAAAAATGCCTCCCCATAGGAATAGCATTAGCTCGCGTGTGTCTTCGCAGGCAGGAACAGGGGCCTTAATGATTCATACTAAGTAGTACGTCAAAGTACAATATTAAAATGCTTTGAAATATCTGGTTTTTTGCAACACATTTCTGAAGATATCAGAGATTCACAGCCTTTAAATGATGGCAATAGCCTTTCGAATAATTAAAATGCTATAAATCATTTGCCTATTGAAGATAAACCAGTGAATGTTGAATTGTTCATGAATTTTGACAGTGATAACATGAAATGCATAATGCTTCTGTTGATCAAGAAATTTGAGGCTTTAAAAATGAAAAAGAAAATGAAAACGGTTGTGTTAATGAAGATGAAGTTAAAATCGATGAAAATGTTTAAGTTTCCGATACAGAAATGTTGAAGAAGTTAAAAACAATGAAAATGTATGACTTAAATAATTGTCCACCAATGCTGGATTTATTGAGGAAATCTGAAGCCATAGTTGCTAAAAAGATACTTTTTCAGCAACGAGAAATTTCTGACTTTTTTGCTGTAAATGGAACTTATAAGTAGAATAGATTATTATTATCATAGAAGCACTGATTATGTATTTACTGAACTGCCGAAAAAATATGAATTTTTGATTATGTATATTTGTATACTTTTGTTCATTTTATTTTTATTTTTAATAACTATATGGGACTTTTTTGTGTTTATATATTGAATGTTTATAATTTAGTTGAATGGTAATGCAAAATAGCCTTTAAATTACTAAAACTACTTTATTTAAAATTAACAAATAAAAGTGAACATAATATTCAAGAAAATCATAAGAATTCTTTTTTTTTTCTTGGCCAGTACTGTAAAATCAAACTAAAAATGCATATTAAATACTAATACTGTGTAGCTTGTAGTTGTGTTATTTAAATTAATCACTATGGAAGTTTTTCAACTTAATCCAAAATAAATGGGTTTTAAGTTAATTACCTTCAATGTAATATATTTTAACCCTTTCCGGCACGGGCAAATTTTGTAATAAAATGAGAAATTATCGTCTGACATCGGAATTGACAAACGAATTTTTTACATATTTTGAATTCCTTAATTTAAACTTTTATTGTATAAGCGGCATTTTATTAAAATATTATTGGTGCCGTTTGCAAGTTTGGAATTAAAATTAGGTATCCCAGACCGGGCACAGTGTGCCGGAAAGGATTAAATTAGTAATTCCATAAGTATATTTGTTAATTAATTAATTAATTCATTACTTAACTCCTTGGGGACGAGCGACTCGTATACGTGTCGCAACAGGCTGAAGAAACCTTTTTTATCTCCACCAGTAAAATTTTACTGTAAAATTTGCATTATTTAATCGGAGCATTTTCTCAATTTAATTAACAACAAATTTCTGTTTTTAAAAACCAGTGACTAAACATTAAAAATTTCGTAAAAGGCTCCCTTCGCGCTTTTTATGTATATTTTAAATTGTTTAAATTTTGAAAAAAAAAAATTAACGAGCAATATTCAAAGACATTTCATAAAGCGACCCCCTCCATATAGTGACCATTTTAGCAGCTCCCGAGGGTGGCCACTTAATGCAGGTTCCACTGTAATTGTCTTCCTAAAATTTGTGAAATTCAAACTATTGTCTATATTTTTACTTTTGTATTTATTAATTTTAGTTATTTTATTAATTTTTTAAAAATAATTTTTTTTTCTTATTTATAGTGGTATGAAAAAATTTCATTATATTAAATATTTAAAAAGTGCAAAAATGTTAAAAAATTTTAATATTTATAAGTAATTTTAAATATCAATGTTTCCTGTCTTTATAACGGCCTTTTTTTTTTCAACGCTATATCCTATGACATATTTTGTTTAACCACAAAGAAGGTAATGAAACCCCTAGCACTCTTTTTTTATTTTTTTACACCGAGTAAAACAAAATTCTTTTCCAAATTTAATTTCCCAGCACGTGCAAACATCCCGTCATTCAATAAAAGAAGAACATTTCTTTTTTGAAAACATTCAGCACATTTCCGCAGTCCAAATTAAATCTTCATTTTATCATTTGAATTGTTTTTAAAGTCCAGTGCATTTACTTATTTTAAATAAATGTACTTAATATATATTTTCCTTTTTGCCTAAAAAAATGTGCAGGAAGTTTCAGGCACATAGAAGTAAATTAAATTTTATTTTTATTCGCAAGTGTGTCTTTGTGTGTAATTTAACGTAAATATTTTGATAATTAATATTTGCCGATTCTACATTCATAAAAATGTAATGGAAAAGTTAAATTTAGACATATTCTCTTTTTATTGTGGTTATCACTAATAGTTACGTACAAGTTTATTTTAAAATCAAAGAAAAATGATGAATGGAAATTTTCTATCTATCAAAGTAAAAAATATTTTAATTTCTTATTTATAGTGGTGTAGTAAAATTTCATTTTATTTAAAAAAATAAAAAAGTTTAGAAATGTTCAAGACATTGTAACATTCATGAGTAATTTTAAATATCAATGTTTTCAGTCTATATTACGGCATTGTTTTTCAACACTGCATCCTAAGACCATTTTCTTCGTTTAACCACAAAGAAGATAATGAAATTACTAGTCCTCTTTTTTACACCGAGTAAAACAAAATTCCTTTTCCAAATCTAATTTCCCAGCATGTGCAAACTTCCCTTCATTCAATCAAAAGAAGAACATTTTCTTTTTTGAAAACATTAAGCGCATTTCCGATAACCAATTTAAATCTTCATTTTGTTATTCGAATTGTTTTTAAAGCTCGGTGCATTTTTTTATTTATTTTATTTTATTTTACTTTTTGTCTAAAAATAATGTGCAGTAAGTGCCAGGTATTATATAGGATTAAATTAAATTCCATTTCCATCCGTATATACATATATATTGTGTAACTTAACGTGGATATTTTGATAATTATTAATTGCTGATTCGAAATTTATAAAAATGTTATTGGAAATTTCTTTGATAAAATTATTTTCTTTTTTTAGTTATCAAAAAGTTTCTTTTCATATTTATAGTGGTAAAAAAATGCGTTATAATAAATAATTAAAGTTTTAAAATTATAAACATATTGTAATATTCATAAATAACTTTAAATATCAATATTTTAAGTCTTTATTACGGCATTTTTTCTTAACACTACTTCCTAATACATTTTCTTCGTTTATCCCTTTCCGGTACGGGCAAAATCTATAATAAAATGAGAAATTATCGACTGACACCGGAATGCATAAACGAATTTTTTAGATATTTTGAATTCCTTAATTTAAGCATTCATTGTAAAAGCAAAATTTTAGTAAAATGTTACTGGTGCCATTTGCAAGTTTGGAATTAAAATTAGGTATCCCAGACAGGGCACAGTGTGCCGGAAAGGGTTAACCACAAAAAAGGTAATGAAATTACTCGTACTCTCTTTTTTACACCGAGAAATACAAAATTCATTTTCCAAATCTAATTTTCCAGCATGTGCAAACTTTCCTTCATTCAATCAAAAAAGAACATTTTCTTTTTTGAAAACATCATGCCCATTTCCGCTATCCAAATTAAATCTTCATTTTATTATTTGAATTGTTTTTAACCCATTCGTGCCCAGCATCTTTTGCGTAAATTTTATTTGGTTAGCACCACTATTTTTAGAAGATTTAAGTTTAGTTAATTAATCACGAAAATGCATCATTTAAATAAAACAATTGTTGCTTTTCTCTTTTACTGGTGTCAAAAACAGTGCTGAATGCAGCTTTTGAAGTGTCCCTAAAAAGGGACGCTAGGCACTAATGGGTTAAAGATCGGTGCGTTTATTTATTCATTTATTTTTATCCTATATTATTCTGGAAAAAAAATGTGCAAGAAATTTCAGATATACATAGAAGTACATTAAAGCTTTTTTTTTTTTCATTCGTATAAATGTTTTTGCGTGCAATTTAAGGTAAATATTTTTATAATTATCTATTAATAGTTCTGCATTCATAAAAAAGTCACAGAAAACGCCTACATTCTTTTTATTCCAATTATCACTTAGAATTACTGAAAAGTTTACAGTTAAAAATTATGGAGAAATGATAAGTGGTATGTTTTTAATCTTTCAAAATAAAAGAAGACTATTTTTTCTTTTTTATAGTGTATGAAAAATTTTCATTATATTAAATATTTAAAAAGTTTAAAAATATTAAACAAATTATAATATTCATAAATAATTTTAAATATCAATCTTTATCGATTCTAAATATCAATCCTTATTAAGGACTTTTTTTAAACATTGATTCCTAAGATATTTTCTTTGTTTAACCGCAAAGAAGATAATGAAATTACTCGTAGTTTTTACACCGGGTAAAACAAAATTTGTTTTCCAAATCTAATTTCCTAGCATGTGCAAACTTCCCTTCATTCAATCAAAAGAAGAACCTTTTATTTTTTTTTGAAAACATTCAGCGCATTTCCGCAGTCGAAATTAAATCTTCAATTTATTATTTGAATTGTTTTTAAAGCTTGGAGCATTCCTTTATTTTTTTTTTTTTCTTTACTTTGCGTCTGAAAACAAAAGTGCAGGAAGGTTCAGTTTTAGATATACACAGAGGTAAATTAAATTTTGTTTTTATTCATATATATGCTTTAGCGTGTAATTTAACGTAAATACTTTGACAATAATTATTTGCCGATTCTACATTTATAAAAATATAATAGGAATTTCCTCTGTTAAACCTATGCCCTTTATTTTTATGAAAAGTTTTTCTTCTTATTTATAGTGGTATAAAAATTTTTTATTTGTAGTGTATTTTGTAGATCACTTGCAAAGCACAACTATTCATTAAAAGAAATTTTACTGCTCCTTTATGTTTATTTGAATATAGGGATGCGATTTCCGCTTTTTTGGACACCAGTAAAATTTTAAAGAAAATGTTGTTATTTGAAATCACGAAAATGTTCCGATTTAATAATATAACATTTTCTCTAAGATTTTACTGGTGTGCAAAAAAGCGGAAATGTCATCCCTGTGAATATCTCATTCCAATGAATGAATATCAATTAATTTTCTTAACGACATTCTGATAGAGTTGGAGAATGTTTCATAATCTATTCAGCAATTCATTTTCGTTCTTGTTTTAAAGTAAAAATTTCTCATTTTTCTCTGAGCCGAACATATTATTAAAAACAAAATTCGTTTCAATTTTATAACGTTTTTGAAGAATCTTCTGCAGAGTTATGATAATCATGTTCCAATATAAAGGAAATAATGGATCATATTGTATCTTTATTGTTGACATTTTCTTATGCAATAATAAATAAAATGTTATTTCTATTTGCAAAAATTATATGTTTTATTTATATTATTATATTATTATGTTTTAGAGCACTAAAGTGGAAAAGACATAAAAAGATAACTGAAGCAATTTAACAAAAGAAAACATCTGTTTAGAAACATGAAGTATCAGAATTTTCATTGTCAAAACGGAAATATTTCACATCAAATTCTTCTAAATGAATTAATTTTATGGTTTTTTACGCTGGTGGTACTGATATTTGAGCAGAAAGGCCAAGTTGATAATGGTGAGTAAATATTATCTCATATGCAAAGTTCTAGCTAGTAAATATGGCCTTCGTCAATGAACTATGAGTGCAAAAGACCTCTTTTTCGGAAAACTCTGTATTATAGATTACAGTTTTAACCTCTTGCTTTACTCTTCATTTTAAATACAATAAATTAAATATTGCATAATCACCACTATTTTGGCCTAAAATATTTGTAATATTCAGCGATTATATTATTATTTGTGCCATTTAATGGTATGATATTGTAATAAAAAATAGCGATATCAAAAATCTTTTACTGACGGATAAAACAAATGTTTCTTGTCCTTACGACGTACGGGCAAATGAATTAAGTGCTTACCGTAATTTCCTGTGGATAATCCGCGGATCAAACAAGTCTTTTTGGACCCAGAAATTTTATTTAGTAACTGAAGGCAAATATTTACGGCGATCTAAATAGCTTCATCTCTTTTTAAAGAAACTCTGGGTCGAAAAATAATTGTTTGATCCGCGAACTATACGCAGGAAATTACAGTAATCATTTCTGGAAAATAACGTAATAGGGGAGAGTGGGGATACTTGAGCATAGAGGATACTTGAGCCACCTCTATTATTTCTACAATTGGTTAATTTTTCTTTCTAAAACTGACAATATGGTAACATATTTATAGTTCTGAACATGTAAAGAAGAAATCACATACCTTGGTCCCATTTTGAAAGTATGGTGATTAATAGTTGTTTTTCTCTATATAAAGTAAATATTTAGGTGAATGTTTCTTTTTATTTTTTTGTAATAAAAGTTTTATTTAAAGTTGCAATCATATGGATAAATTTAATAAGTATAATTTCAATTGTATTTTGAATCTAAAATAGTTCAAATAGCTGCTTGCTTTACTTAGTAAAACTCTGATAAACAAAAATGCTGGTAATGGGGATACTTGAGCCAGTGAGAATGGGGATACTTGAGCCATGGCTCAACCATCCACACTAGGAAATTAGACATGGATGAAACAAACAAAAAATAAAATTGCGTCCGTATATTCACTAATTGATATTTTTTTCTTTAAAAAATAATGACTTAGAAAAAAATGTTTAAAAATTCATATTTTTTAATGAAAATATCCATTTTATTTTTCATTTTCACTAAAAAAAATAGCGTGTTTAGATAAATGTAAACATAGTTTTCAATTTAACTTTTATTACATTAAAAATTTTTTTAAACTATTTTGAAAATCATAATCTCTAATACTTCAATTAGTCAGGTCCAACATATTAAAATGTTTATTTTTTAATATAATACATTAAGAATAATATTTTATAGTGAAATTGTAACATCATCTGTTACTGTAAGTTTTTTTAAATCAAAGAAATGACTATTGCCACCAACAGAGGGCCCTACTCAGTTACCATGTAGCTAAAAGTGAAAAGATTTTGCAATGATCCTTTGATCACCAGCTATAACGACAAAAAAATATCGTATTACTAGCTTTGTTTTCTCAATTGGTTTTGAAGGACTTTATGTGTCAAAATTTATGCTTCTGTAAAATATTTGTGCAAAAATAAAGCGAAAAAAATTACTTTTGTTAGTTTTTTCCGTACTGGCTCAAGTATCCCTTCACCATGGCTCAAGTATCCCCTCCATAGGGATACTTGAGCCACGATGTAAAAAAAAAAATAAAAAATTATTAGACATAGAAAAATAGTTAAAAAATAATTGAAAGTGGTTTTCAGTTGAAGAAAAATTATCAAATTTTCATTTTTAATATTTTATTTTGTTCTAAGAAATTATAAAAAATTAAAAAAAAAAAATTAAATTTAAAAAGTGGCTCAAGTATCCCCATCTTACTCTACTCTTGTCACGTATCATGCCACCTTCCGGACAGCTTTGAATCTCCTTTTATTATGTTGGACTAGGCTTCCCTGCCTCTTTGCGAGTAGGTCATCTTAAACCCGGAATAAGTTGCGCATTTCACGTATATTTAGGGTTTTGGCTAGGAATTTTCGTCAGTTGATATCTGGTTAAGCTATAAATTTAGTTTCCACATCTAAACGCCCATTTAAAAATAAATTAATAAAATATTTATCTTAAAAATATAGTGGTGTCAATAGACTACAAAAATAATTGTTTTTTAAATTCATGTGAATATTCATTAAATACAATTAGTCTTAGATGTTCCGCGTAAGTAGTGTCCCGAAATGTTTTGATCCATGTATTTTAAAAGAATTTTCTTCGTATTATCCAATGACAGAATTATCTGCGATTAAAGATGACGGAATAAATTGTAAGTAATCACTAGTGTTCAGATATTTTTTAGACTTTTAGACCTGACTTTTAGAATTTTTTTACATCTTTCAAAGCAAATTACAATCTAGTGGCGAATCATGTATAAAAGCCGGCGTCTGACTAGATCTCAAAACGGATAATGAAGTCGAGCCTATTTAGTAGTTATGTATAATTCCAACATTTGTCTATGCGTGAGTTTTTAACCCTTAAGTGCACCTTAACTGATTTGCCAGTACGCCGTTCGAGCAAGACGAATTTGATTAATTCTTCATTTAAAGCCTTTTGACACCACTATTTTATTAAAAAATAATTTCATACTATTTTAAGACGAAAATGTTTAGGTTAAATGTTATGAATATTTAAAAAATATAGCGGTGAAAATCCGTTATTTGCAATTTATTGAACGGAATAGAACCAGTTAAGGGGTTAAAGTTAAAAACACTGTAGTTCTCATTATGTATCATGAATGTGGTCAATATGACGCTGTAACTGACCAAGAACAGTCGAATGTTTGGAATAATAGTTATTTTGTGCATGTCAGGTGGCTGCACTTACAAAAATTAGAATTTGTTCTTTGAAATCAAAAACAAATTCGATCAAGTTAAGGTAAATAAAAAACCTATATTATGCTTACAGTATGTTAATAAGAAGAATATTAAAATATTAATTCAAAGAAAGTTTCTGAGTGTTCAGGAGATAAAATTAATTAATTGAAGCCCGTTTAGGCGTAATACGACAGTTAAACAGTCAAAAAATTTCTATTTCTTTAAAAACAATTACATGAAAAATGAGTCTTTTCAGCGTATTTTTAAAAAAAACCCGCTTGAAAAAATTCCCATAAATACGGAAGTTATGATCAAATACGTGTCAGTTGTTTATTGTAAACAGTTTCAGTAAAAAAAAAAAAAAAAAAAAAAAAAAAAAAAAAAAAAAAAATACTTCAAAAGGATTTATCTCGAAATGCTTTTTTTTTTTTTTTTTTTTTTTTTTTTTTTTTTTTTTTTTTTTTTTACGTAACGCACATGTTATTTCTACAAGTATTTAATATTTTTGTATGAAATTTTTACAGATGATACATAATGCCATTTTCTTGAAACTGAACATAAATTTGCTTTCAGATTGCTAAAGAATACATTTTCCATGCATAGATGAAATTAAAATTTTTTAAGGAAAAAATACACTATTTTCAGTTTAATTTAAAAACTAGAAATATGGTTTAAATACAGGGTTGTTATAATTAAAGTTCGCCTATTCAGAAAGCTCTAGAGCCGGTTCTATGGCTCCAAACAAATCAGAATTTCACTAGTACGTAGTTGAAAACATGTGCTCTGCGAAAATCGAAAAAAAAATTAGTTAAAATTTTTATCAGTAGGTGGCGCCAATAATTAACCAATATTTGCAGATTCCTTTATTTTGGGGGGATTTTTGAAAGATTCTGAATCTAAAGACATATGTTAGACAATCTCTGATCTGAAAGACAGTATTAGACTTCACATTTGCTCAATCTTACAGGATAGTTTACGCAATACTCTAGAAAGGACAATTTTTAGAATGGAATGCATTATTAAAAATGGCAGGGGATTCATTGAGCCTGCATCATGCAATTCTTCGTTATTTCCTTACTGCCGAGCGACATGTTTTATTTTTGTTGATGCAGATTACATCACATGAAATGATAGTCATTTTTCTGTATTGTTTGGAGTCCTAGGTCAGGCTCTAGAACTGTCTGATTAGGTGAACTTAATTATAATAATTTGGAGTTCGTCGAAGTTTGTTGAAACTTTTAAATTTGTGTGTTTCGTCTGGATTGACTGATATTGATATAATGAATCCGCAAACATCACCTTAAATATTGGCGCAACGCCGCCCAGTGACAAAAATTTGAATATTTTTTTTCGGAAAACTAATTTTTTTTTCGCAGAGCGCATCTTTTTAACTATGTACTAGTGAAATTTTCTTTCGTTTGGAGCATCAGAACCGGCTCCAGAGACTTCTGAATAGGCGAACTTTAATTATAACAACCCTGTATATACAAATTTAGGTTCAACATAACCATTAATTTTTGAGTATGTTTAAAAAACAGAAATATTGTTTTAAATTCAGTGTAATTTGAGTATTGAGTCGAAAAAGATACAATTTTTTGTGATTTTTCGACTTTTAACAGTCGTATGACCCCTTAACCCTTTAACGTTCATTGGTTTCGCCACGAAGCCACAAAATTTTTATTCCGATATGCAACACTGACACCGGTATTTTTATCTAAAAATATCCTTTTTATTATGTATGTGAAAAATAACGTTTTCATATTTAGAGATATATTTGTTCTTAATTACCGGTGTCATTCATTTATTTCGACATTTTAGCAATGAAAATGCTTTGATCGTTAAAGGGTTAATTGCAAAATATTGCAATACAATATTTAAAACCTGGAATTGTGTATAGGATACACGCGATAAAACATCAAAATTTAACTGAAATTTAAAATTTAATTTTTGTTATTATTCTTATTTTCTATTTTTACCATTATTGGGCAAATATATAGATTTCAAACAATTTTGTTCATAAGAATAGAAAAAATTGTGCAATTAAGGGTTAATACTGTCATATATTATAGGAGTCTACCGGTTAATGTAAAATTTGATTCATCTACTCAGATCCAATTTTCATTAATTTCTATTATAGATATACAAAATGTTTTATGTATGTATAAAAATGAAATGAAAAGAACACATATAAGAAAAATTAATCATATTTTTATTTATATTCAAGAACATGTAAGTGATAACATTCATTTATATTACTTATCTTCTTATCCTCAAATTTTTATTTCGTATTTTAAACATACAATTCTTACTTATTTTCCATACCATGTATTTTGATTTTACACAATTTTAAGGTAACATAGTAAGTTTTTGCATTTATAAAACTGCATTTCAGTACGTTTAACAAACATGAAATAAAGTACAGAAGTCTTTCAATATAAATATTTTCAGTTCTTAATATACAAATAGCTGTCAACCCTCTGTGTACTTATTTAAAAATCTATAATGACTCACTTTGAACAAGAAATTTTTTCTTCTGAAATTTATATCACATAAAAACTACATAAAAATTGTATCATGTTATTGAATCCTTTCATTAAATAAAATTTTGTATATTATTCATTTTTTGACATAGAAAAAATTACAGAAGATTGGCAGCTACGTATACATAATAGATTTTTTACTTGAATAATAATGTATATTATACAGACTTTTGCAAAAATTCGATCTGGGACAATAATTTTCTTTTCTGAATTGTTCTAAATTTAAATATACCTTATTTATAGAATATCATCTACAGTGTGAATTACAGATCTTTTTCAAAAATGCATGTTTTTCATTTCAAAAAATATATAATGAATTAAAAACCTAATAGTAATGAAGCATGATGCTAAATTTATACAGATTTTTCGCAATTTAAATAATTTATTTCTGAATAATAATTTCTATGGTGAAATATAATTCATAAAATATTTATTAGGTTACCACAATCTTTAAACCATCAATATTTTTAGAATAAAGCATATGCCTGAATTTCAAAACTAATTCTCAATAATTTGGCTAATAACAATGAAGCTTGGTACTACTTTATGCAGATTTTTCCCATTTAAAATACTTTATTTTAGAATAATAATTTCTATAGTGAAATATAATTCATAAAATATTTATCATGTTACCATAATCTTTAAGGGGACGGTGGACGTTAAAAATTTATTTTATTCATTTTTATCATAGCAATATGAAATTTTGAGCATATATACGTTTCACCAAAAGCATATAGAATACCTTCAACAAATTTCCAACCTTATTTAAATTTGTAATTTTTTTTACAAAAATTTAAATTTTTAAACGAAATTTTAAAATGCTCCTCGTGTCTTAATTGTTGAAATATTTTCTTGCTTTTGCATTTTTATCACTTAAAACTATATTATAAACACATTTGTGTAAGATTTTTTAAATCTCTTGAATAGTTAATATTTTACAGATTTTTTTCTAAATTCATTATCGATTTTCATCAAAATTTTGCCTTTTAATAAGTAAAAAATAAAATTTGACTATCTTAATGAAGACGAATTTTAAAAAGCTTACACAATTTCTTTTTAAATAATATCAGGATACTTCCTTATCAATTTTATAAATATTGATCAAACATTAAGACGCAAGGAGCAATTCAAAAATCTAAAAACGCTGAAAAATTAGTTTTGAGAAAAACAGATTTAAAGTATATAAATACATTTATCTTTATTATTTACTCCTTAAAACCTTCATAAAGGATATTTCAGTAAGAAAAAACTATTTATGTGCTATTATACCCCAGAAATAGACTTTTTTTCTGACGATTTTGCTATAGATGATTTTGCTCAAACAAAGGTCTACTGTCCCATTAAACCAAGAATAATTTTAAATTAAAGCATATGCACTAGTTTCAAAACTAATATTCAATAATTTGGTTTAGGATTTTATTTTGAAAAGCGAATTCAAACAAGACATTTTGAATAATGATTTTAGCAGTATTAACCACATAATCGTCGCGACCGAGACATTCACGGGCTACAAGCTTCATGGTTTTTATTCAGAATTGTTTGATTCCCATCAGCTTTATAAAATAGTGTAATTGGTTTCATTCTGGTATCATTTTATTTGTCATTAAATAACAAGGATATTTCTTTTTCAAAAAAGTGGGGGGAGTAATGAATTTTAATTTTTAGACCTTAATTTAATGCGACTATTAAGCGGTAAAATGACAGACATTTCGTAACAATTTGAAGTAAAAACTCTTCGTCAATTTTAGTTAAGAATATGTAATTCTTGAAAAAAGGACGTAAGCCAACCCCCAACCTTCCTACAAACAAGGATGATTTTTTGCACTAATTAAATTTCTTTTCTGTAACATTTGCATTTACATTGAATCATCTTTTGTTTAAACTGTCTCATATTGAGCATTTTTATAACAGTAAGTTAACTATGCCGTGTATTTCAGCAGCAGTTTAATCTCTATTCGCTAGACCTTTATCAGTGTTGCCAAACTGCTGTTTGTTCGTACTCAGATTAATTGATTGCAACCGTTTTCTTTTCTTTTCTTTTTTTTCGCTAAAGTGTATAAAGTGCCCGTTATTAAAACTGTAGTGAAATAAAGTTTTAATTTGAAAAAATATATATATTTTGAAATATTTTTTCCTAAATAGATTTTACTGTTATTTATTAAAATAAAAATAACATCATAAACTTATTTGTTTAAAATTTATTGTCTTTTCCTTAACCTTTTCGTTTCGTAATTATTATATCATAACAGATAAAAAATTGCGCATTTAACACCTTCTTGATGAACGAATTTTACTGAATATTTAAACCCTTCACGACGGAAGATTTTTACGAAATTTTTTATGCTTTGTCACCGGTTTTTAAAACCAGAAATTTGTGGCTTGTAAAATCGAAAACTTGCTTCAATTAAAAAAGGAAAAAAATTCAGTAAAATTATACTGCTGGGGATATACAAGGATTCTTAAGCCTTTTTGCGGTACGTATACAAGCGGGTGTCGCTTGTCCCCAAGGGGCTTATCTTTTTTTGCCGGTTCTTCAAAACAAAATTTTGTATCTAATTTAATCGGTAAAATGCTTCGATTAAATTTTACAAATTTTTCCGGGTTGAAAAAGCAGAATATGTTGGCAAGCATGGTACGGGCAAATGATGACCGGCAAAAACATGTTGCCCGTATGTCGTACGGATAAATCAGGGAAGCAGTTAACCGGTCTGCCACAGGTGACTGTTTTTTTCTCTGTCTAACACCACTTTCTCAGAAAAAAAATAACAAAGCTTTCTCATACAAGTAAAAAAAACCTTATTTATTTATTTGTTTATTTATTTATTGATTTATTAGTGGCGCGAATAGAAAAGAAAAATATTCTTCTGTGGCATCCCTGTTACAAGAAAAAATAATGTTTTCTGAAAAAGAGTTTCATTTATTTCAAATGTTTGCAATTTCAAATACTATATAAAAATACTCTTACGAAATTCTAACAATAGTAATTTTTTATATGCAGCGTGCAATTTTTTTTTCAATATTCAATAAGTTCTGTAACATACATTTGATTATAAGAAAGTAATAAAATTTTGAACAAAATGGTTTACTAACTTCATCTGTAGATACTCCAATCTGCTGAAATACACGGTGAATTATAGCCTTATATTTACGGGATAACCTTTATTTTCAAATTCAAACAAAAGCAATTTTATATCCAAAACATCTATAAGAAAGGAATAAAATTTTGAATAATATTTTTTTTAACTTCATCTGTAGACAATCTATTCTGTTGAAATACACTGTAAATTATATACTTATATTTAAGGAATAATCTTTGTTTTCAAATTCAAACATATTCAATTTTATATCCAAAACATCTATAAGAAAGTATAAAATTTTGAATAATATGGTTTTCTAACATCATCTGTAGATACTCCAATCTGCTGAAATACACGGTAAATTATATATTTACATTTACGGATTAACCTTTGTTTTCGTCAAACATATGTAGTTTTACATCCAAAACATCTATAAGAAAGTAATAAAATTTTGAATAATACGGTTTTCTAACTTCATCTGTACGTACTCCAATCTCCTGAAATACACGGCGAATTACACCTTTATATTTACCGAATAACCTTTGTTTTCAAATTCAAGCATATGCAATTTTATATCCAAAACATCTATAACCAAATAACAACGATGAATTTCTTTATCCAATCTTCATAGATTTGCAACATTCAGTATATTCTATCATATAACTTTAAATCTAAGAATACTCATTTGGAGAAAGTTAAATATATGATAAATCACAATTTATAAATAAGCTCGATTTTTAGATATTATTATAATGATACGCAATAGTTTAATTGAGAAATAACAAGAAGCTTTCTTTCACAAACACATTTACAGTTTGATTACATACACGAAGATCTAATCAACATTCTTTGGTCATATATATATATATATTTAAGAAGCTCAAAAAATTTTCCATTTTATTACGTTGAACATTTTACATTCCCTTGAGAGACGATGGGATATATTTTATATCATCTACATAGGTGCCAGCCTGACATCGGTTATCCGTAATACATGCGTTAATTTGACCCTGGTTTAATGAGTTTCGAACCAGAATTTTTTCAAAGAAATGAACTTAAATATGTTCCAGTAACAATCCTGTAATTAAATATATTTTATACATGAAATATATTTTATGGTTTGAAATGACGTTAGCCTCGATCAAACTAATCCAGGTATTACGGAAGATTAGTTGAAAGTTGGCAGCTATGTATCTAATATAAGCCAGATTATCACCAATAACTTTTAACGAAATTTTATATTTTTAACTTTAACGACGAAATGCTGAAAAATAGCCCTTTTTTTAAAAAAATTTTAAAATGAAATTGTTCATTTTTTCCGGTGAGAATTCAGTTTTACAGAGACATTATTGCTCTCGATAACTGTTGCATTGAAATCAGAATTCTCATTAAATTTAATTTTTTAATTGTATTGTTTACCCGTTATTTTTGACGAGGTCTTACTTGTCTATCTATATTCTTTTTGAGCTTCTTATTTCTATATGTCAAATATCTAATTACACATTACTGATACATGAATAAGGCAGTATCTATTAACACATCCGTACTTACAACATAAATATGAACAAGTAATGTCCTTTTTCTACCTACAAGATATTTATATATGTATATGAAAATATGTACATAGAGATAAAGGAGGAAGAAATCAATAAAGATTGTCCCAATCAATGACAAAATATTTATCATAGAAAACACCTATTGATATCTATTTGTATTATTTGAAGCGTTATGCATAGTTCTTAATTTTTGCTTCGTGATAGCTAAGAAAATGTTGGATATATTATTTAATACAAAAAAATGTATGATTTGATAGAACAGTATATTAACCAGATGAATAGGGCAGCCTAAAATTATACACACATATGTGAAAGATTTATCCACACCGAACCTCAGACATAATATTACACAAAACAAGATGAAGCACCACCACTGACAAGGGTTGCATTATATAAGGAAAATTTTATTGTTTGTACCAGAATTTTTAATCAGCAATCCTCATGATTATTTTATATTTTATATTTTTAGAAGAGTTACCATGAAAATATTATTTTCAAAACAGTAGTAAGAACAATAAAATTTTCCTTATGTAATGCGACCCTTACACTGCATAACATTGCTAGTTTCGCATATCTATATTATAAAGGCCAAACGTATCTGTGCGTAGCGCACACATCATTTTGCGAATGGCAACACTTTTCCCTTGCAATTTTTGGCTACTGCAAATTTTTACAATTCTAAACATCGCACATTTTAAATTTTTATACCGTCGAATAAAGAAAAAAATGCACTTGCAAATGCAATTTGTTTGCAAATTGTATCTCAATTTATTTTTGAAATATTAATTTTTTATAGTTTTTAGTACCAATTTTGTAATTGTTGCAACACAATCAATCCATTTCTCTTAAAATTGAAAAAAAAAATTAAAATGCGTATATTATTTCAAAAATATTATTTATTATAAATTTTGGTTTTAATTCGTTTAATAATTTGGATAGCTGAACTTTATAGTATTTTGTTAATTTTAGCTTAAAATAATCTTTGTTTGAGAGTTAGATTGACCAATGTAAGATGCATTTTTATTGTAACTAATTTTGTATGTTTATTATAAATCAATAAAACAATTCTTTCTTAACGATTTCCTTTCGTCGAATTTCGACGGGTTCCACCTCGCATTTTTAATGACTGATTTATATCACTTTTTTGAAATAGTACAATTTGCCCTATTTTTAGACGTATTTATCGTGTCATTGAATGCGACCAATATTATTTATCTACAAACAGTCTTCAATCATCAATAAAATATTTTAGGAAGTATCGGTCTGCTAATATTGCTACATTAAACATGATAGTAATTTAGTTCTACGTTTATGTGAATTTTAATGAAATCACGTTTATTTATTTTTTTTTTACGCATTTACTGTAGGTGACTCTTATTCCAAATTTTATTCATTAACCACTTAACCCTTTGCGGCGCAGGGCTAATTCATTGCTTAAGTGTTGGAAATAATGACTGACACCGGAATTTGAAAACTACTTTATTTCTAAATAAGAAAACATATTACTACTTCAAGCATTCAATAAACAGTAATTTTTTAAAACAAAATTCCGGTGCGAATGTGGCGTTTGAGAATTAAAATTAAGTGGTTTATCTATGAAACCACTGCGCCGCAAAGGGTTAATCGTCACGACCGAGACATTCACAAGCTGCAAGCTTTACGGCTTTTCATAATTGTTTGATTCCCAACAGTTTTATAAAATAGTGTAATGGGTTCTATTGGTATCAGTTTACTTGTCAATAAATAATAACAATATTTTTTTTTCAAAAAAGTAGTGGTAATAATTAATTTGATTTTTTAAACCGTAATTTAATGCGACCGTTAAGGGATTAATTTGTGTATATAAATTTGTGGATCACCCAACTGTAAAGAGCAAGGATTTCGACATATTATAGAAATTTATTAACCCTTTGAGTGGCAAGCAATTGCGTTCGAGTAATTCTGAACTCCCACCTGAAATTTGTAAAAAAGTTACACCAAAAAGAGGAAAAGCGATTTCACGACTGTTTTCCACCAAAGTTAGAAAAGTGAAATTTAATAAAATTTTTCTGGTGTGAATCTTCATCAATCGTAGGTGGTATATAATATATACCGCCGCCCCTCAAGGGGTTAAAAGAAACCTATTTTTTTTTTTATTAGGGATATGTCTAAGTTTTTCGAACATAAAATGTAAACGAATTTTACATAAGAAATACATTTTTCAAAGAATTCTTAACAAATTTTTTATGCATTTTTTTTCTGTGATTTGGATTTTTGCTGTATATTCAATACAAAAAATTTTGAAAAAATTCTGAAACATATTTAATGAAAATGCAACTTCGCTGCAAACTTTCAACAACAATTTAATTAAATGTATTAAAATTTATTTAAATATTGAAATAAGATATTGAAATAAAAATATTTTTGTAACATTTATGTATATCCAACGTTTTCTTATTTGTGCTAAAATGCTATTATATGCGTAAATATGAATATATAGTGGAAGAACGCACTGTTTACTTATATTTAAAAAAGAAATGTTTTGTTGTTTTGTTTACCATTTCTGTAAAGCAACCATACTTTGATTCTAAAAAAATATGTTTGGTATAAAATGACAATATGAAGAACTGTTTTCATATGCATGGAAATACTCAACAGAGAATGAAAAATTGTGTTAACTTCTGCACACAGACAAATGATTTGTCATCGTTGCGTATTCACAAATGATCACTAGTGTCACCGATGCAACGTTGACCAAAACGTAATAGCTTTCACTAACACTAGAACGCCGGGAAATTTTAGGAAACTTTTATAAAATATATTTAAAACCAGAAAAGTAATTTGAAATTATTTATTTTATTTGTTTGGCTTATTTCATTGCAACACTTATGTAACTTATTTCTTGAAGACTTTTCTGGTTCAAATCTAATATTAGTCCAGTGATCGGTGTCGAATTGACACCTTCCCGGCATTCTAATGTTAATCATCTTATTGCTCTGAAGGGACAGATTACTTTACCTATACTTTACCACAGTAGCGTAGCCAGTGTGGGTTTCTTGTACTCTGAATACACGTAGTTTTGAAAATTCTGTTCACCTTATCTAACCAAATGTTTTTTTGCTATGAATCAAGGTGATTTTGGGCATCCAACCTGGTTAAGCCACTGCATCGTAAAGTCATTTACTTCATTATGAAGTCATCGTGGCCAATTTTTAAATTACACGTCAAAAGAAAACTGCAAAACAACGACTTTCAACTTCTCCGAAAACGAGAACCGACCTCAAAATAACAGTCTACGTGCTGATACAAAAATAAGGCTTTTCTAGGAGTATTTCTTACCACGTTTCAACAGAACATTGAATTTTAACACGTTAATTACCAATCACGCGAAATCATGTAATGCAATTTTTAATAAACTAGTTTTCACATTTTAACTATAGACGTCGCTATTAAATCTCTAAGTGGAATAGTGTAACGGCCTCCGGGAAACCTTGAGTAATATCATAAATTCCAACTTTTTCGATTTTTCGGCCCGGAAAAATTTAATAGAAAACTTTGTCTTATGTACTCGGTAGATTTCGGCAATTTATAATGTAGAAATTTATTATAAAATTCTTTCTGGCTAAAAAAGCGGGAAATGCTGGCAACTATGGTAATATTCACATTGGCTTCCAGGGAAGATATTCCAAAACATTCTTATTCTTTTTTAATCTCGTAAAAATATTTAAAAAAATACTAGTATTTAAATCCAAAAGGCTGTATAAACGCTGAAAAACACATAGACAGAAGCAATCATCACTTAATAAATGCACGCTTCACGAAGGTTTTAGTTAATTTTATTGAAAGATTCTTCATAAGTACGAAGAACTCTCCCAATCTTCAGTTTAAATTTTGATTCAATTACCCGTATTCATATTCGTAGCTTTAGAAATTAAACTGCTTCAAATATTGCCACACAGACTTATGTAGATAAATTTATAAGGAAACCACTGAAAGATACAAATTGAAAAACTATGCCAAACTCGACTGCTTTTCATATTACTTTGACAACTTTAAGTTCGTCGATTAGTGGAAACCAATCTATCTTCATCAAGTGGCAATCAAGATGTGAGGGAGTGTCCTTTTGTAATAAACACTCTGGTATTTTGAGTGAGATCGTGACGTCATGGTTCTAACATATGTGGCGCAAAAGCGACATCTATCCTTTATGCAACTGTAATTTTTCGGAGTGTGTGTGGCGCTTCCGATCTACAGTTAACTGCTTTTATGAGTTTATGCAAATTTCTAGCTCCGTCTTCAGTTTGCAAAGTATAAAAGCTGTGAGTCGGTGTGGGGTGCGTGTTGTGTGGCGTGGTGGGCCGGACTAGCCTCCAGCAAAGAATAGCAGAGCTGTCGTGTGAAGGTAGAGGAGTCTCAGCAATCAAGTTGGGTAAGAGTTAGTTAGCACTGTGATTGTTTGAGAATAAAAGTTAGTTGTTCAGCCACGGGCTGTTTTATTACAGGTTATAGTAAGAATAGACCGCAACCTGGAAAGAAGAGCCGGGTTAGTGCTTCGAGCCGGACTTAGCGTAAATGTGAGTATGAGTTACAGTTTAATCTCATAGTATTGTGTTTACTTGTCAGAAATGCTGAACTTTGGCTCCACTCCCCATTTTCCCAACTACAGTAAATAAAAGTGTTGCATTTTAACTTTACTTAGACTATGTCCTCATTTGACCGACACGTCATCGGCGACACCCAACGGCACGTCACAAAGAGACATAGAAATGCCTGAGGTCAGTTTCTTTAGTTTAGAACTCTTGATAAGAACCAAAACAGAAACGAAAACATTGTTATGTTTTCGTTCATTTTATGGCTTATCTGTGTAATTCCAGTAATTTATTTCAATATACTTTCCAAATATAGGCATTTTTCTTTTATTCTTATTCTTATTTGGCCATTAGTTACATAAATAAATAGTAAACAATTAAACAGTTAATTTCTTTCAATCAGAAAGAAATAATCAAAATGTTCGAGTTTTTTAGTCTCTGTTGAGATTTTTATGCATATGAACTTTACATAAAAAACATTCAGCTACTTACAGAAGCACAGATGAAGTTCGGAAATATCTCAGATAAAATAGTGTAGAAAGAAACTACAGACTACATTAGAAGCTAATATTATCAAAATTTACATACTGTTAAATCTAACAAAATTGTTAGTATTATAAAAAATGTATATTGCTACATCTAACAAAATCAAAGAAAAGACAAAAACGTAAGCAATCTATTTAAAAAGAAGCTTCGCATGTCTGATTCAATGAAGTATATTGCCTTTCTGTTATGTATGTTAAGAGGCAGGATTTAAAGGCAGGACATAAGCATTAAAAGTTAATTTTTTGTTAATGAGTAGATTTTCCTTAACATTTCTAAATGATTCTCTTATTGATTCAAAATTTAAAAATCTTTCATAGCATAAAAAAAAATTAAAATTTAATTATATACTGTAAATTACCGTAATTTCCTGCGCATAATCCGCGGATCAAGCAATTCTTTTTCGACCCAGAAATTTTATTTAGTAAAAAAAATGAAGTCAAATATTTACGGCGATTTAAAACATTACATTTTATTTAAAGAAATTTATGGGTTGAAAAATGATTGCTTGATGCGTGGATAATACACAGGAAATAACGGTAATTAACTCTTTCCAGCACAGTGTGCCGACATATCCCCCCCCCCCCCCAGGAACACCTAATTTTAATTTCAAGATTACAAACGGCACTAAGAATATTTTAATAGAATTTTTCTTTTATAATAAAAACTTAAATTAAGGTGTATTTAATTTATAAAAAAGTAATTTCTAAAATCCGGTGTCAATCAATAATTTCTCATTTTACGAACAGAATTTGCTCGTGCTGAAAGAATTGAATAAATGTTTATTAATTTTAAAATATATTATTATTATTATTATTGGAGTAAAACTAATGCTAATTATGTGCCGTAGTAGTCTGACATGGATTTGCTAGTGTTTGTGTATGTATTAGACTACGAAAGTCTAAAAAAATATTGACACAGAAATTTTCTGGCCCCTTTAATTCCTTCTTGAGGAACTAATGAAAATGTTTCACCTTAACGTAGAATAATAATTCAATATAATATTTTTTTATATATTTATCGATTCGTTTTACCTAAATAATATCTATTAGATAACTATTATCGTAAACATAATAATAAATTTAGGATCAATGTGTATCAGTCATATATGCAATGAAATCATTATAAGAATCATACAGATATGTGACACATTAACCCTTTAACGTTCCTTGGCTTCTAAACGAAACCACAAAATTTTAATTCCGATGTACAATAACGACACTGAAATTTTAATTAAAAAAAATCCATTTTTTCATGCATGTGAAAAATCAATTTATCTTATTTACAAATATATTTGTTTGCAATTACAGGTGAAAATCATTTATTTCAACATCTTAGCAATAAAAATGTTTTGTCCGTTAAAGGGTTAAATAAAATAACAATGCAAAAAAAAAGCTTATTTAAAATAATTAAATCAGTTATATTCATGTTTAAGTTAGTATAATATCTATTTATTATTATCATTAAAATCTGATTATTTTTCACTTTTACTTTCAGCTATTGAGAAAGTGTTTTTACTGTATCCATAATCAGAAAGAAACACGGCAGGGCTTCCACAGACTACTATTTATATATTCTGTTCACAGCAACATTCTTCTAATAAAATTTAACCTATTTTTATTTTACGATTTCTACTTTCTGCCAACATCTCTTAGTTATTCCGTAGCCTGACTCAAAAGCTGCGTGCTGAAACCGGAAAATTATAAAAGAAAATGTTCGGCTTGTCTACGAGGCATAATTTTGAATTTTCTTTTTAAATAAAATTTCCGGTAGAAAACATGTTCTACTTCGATTAGACTCTAGAATATTTAACCCTTTCCGACACACTGTGTACGGTCTGGGGTACCTAGTTTTAATTCCAAACTTGCAAACGGCACCAATGATATTTTAGTAAAATTTTGCATTTACCATAAAAGCATAAATTAAGGAATTCAAAATATATAAAAAATTCATTTGCGAATTCCGGTTTCAGTCGAATTTTCTAAGTTTACCAACAAATTTTGCCCATGCCGGAAAGGGTTAAAAGATGCTGCATCTATGATAACAAGTAGCGCCAATTAAAATAAAATGTAACCATTTGTGGCAGCTCTGCATAGAAAAGAAAAGAATAAATGAAAAATAAATTTGGGTATGCAAACTTAAAATTATTTTACTGCTTTCGTTAAATGAAAAATTATCTGCTAATTAAAGTATATTATAAGTTTAAGAATTTAGCATATAAAAAAAGCATTATCTATAAAATAGTTTCAAAGATTTGCGTTTCCCTTTTGGCATTGTTGATTCGATTTTCTTTTCTAATTCTTATTAGCGTTGCAAATTTTTCTCCTTTAGTTGTTTTAAGAAGAAATTCAATTCTACCTAAACAACATAATGAAGTTACTGTGCTTAGAAATTTCCTATACATGATTAGCTTTACAGCGTTTATTAACTTTCAAAATAGCAATTTTTTTTTTAATTTTTATTTAGTATATATTTCATATTCAGCTTTTATATAATTATCTTATTATTTATATAATTAAATATATTTAACATCATTTTCCTAACAATATACAACAATTGTTTGCTAATTAACTTTCTATGTCATTTGATGAAAAATAACACGGATATAAACAAGTTTGGTAACTACAAATCTATTTTTTAAAACCTTCTTTGTGCAAAATATATAACTATGTGCATTGTGTGAATCAAATTTATTAAACTACCAGTGTCTAAAAACATATCGCTGTATTTACATCAATGTAGTTGAATTAGATTAGTATTCCGTTTCTACGGTCATTTATGAATAAAGGAGTACTGGATAGGAATGATTAAAAAACAAAACCTTCTTAACTGCAGAAGTGTAAGAATTTTGCTTACAGATAATGAGGGACGGTAAATACATAAAAAATAAAAATAAAAATTTGTCAACACAAAAATATTTATATTTGGTTTTCAAGAATGTTTCTAATTTTTGTAAAATAAATAATACATCATACTTATAAAATGACGTCAAAAGTACACTATGTTATCTCGTAAGCGTAGTTAAGGAACATATCCCAAATTGTTTTGTAAAATTACAGATTTAATTTATTATACTGAATCACTGAATAGAATAATATTCTTACATTAGAGTGTTTTGGTTTCACAAAACTAGGATAAAATACATTTATTTATGCATTTAATCACATTTCAATATCGAGTTTAGAATAAAGAGTATATTTCTAAAAAGTCATTACCAACTATTTACCAAAACATGTTTTCGAAATATATGTCCTAATCTGTTAACCCGAGAGCATGATGAAAATATAACTGAAATGGAAAAATAGTAAATAGATATTTGCCCATGGCGATTGGAATTTGTACAGGAACTAAACAAATATGAGGATGCTATGCTACGTTTTCTGGTTTGCCTTTCTTGTTTTTGTTTATGTTTCAGGGTTCGGGGGTAGAAGTACCGTTATATTATATTGCAATACCAGTATTTATTTTATTAAAAATCAAAGACACGAAATTTCGTTGAACCCATTAGTGCCTAGCGTCCCTTTTTAGGGACGCTTCAAAAGGTGCATTCAGCACTGTTTTTGACACCGGTAAAAAAGAAAAGTAATAATTACTTTATTTAAATGATGCATTTTCGTGATTAATGAACTAAACTTAAATCTTTTAAAAATAGTGGTGCCAACCAAAAAAAAATTTATGCAAAAGATGCTGGGCACGAATGGGTTAATTTAAGATAAGATTTTCTATGAGAAAACACTAATGCCAAAAAATTTTCTGGTCTGGAAACTCCAGGACTCGTAAGAACCTTGTGTTATAACAAACTAGTTCTAGAATATATCCATCCATCCTCTATATACGTATGAAAATAAACATTCCTAAAAAGAAACTTTGGCATAAAATTTATACCAAGTGGAACTTTTATTGGCATGTCTCTGACGTATAGAGCAAAAGATTTTACATTAGAAACGATTATCAGAAACTTTCCGTAATTTCGCCCTTATACGCCGCACTTTGGATAAATTTATTTTCTATTAGAATTAATTTTAAATTAAATGTGAGCTTCTTAGCACTGATTTGATTTCATTTTTTCAATAAAATGTCTAGTTTGAAAAAGACTTTCTAAACTGCGGCGTATACGTGGGAATTACGGTAAAGAAAATCGGGAATTTGGAAATCAGTGGTACTGAATATAAAGCAGAGATATCAGAATGTGGAAAGTGTACATCTCTACGCCCGTGGTGCCAATTGGCTAATTTTAAAATGTATTTTGTTTGACACCACTTTTTTTAAATTTCGTAATCAGCTTTATTTTCGCCTTATTTAATCTTTCGTTAAGTAAAGCGTAATTTCGAAAAATTTCAAAATTTTCAAAAAAAGAAGAAAAAAAAGCTGCAATCAACAAATGTAAAATTTCAAAAAGTATCTGGGCGATACTGTACACCGTAGCAGGATATCGAAAGACAGCCTGGTGTCCTGGTAAAATCTGGTGTAATGCCAATTAAAGCACTGTGACATATTTTTCCTCTTTTTATTATTTTCTCTTTATTTTTTTATTAATCTCAGGTTGTTATGTAATCTGAGGTCTGTCTATCGATTACAAATTAGATTGGTCGTCAGGCTACGTGTATGTTTATTTATACAACAGTATCTAAAAAACTAAAAATGTTATTTTTACTCATATATTCTTAATATACACTTAACATAAAAATACATATTTTTAATGAATATTTTTAAATAATAATGCATATGCTACTAAAAAAGTCAAATTAAAATTTTCTAATAGTTTATCAATTAATGATGAAGAGATAACTCAAAGCTCTAGCGTTTGTAATCAATCGAATTTTCTAAAGGGCCTTTTTATTTATTTATTTATTTATTTATTCATTTTTGTAACGTAAGTCTCTTGAAAAGAATTAGCTATCAAAAAATTGCCTCTGATACATACCTGCTAACACTTCCGATTTTGTGACCCGGAAAAAATTAATAGAAATTTTTGTGTTATGTAATCTGCAGTTTACGGCGATTTGAAATTGTAAAATTTGCTATTTTTCGGGGCCAGAAAAGCGGACGATGATGGCACCTATGCAGGTATTCTATAGGAATTTGCGTCAACAATTAGATATTCTGAAATAGAGCAATGCTTTTATATTTTTGTAAGAGTTTCTATCTTTTAACTGAAAATATTAAAACTTTAATGTGTGAGTTAAGATGAAATCACATTTGCACTAATGATGAATTTTGAATGCACAAAAATTCCCTTTCACTCATATTTATTATAAAAATTTTACTTTTTACATTTATAAAATGTTCTCAACTATAACAGAAACGAGAAACATGTTAACTCTTTTTATCCTTTTATAAATAAATTGTAAGTTTTTAAAAATTAAACAATTTATTTACCTCTAAAAAACGCAGATATTTTTATACTTAAATTCTTTAAAAATAACTTTGAAATTTTTAAATAAAATTTATCTTCGTTCGATGCAATATATATATATATATATTAACAATAAGTACTTACTTGTCATTAAATGTTTAGGAGGAATAATATTGGATAATCTATACCCCTAATAAAAATTAGTAACAATAAAATATTCCTGTTCCGTATCTCTTCCAATGAAAATCAGAGAAATTTTGGAAGAAATTTATGTATGTAAAAATTTCGCTCATAATAAAGATTATTGGGTGCAATATTTTTAAACACATCATAAACCCCCAAAATACTCGAGAAATTTTGAAGGTCTGAATTATTTATGAGGAATTGTTGGGAAATTTCGGTTTCGAAAGTTATAGGAAGGGAAAAAAACATTTATTCATTTTGTTTTGCAAATATTTTCCGTAAATATGTCAAACTTAGTGCTTTCTGATTTTTTTGTTTCATTATTCACCTAATCTTTGTTGAAAATAAGGGGGGGTGTTAAAAAAAATAGTAGTAACAAATTAATTCTTCTAGAGAACAAAAAATATAAATTCTGTATGTTATTATTGTACATTAGTTACATGAAAGTTGTAATAAAAGTTTTGTAATTTTTTTTCAAATGTCACAAATACATATGATTTATTGTTCTGTATTTTTAATGAATGAATTTAGAAAACAAATAAAAATCATACAGAAGGCAGATTTATTATATATTAACATGAAAATCATTAGTGTTATTTCTTTATCTGACTTTAAATTTCCTCTGGCATTTGAATAAGATCAGTGGTGAAAAATTAGTGCAGAGATGGAGCTTATTAATACCACTTAAATTTAGTAGTATTTTTCGGCTTATTTAATGACAGTATTTAAGTGTTTTTATTATGCTAAAAAATACTGTAAAATTTTTGTGATGTCAATAGGCTCCACCTCTGCGCCAATTTTCCAGCACTGTAAGATTCGTTCTATGTTGCCAGTTATCTTCTTTTTATTATTTCGATATTTCAAATTCACACCTTAAATTTTTTAAAGAATAATCTTTACTCCAAGTAAAATCACAAAATATCTCATTTAGATTAAAAATAGAGAAATAATATGATTTATAACTTCTGACACAATTAAATTTTCTGAATGTAAAAAAGGCCAAACTAACAGCAATGTACTCGTGCGTGACTGAAACTAATTGTCATTTTGGCCTCCATTTTTATTCAGAACTTTCACACCAGAAATAACGAATAGAATTTTATAAATTATTTAATGACAGATTATTTAGTTAATGTAAAACAGTCTAAATTATCTTTTCGATGTTTACGGTCTGCACAAAAATTTTCAGATTAAAATTGGTAATCAAACTAGCAGCCACCATGGATTGGAATATTTCTTAACAATTTTCATGACTAGCGTTTTCAAGAGAGATTTTAATCATTTAATGTCCAGTTTTAAAAATTAGGAATTTTTGTGCAAAATTTTTTCCAAAACAATTTGATTAAGTGAAGCAAATTTTTTAATTATTCTACATATTTTAATTCATACTCTAATACTATTTTACAAATTATTTAATGAAAGGTTATATAGAAATTGTAGAAAATCCTAAATAATTCATTCGACATCTGCGGTGTGAACTAAAATTTTCGAATTAAAGTTGGCAGCCAAACTAGCAGCAACCATTTTTTGATCTTTTTTAAGATTAGCGTGCTCAAGAGAATTTTTAAATCATTAAAGGTCAAGTTTTTAAAATTAGTAAAATGAGTTTTTGTACAATATTTTTCAAAAACATTTTAATTAAATGAAGCAAAATTTTGAATTAAATTTAATTCTACTAGAAATAATTATAGATTCTGTGTTTTTATGCATCCGTGACACTTGTCGTGAAGAGGTTAATATTTCCCTGAAAAATTGTAATAAAATGTGGCTGGAGATGTTTCTAGATGTTAGTCTTAAGACTCGTGACTGGTTCAAAATACCTTGTACGTTGGGCTTAAATTAAATGGGATATGATTTGTTTAAGTTTCAGAATATTTTTTCGAAACTATAATAATAATAATTGTTACAAATGGAATTTTTTTTATTACTGTTAAATTATAATAGAATAAGATTTATTTAAGTAAGAAAATATTAAGTTATATTAGTTTTTGAAACAAACTCCGTGATTACTTCAACGTGTGTGCAGTTTTTACAAAGTCTATGAGTGTGAATTCATGGAGTTTAGAAATAATGAATCACTATTTCCAAAAAGTTCGGTTAAAAAAAGTAAAAAGGAAAATATTTCAGCTTGTAAATACCGTTATTTTAGTGATAAACTGTACGGACACAGTTACACAAATTTTGCCGTAATCAAAGAAGTAGTAAAATAAAAACTTTGCTTAAAAAAGAAAGAAAAAACATGTTTGCAAAATAGTACTAGAATTAGTTTTACGTGTACCGTTCCAAGTATATGTTTTTCACCTTTGAATAACCCTCCTAGTACCAACTTTTAATATTTTGTGGGGATTTTTAGGTGTCTATTTAATTCCTAGATTTTGTTCCTAGATGGTGTCTATTTAATTCAATATATAATGTATACATTGTTCATTTTTCTAGTTTGAAACATTAAAATTTCAAAATAGAAAATGACTAGGGTCAAATAACATCCCAATGGTACTAGAAGGGTTAATAAAGCCTTTTGATGGGCTGCAAACAAGCCGCAGAAGATCAGAAGCTATATGCATTATCTACAAAGCTGAAATAAAATAGATTTTGTATATTTACATGGAAATCCAAAATATTGACGAAGTACATTCTACGCAAAATTAAAATTTAACTGAAAAATAAACATTAAGTGTGCGAATATATAACTGTGATGCAGCCTTGAATTAGTCTTTTTACAAAAAGACTGGTCGGAACATCATATATATTTATACTGATAAGATTAAAACAACATTGGGTCTTTCCATGAGCAGATGTCGTGTAAGTCACATACTACGGTTTTGGATACCAGTATTTTAGAACTAAAAAATTTGATTTAATTTATCAGAGTTATTTCATTAATTGAACAAGGCCATGCAAACTTTTCGAAAATAACGGTGGGAAACAACTTATAAGTTACTAATAATGTGACTTACACGACAAATGCTCGTGGAAATACCCCATTATTAAAAGATTTGATTGCTATCAGAGTTCTGAAATTATTTTCTTTGCTATAGCTCTTTTATTGTATTTTGCTTGCTAATTTTAAGCCAACAATGTTTAATACTTGGATGTGTGAATTAATCTAGGTGTCGTAAGCGAGGAGTAACTCGAGAAAAGAGAACATCAATCGGTTGCTTGTCGTCATAAAGAGCTGGGGCTCGGAGAATAATACAACCTGATCCAATTAAACAAACAGCCGAGAAAATCCATAAAAATAGCCGATCAAGAACCATGGCTACATACTGCCAGTCTCCTTCAATCTGAAAAGCAAATAAAAGTTGTCATTTTTAATTTATAAATTACATTTAAAAATTTCAAAGTTATTAAATTCAATATACTTAAAAAAATAGTGTTATACAATTTTATAAAATATATTTTTAACATTTCCTACGCTGTATAAATGCCTTGAAGAATTTTTTATTTTGTCTTTCTGTCTAACTCGTGTGAATATATTCAAACTTACCTGTAATAATTGTACATTAATTAGTTTTATTATAGTTTTCGTAAATGAAAATGAATTTGTAGCATTCAGATTTAGTTTACAAAGAAATAGCGAAGAAATCATTCATAGTTACCTTTATTTTACATAAACGTCATTTAAAATTATGTGTATAATATTTATAAAATGTCTTTGACATTTTTTTCCTTTTGACATTAGATAAGATTTTTGTAAAGAACTTCTTCTCTTGTATTTTAATAAAAGCTTGAACAAACAGTGGCAAATAATGTCAGATTTTTTGTTTGAGATCTTCCCACACTATATAAATTCACATTTCACACATCGTGCCCTCCCGGTATTTTTATATAAATATTTTTATGCAGAAATACTCGTTTTTGTAAATGCACAATTCCTTTACTCAAACAAAGTGGGCGTTTCTGTGCAAATATACTAGTACAAAAAAAAAAAAAAAAAAAAAAAAAAAAAAAAAAAAAAGGGAAGTTGGCTACTATTGTAACGTAATTACGCAATCAATTTCTACATGTTCCCTGACTTTACGTGTCCCGGGTGTTTACGTCTCGTTAAAACCAATATTTACACTCAGAAGCCGACCCAGTGGCGTGGTTGGTAGCGGCAGCTGCTGCCACACCGCGGGTCCCCGGTTCGAATCCGGGTTCGGGTATGGATGGTGTGTTGTCCCTTATAAGTGTAATAAATATATGTAATGGATATCTGTAATAAAAAGTGTTCTGTATTGTCTCTGTTTCTGTGAGTTATGGATCAATCGAGGGAACAGCCATTGTAGCTATAGCCTCAAAGCACTGTCAATTAAAAGTTCAAAGTCCTCACAGAAAAACTCTCCTTTTGCAATCGATCAAATAGGTACGTCGAATTTTTCTACACAAAAATAATTGTATTTGATGTGAAAATATAAGAAACCTGAATTAACAAATGATATCCAATCCTTAAACCCCTTAACTGTTAAATCTTTATCCGCTCAATAAATTAAAAATAGCGGATTCTCACCACTATTATTTACATAAAACATTAGTTACATTTAATCTAAAGAGTTCCGCCTTGAAATAGTATGAAATTAAAAAAAAAAAATAGTGGTGTCAAAAATCTTTAAATGATGCAATAAGCAAATTTGTCTTGCTCGAACGAAGGGTTAATCGTTTCCAGCACTGAAAAATTCTATTCGCAATATGATAAAATGATTGAGTGACACTGGAATTCACAAACGACTTTTTGACAAATTCAAAACGCCCTACTGTAAAATTTTATTGCAAAAGCAAAATTTTTAAAAAATATTTTTGGTGTTATTTGTAAGTTTAGAATTAAAATTATGTGAATTTAAAATCAATCCCGGCGATAAACCACCTAATTTTAATTCTAAATATGAAAACCACACCGGAATTATTTAAAAAATTTTTTAATTTTACAATGAAGCAGCTAGTTTTTAATTCCCAAAAAAGACGCTAGTAAATTTCCGGCATCTGTCAATCGTTTCATCATTATATATATATGTTGCGGCCAAAACCCGAAATCGGCCAATTCTAGAACTGGCCAGTAACGTTTAAAAATGACTGGCCAATTCTAGAATTGGCCGGCCAATTCGCGAACTGGCCAGATGCGATTAGCCAATTCGCGAACTGGCCAGATGTGATTGGCCAATTCCCGAAATAGATAGAGGCACTCGGTTTAATCATTTCTAACACAGTTGAAAGTGTCTATGAATTCAAATAGTGTAGTCGTCTACCTGGCCGTTCTCTAACTCGAGTAAAGGCTCGGGATGACTTGTATTTGTTATCTTATTTCGTTTATCAATTTATTTTGGCACTGATAGGGAATTGTGTACTGTTTTTTGTTAATTTACTGGGATATACAAAAATATTTCGTTTCAATATAATCAATAAGAATCGTTTTTACGGTACATTTTAATGTTGTTACATTACAATAAAATTGGTACCTATGTATCATTAATAAAGACGACAAACAGTTATTTATTACAGTGCATGAAATATAGAAATTCTAGATTTTTTCAGAAACACTGAAAATTTTATTACTAAGAAAATGATGAAAGAATTTTTTAGTGCCTTTTAATGATGTTACACTATTTCAAATTTAATGAAAATCACATGCTTCTCTAGTGTAGAAGAACTTTTTTTATAGAGTATATTGATTAAGTAGCCATTTTAGTTCGTTTATTGGGGCGCCAAAATGAATTCCGATAAAGATTATGATATTGCCAAAAAATCCTTTTTAGGGCATTTTTATAATGTTACATTATTTGAAACATAATGCAATTTACAACCCTAGCTTATGTAGGAAGCAATATATATTTTGTAGAGTATTGGTTAATTAGTAATCATAGTTCGTTAATAGAAACATCAAAAATGACTCCAATGAAGAATTATGATACATTTCATGCATAATGAAGTTTATATGCCCTTCTCATGTGGGAAGCAATGCTTTTTTGTAGAGTATTGATTATGTAGTCAATATAGCTCATTTGTAGGGACGCAAAAAGTATTCCGATAAAGAATTATGATAAATGCAAGGAATCTTTCACAAAGTATTTTAATGATGTTACACTATTTCAACATAATGCATATGTGGGATGTAATTTTTTTGTAGCATATTGAATAAGTAGCCATTCTAATGTACGTTTATAAGAACGCCAAAATAATTCCGATAAAGAATAATGATGTATGCCAAAATACCTTTTATAGGGTATTTTAATGATGTTGCACTATTTCAAACATAATGCAATTTACTAGCCTGTCTCATGTGAGTAGCAATATTTTTTTTTAGAATATTGATTAAGTAGCCATTATAAGGAAATATAATACATGCGAACAAATCTTTTATAAGGCATTTTAATGATGTTACACGATTTCGAACATAATGCACATGTGATACTTTTTTTGTAAAGTATTGATTAAATAGCCGTTACAGTTCGTTTACAGGAACGCCAAAAAGAATTCCGGTATAGAATTATGATGTATGCCAAAAAATCTGTTATAGGTTATTTTAATCATATTACACTATTTCAAACATAATGCAATTCATGAGCCTCACTGATGTGAGAAACAATGTCTTTTGTTGCGTATTGATTAAGTAGCATTTGTAGATCATTTATAGGGGCGCCAAAACAATTCCAATAAAGAATTATGGCATATTTCAAACATAGTAAAATTTATATGCCTCACTCATGAGGGAAGCAGTAGGTTTCTTTGTAGAATATTGATTAAGAAATCATTATAAATCGTTAATAGGGACTCCAAAAAAGTATTCCGATAAGGAATTATGATATATGCGAGAAATACTTTTACAGAGTATTTTTTTTTTTTGATATTTCACAACTTCAAACATAATAAACCCTTTATACATTTCTAATATGCTCTACAACATGTTTTCTATAGATTATTGAGTAGGTGGAATTTACCATTTATATTCCGATTGTTTTTCATGTGCATTTCCAGCTGCGATAAACTTTTAATATTTATTTGTAAAGCAATTTGTAGATCATAGAAAGCTTTAATGAAAGATAAAATAAATAGATTACTAGTTGCGGAAACCTATTGCTGAAATGAAATTTTACTTTTTTTTTATGTTTATGTGGATATCTCTTTACATAAAAAGAACCGGAGTAAATTCTCTTAACAACATTGCGATAGAGTTGCATGATATTTTGTAATCTACACAGTGATTCATTTCCTTTCTTGTTTTAAGTTTAAAATTGCATATTTGTCGATGAGTTACGTTTATTACTTTAAAAAAATCCCCCTTCATGTTTATTTTAATTTGTAAAGAATCTTCTGCAGAATGTAGTTAATCAGGTTCAAAAGAATTGGAAATAATGCGAAATACTATAAATTTACTGAGACCATTTTTATACAAATAAAAAATAATATTTCTATTAGAAAAAATGGCAATTTAGACCACTAAGGTGGCATATCAGAATAGTATGGAAATATCCTTTTCTGTCACGTGTGCATATCAGTGCCATCAAACGGAACCGTCGCAAATTACGTTCTTCTTTGAATAAGAAACAATTTCTAAAAGAATTTCATGACGGCGCCGCATCTACTGGGTAGCCTTAAATCCCCAATTCGGGTGTTGGCCAAGGCTTCTCGGCCAGTTCGCGAATTGGCCGGCCAAAACCCGAAATACGCTATTCATTTCATGTATTTCGGGTATTGGCCGGGAAGCTTGGCCAGTTCGGGTATTGGCCGGCCAGTTCTAGAATTGGCCAGGCTCCGGGTTTTGGCCGCAACATATATATATGTTATAATTATATGCAACATATATATATGTTGCGGCCAAAACCCGGAGCCTGGCCAATTCTAGAACTGGCCGGCCAATACCCGAACTGGCCAAGCTTCCCGGCCAATACCCGAAATACATGAAATGAATAGCGTATTTCGGGTTTTGGCCGGCCAATTCGCGAACTGGCCGAGAAGCCTTGGCCAACACCCGAATTGGGGATTTAAGGCTACCCAGTAGATGCGGCGCCGTCATGAAATTCTTTTAGAAATTGTTTCTTATTCAAAGAAGAACGTAATTTGCGACGGTTCCGTTTGATGGCACTGATATGCACACGTGACAGAAAAGGATATTTCCATGCTATTCTGATATGCCACCTTAGTGGTCTAAATTGCCATTTTTTCTAATAGAAATATTATTTTTTATTTGTATAAAAATGGTCTCAGTAAATGTATAGTATTTCGCATTATTTCCAATTCTTTTGAACCTGATTAACTACATTCTGCAGAAGATTCTTTACAAATTAAAATAAACATGAAGGGGGATTTTTTTAAAGTAATAAACGTAACTCACCGACAAATATGCAATTTTAAACTTAAAACAAGAAAGGAAATGAATCACTGTCTAGATTACAAAATATCATGCAACTCTATCGCAATGTTGTTAAGAGAATTTACTCCGGTTCTTTTTATGTAAAGAGCATATGAGCATAAAAAAAAAGTAAAATTTCATTTCAGCAATAGGTTTCCGCAACTAGTAATCTATTTATTTTATCTTTCATTAAAGCTTTCTATGATCTACAAATTGCTTTACAAATAAATATTAAAAGTTTATCGCAGCTGGAAATGCACATGAAAAACAATCGGAATATAAATGGTAAATTCCACCTACTCAATAATCTATAGAAAACATGTTGTAGAGCATATTAGAAATGTATAAAGGGTTTATTATGTTTGAAGTTGTGAAATATAAAAAAAAAAATACTCTGTAAAAGTATTTCTCGCATATATCATAATTCCTTATCGGAATACTTTTTTGGAGTCCCTATTAACGATTTATAATGATTTCTTAATCAATATTCTACAAAGAAACCTACTGCTTCCCTCATGAGTGAGGCATATAAATTTTACTATGTTTGAAATATGCCATAATTCTTTATTGGAATTGTTTTGGCGCCCCTATAAATGATCTACAAATGCTACTTAATCAATACGCAACAAAAGACATTGTTTCTCACATCAGTGAGGCTCATGAATTGCATTATGTTTGAAATAGTGTAATATCATTAAAATAACCTATAACAGATTTTTTGGCATACATCATAATTCTATACCGGAATTCTTTTTGGCGTTCCTGTAAACGAACTGTAACGGCTATTTAATCAATACTTTACAAAAAAAGTATCACATGTGCATTATGTTCGAAATCGTGTAACATCATTAAAATGCCTTATAAAAGATTTGTTCGCATGTATTATATTTCCTTATAATGGCTACTTAATCAATATTCTAAAAAAAAAATATTGCTACTCACATGAGACAGGCTTGTAAATTGCATTATGTTTGAAATAGTGCAACATCATTAAAATACCCTATAAAAGGTATTTTGGCATACATCATTATTCTTCATCGGAATTATTTTGGCGTTCTTATAAACGTACATTAGAATGGCTACTTATTCAATATGCTACAAAAAAATTACATCCCACATATGCATTATGTTGAAATAGTGTAACATCATTAAAATACTTTATGAAAGATTCCTTGCATTTATCATAATTCTTTATCGGAATACTTTTTGCGTCCCTACAAATGAGCTATATTGACTACATAATCAATACTCTACAAAAAAGCATTGCTTCCCACATGAGAAGGGCATATAAACTTCATTATGTATGAAATGTATCATAATTCTTCATTGGAGTCATTTTTGATGTTTCTATTAACGAACTATGATTACTAATTAACCAATACTCTACAAAATATATATTGCTTCCTACATAAGCTAGGGTTGTAAATTGCATTATGTTTCAAATAATGTAACATTATAAAAATGCCCTAAAAAGGATTTTTTGGCAATATCATAATCTTTATCGGAATTCATTTTGGCGTCCCAATAAACGAACTAAAATGGCTACTTAATCAATATACTCTATAAAAAAAGTTCTTCTACACTAGAGAAGCATGTGATTTTCATTAAATTTGAAATAGTGTAACATCATTAAAAGGCACTAAAAAATTCTTTCATCATTTTCTTAGTAATAAAATTTTCAGTGTTTCTGAAAAAATCTAGAATTGCTATATTTCATGCACTGTAATAAATAACTGTTTGTCGTCTTTATTAATGATACATAGGTACCAATTTTATTGTAATGTAACAACATTAAAATGTACCGTAAAAACGATTCTTATTGATTATATTGAAACGAAATATTTTTGTATATCCCAGTAAATTAACAAAAAACAGTACACAATTCCCTATCAGGGCCAAAATAAATTGATAAACGAAATAAGATAACAAATACAAGTCATCCCGAGCCTTTACTCGAGTTAGAGAACGGCCAGGTAGACGACTACACTATTTGAATTCATAGACACTTTCAACTGTGTTAGAAATGATTAAACCGAGTGCCTCTATCTATTTCGGGAATTGGCCAATCACATCTGGCCAGTTCGCGAATTGGCTAATCGCATCTGGCCAGTTCGCGAATTGGCTAATCGCATCTGGCCAGTTCGCGAATTGGCCGGCCAATTCTAGAATTGGCCAGTCATTTTTAAACGTTACTGGCCAGTTCGGGAATTGGCCGGCCAGTTCTAGAATTGGCCGATTTCGGGTTTTGGCCGCAACATATATACAAATTATTATTTTTTTTTTGTGCCAGCAAGGATTAGAGCAAAATTGATATTTTTTTAACTGTTTGAAAATTGAGGATTTAAAGGGATTACGTATTTTAATGTAGTTATTAGCAAAATAAATAATCAGAAAAGCAAAATTGAGCACATGAAATTTATAACAGCATAATAATATTAGATTTATGAAAAAAAAAAAAAACTTTGTGAGAAATGCATAGTAGCAAATGAATATTTCCTCTTTGATCAAAATTGCAAAGAATTTTCGGGAAAATATAATTTGCCAATATACATAAGCTTTTCTTGTAAATATTTATTTAATATTCCGTATATATTGACTTAACCCAGTGTTCGCACAGATTTGAAACTAAATTTTAAGAATATTTTAAAAGTGTTTCACTGCAGAAAAATATTGTAAAAACTGTGAATAAAGGTGGGGATTACGTAAGTTGTAATTTAAAAATTAAATGGAAATTTCTTTATTTTTAATAGCGGTGTCAGAGTTTTTGGAAATTCCAAGGAGTGTGCAAACCTTGTTAACCCCTTGCGGCGCGATGGTTTCATAGATATTCCACTTAATTTTAATTACCAAAACGTCACATTGGCACCGGGACTTTGTTTACAAAAATTACGATTTATTGAATGCGTGAAATGTAGCGCTGTCTTATTTGAAATTCTTCTTTTCAAATTCCGGTGTCAGTCATTAATTTCAATACTTAAGCAATTAATTTGTCCTGGGTCGCAAAGGGTTAACAATGGAACGTAAATGCCAAGAATAATCAATCTAAAAAAAATATTTGAAATTGTTAGAAAAATTTCCGAAAAATGTCGATTTTTACTATTCATTACTTATCACTTACTGTTATCCTGCGTTGTAATGCATATTCAGATTAATTAAAATTTCTAATAAATGAAAGTTCTAATAAATAAAAGTTCCACGTTTCAATGTAATCAGTATTATTTATATAAATAAAAACGAAATTTAGTGTATCTTACTGCAGAAATAAGCCATAAAATATACTAAAGATAAAATTACAGATAAAAATTGAGTCATAAACATTCTGGTGTTTTATCCAAAATTTGATATCAAATAATGGATATTCAAAAAAAAAAAAAAAAAAAAAAAAAACTTTTGTGATTGGTGATTATACCCTTGGAGTGACGACCCTATTTCAGATTGACAAATGACACTATGACTGTTTTAATAAACAAATTTCACTTTATGGTGAACGTTTTTTTTTTTTTTTTTTTTTTTTTTTTTTTTTTAAGGTTTATTTTCTAGGAAGTACGTTTGTAAATTGTTACGTAATTCAATTATTTCTCCATTTTACGAACAGAATGACTCTGCACCTAAAACGTTAAAAAATATTCTCCCAATTATCCATTTGTATGCAACATGTAATACATTACTGTTGCTACTAAAGTTAATATATATATTTATTTAATACACCGTAGATTTTCGCGATTGATTTAATATAATTAAATACCTTCAATTTAAAATTCCAGACACGTTTCATCTCAAAATAAGATACATTTATCTTTTTCAAAACGCACATCACTTTTCGTTGTGAAATATGCAAAGCAAGTGCATTTTTCTTTAAAAATCAATAATGACCAAAAAATAAGAACAATAAAAGAAAAAAAAAAGATTGATTGAAAAGAAGAAATGAAAAATCACTCTTCCGCTGTTTCCGTAAGATATATGGTCAGATTGCTAAATCCGATCCTTCAAGCTATTGTTATACGGAGTTTTGTGAAATTAATTTTGTTCGCGATCAATGGCTATATTGATTTTTCAAGGCATTCAAATGTTGCCATTCTTCGAAACTCATTTTTCTCATCTTTGACAATATGTAAAAAAAAAAAAAAAAAAAAAAAAAAAAAAAAGAGAGAATTAATGTTTGCATCATTTTGCGAAGTAATTTGTCACACATCTTAATTGAATTTTACTTGTGGTCATTTCACTTCGTAAGATTAAAAAAAAAATTGTGTATTTAATTGTTTTCATTTGAGATGAAACTGTCACAATGTTTTATGATGCATCAAATAAAATTAAATTAATTGTAAAAAGTTTTATGTTCCATTTATTAAAGTTAAAATAACTAAAAAAGTTTTAATATGAATTTACATTTTCTTAATATTTATATAAAAATATTATCAATATTATCAAATAATATCAATATTATCAGTATTTTAAATTAAAAATATTTGTATCAGAATTTTTTATTACCTACAATAAAATTTTGCAATAAATATTATTGTTTCAGAATTGCGGTAGGAAAGTGAGAAAATTTTAGGGACGCTGCGACCCCTGAATGTACGTTATAATAATTTATTTATAAAAGTATGCTATTTAACAGTAAAATAGAAGTTTAATTAAAAAATAATGTATTTTACCTCTTTCTACATCAAAGATAAAGTACTCATTTTTTTCATTAGATAAATTACTCAAATCATTATTTGATTAACCCTTTCCGGCACGGGCAAAATCTGATGAAAAGTGAGAAAGTATCAACTGACACCGGAACTCACAAGCGAATTTTTTAGATATTTTGAATTCCTTAATTTAAGCCTATCTTGTAAAAGCAAATTTTTACTGAAATATTATCAGTGCCGTTTGCAAGTTTGAAATTAAATTTAGGTATCCCAGACCGGGCACAGTGTGCCGGAAAGGGTTAAATGATGAATTACACTTGCAGTCATTTAATTCCATAAATTAACTAACATTTAATTAACTCCTTAATGGTCGCATTAAATTACGTTTTAAGAACTCGTTTTTGCCACCACTTTAAAAAATATATTCATCATATTTAATGATATGCAGCATGATACCAGAATAAAACCAGTTACACTATTTTATAAAACTGGTGGGAATCAAACAATTCTGAATAAAAGTCGTGAGGCTTGCAGCCCGTGAATGTCTCGGGCGCGAAGATTAACCCCTTGGGGACGAGCGACATGTATACGTGCCGCAAATAGGCTTAAGAATCCGTGTTTATCGCCACCAGTAAAATTATACCGTAAATTTTGGCTTATTTAATCGGAGCAATTTCCGATTTAAAAAGTCTCAAATTTCTGTATTTTAAAACCGGTGACAAAACATTAAAAATTTCGCAAAAGGCTCTCGTCCCGAAGGGGTTAAGTGGTTAAATTTAACTTGTGGCTATAATACTTTGCAAACTTTGAAAGAAATGTTTGTTTAAATGTTTTCTTTGAGATGATACTGTCACAAACCTTAATGATCTATTAATTAAAATTAAATTAATAATTGAAAAAGTGCGTATTGTAAAATTACATTTTTGAGATATTTGTGTAAAAAATATTAAAACAATAAACTTTTTAATAATTTATCTATAAAAGTATGCGATAGTATTTATTTAGCGATAAAAAAAACAGATTAATAACCAAAAATATTTTATTTTTGATATAAGTGAATTACACTTACTGTCATTTGATTTTATAAATCGAATCAATTAATTAACATCTTATTTGTCGAGTAGTCGAGACAAAGCCGCTTATGGCGAAGCATAAGTCTCAAGCCGCCTGCCAACCAACCAACCAACCAACATCTTATTTGAATTTTACTTGTCCTTACCCTTGGAAATCTTTGAAATAATTGTATACTTAAATGTTTTCATTTGAATTGAAACGTTCACATAGTTTCATGATCTATTAATTAAAGTTAAATTAATTGTAAAAGTCTGTATTACGAAATAAAATTTTTGAGGTATTTATATAGAAAATATTAAATCATTAAGCATTGTAATAATTTATCTATAAAAGTATATTGTTTAGTAGTAAAATACCAATTTCATTAAAAAAGATACTTTATCTTTCATGTAAATGAATTATACTTGCAGTCATTTAATTCCATAACACGAATCAAGGAATTAATTTCGTAATTAAATTTTACTTGTAGTTATTTCATTTCGTAAAATTTGAAAGAGCTGTGTATTTAATTGTTTTTATTTGAGATGAAACTGTCACAGAGTTTTATAATCTAGTAAATAAAGTTAAGAGTCTTTTTTTTTTTTTTTTTTTTTTTTGAGTTAATTTTTTAGAAAATATTAAATTACAAGCTCTATAATAATTTATTTGTAAAAATGAGTTATTTAGTATATAAAATATCAGTTCAATATTAAAAAAAGTTATTTTTCTTTGGTGTAAATGATTTACACATCCAGTCTTTTGATTCTAAAAAATGAATCAATTACTTAAAATCGTAATTGAATTTTACTTGAGGTCATTTCACTTAGTAAAATTGGAAAGATATGTGGTTTAAATTATTTTTATTTGAAATGAAACTGTTACAAAGTAGATAAATTAAGTGTACTTTTTAAATGATGAAATTACATTTTTTAATTAATTATGGAGAAAATGTTGATTCTTATGCATTACAATGATTTATTGAAAAAATGTGTTATTTTGTACTAAAATATCACTTTAATAAAAAAAGTAAGAAAAATTATGCGTTAACCATAGATTATAAAATACTTTCCAACGCTTCCTAAAATCTTTAACAAAACTTTGTTATGTAGGTACATAAGATGCTACTGTCCATAGCTAAAAATGTATTGAAATACTTTTGAACATCCCTGTATATGATCCGTTGGTTGATATATATATATATATATATATATACAATATAATGGGAAAATTTAGTTAGCAAGAAAATGCCTAACTGGCTGAAATTTCTCTTGCAGTACTTTATTCTAATAGATGGAAAATACTTCAATACTTTTGTTCAGCCCTGTAATTTATCCAGTATCTTTGCTACACGTCAGTATTTTGCTAAAATTTAGTTCAAACAAACACATTCTTAAAGCTACTTAAATCACATTTCCAGAAATATCACATATGGATGACCATGTAGCTAATACTTTGCGTGACCCTGTATATCATTTTATCTATATTCTACAAGCATTTCTTAGTAAACTGAAAGCAGTTCAACGTAAAAATGCATAACTACCACCTTTAAGTTAATTACTTTCTTATTCAGTAACCTTTATGAGCTCTTTCGTGTAACCCTGTATATCAACAATAACATTTATATACACCATATAATTTGCAGACATTTTGTAAAACTTAAAAACATATATCATTATTGAAAATGCATTTCAACCATCCATCAACTATCATCGATAATACACAGTATTTCGGATAAAAATATAAGGTTTGTAATATTTTGTGTGTCCCTGTAAAAGCTAAGCTTTTTATATTATGCGTTAAATATTAAGTCTAAGCGGCGTATATCAATTTTATGATACTTGAAACCATTTAACATTATTAAAATATGTCGTAAACAATTCTCTCCTTTATTATTGTTTAATGGAATCCTTTTGAGTGGCCCTGTAAATGAATAATAACTATTATTTTGACAGCATATTTTACAGAATGCGTATTTTAGTGCACTTTGCGAATCCATGTAAATTTGAATACGTTTAACAGGGTGTAACACCTGTAAAATTCATTTGAAACGATTTTTTCCCATTGGCCGTATTGTATCTGAAAACTTTTGACTATCCCTGTAAATAAACTAATCATAGTAGAAACTTCATTTTCAATAGGGTTCGTGCTAGGCTAAACATCAATAACATATAGAAATTTCAGAGCAATCCGAGTATATTTACGGGAGTTAGAGAGCGGACAGACGGCCAGACAAACCGAATGCATAAACACTTTTCAACTTTGTTGGAAAGTTTATTAAAATGTATTATTTATAAAAATGTGTTATTTTGTAGCAAAATAGCAGTTTAATGAAAGACAGGTGTTTTATCTTTGATGTAAATGAATTACACTTGCAGACATTTCATTCGACAGAATGAATCAATTAATTAACATCGTAATTGAATTTTATTTCTGGTCATTTCACTTTGTAAAATGTGAAAAAGTTGTGGATGTAATTGTTTTTATTTGAGATGTAACTGTAGAAAAGTTGTATGATCTAGTAGATAAAGTGAAATTAAGAGTGATTTTTTTTAGAATTATGAAATTATACTTTTGAGTCAATTATGTAGAAAATAATAAATCATATGCGTTATAATAATTTATTTATAAAACTGTGTTATGTAGTAGTAAACAGTTTAACCCCTTAACTGGTTAATTCTTTTCCGTTCAATAAATTGAAAATAGCGGATTTACACCACTATTATTTAAATAAAATGTTCGTAAAATTTAGTCTAAACATTTCCGCCTTTCAATAGTATGAAAATTTTCTTAAAAATAATAGTGGTGTCAAAAAGCTTTAAATGATGCAATAAACAAATTCATCTTGCCCGAACACCGTTCGGGCAAACCAGTTAAGGTGTTAATAAAACAAAAAGTATTTTCTCTTTGATATAAATGAGCTACACTTGCTGTCATTTGATTCCACAAAATAATCAATTAATTAACATCGTAATTGATTTTACCTGCGGTCATTTCATTTCAAAAAATTTGACGGAGTTTCGGATTTAATTGGAGATGAAACTGTCAAAAAGGTTTTATGATCTAGCAGATACAGCTAAGTTAAGTGTAATTTCTTTAAAATGATGAAATAATTATCTAGCAACAGAATATTCATATGAGTTTCTTAAAAAATAAAAACCTGCTATTTTGTACTTTCATTCCGAAAGAAAAAAAATTCCTTAAAATTTTCTTGGTGCCATTTGTGAGTTTTGAAATTAAAAGTAGGTGGCTAGATCCTCTATTTACCGCCTTTGAAAGGATTAATCCAATGAATCTACAGTTAGAGAAGGCTAAAGATAACGTCTAAATTATTCCTGCACTGAAAAAAAATATTTTTGCCTTATATGGAAATTAGTAATGTTTCGCAAAATAGCTTAAACTTCTATTAAAAATATCTATTTAAACCCTGTTCTGTTATCGGGTTCATTTTGACCCAAAAGACAAAGTTAGAGTTGCAAAGTCACCAGCTCTTTGTACCCACCTTAAAGGTGCTGTACTTTTTACCTCTTGTTGGGGAAATGGGTTATATTATATTCCACCTAAATTCACTAATTATTTGCACCACGCAATTTTAATTGAATTTTACTTTTATCACTTTGGGCGTAAAGGGTAAAAATTGTTTTTATTTATATTGAAATTTTTTTTCTAAATTTACGGTGGGAAATGAACATAATACGAATGCAATTTTTAGCCCTTCCGCCCAATAGAATAATTAATAATTAGCCCTTCCAATAAAATAAAAGAAAAATTTCTGTATTTAAGTACAGGTAAGAAACTTAGCCGCTCTATACAGGGTGATTCTAAATTCATGGCTCAATGGCGCATTTAGGTACAACCTGGGGCCAAATTGTTCCTTTTTTTATTTCAAAATTTCTCACACCAGAAAATTCCTAAAATATTTTATATTTTATTACAGATAGACGTTCCATGATTGCACAAATCGGAAATTCTTCTTTAAAAATTCCCGGCTTGAAATCAAAATTTTTGAAGTAAAAAAAAGCTCACTAAAGTTCTAAACCTGGCAAACATAGAATACACATGAAAAGAAATAGAAATGGATTTTTTATTAATTCAAAATATTCCATTTCATACCGGAAATTTTCAAAGAAGAATTTTTTTTCTTTGCTTAAACAAGAAACGTCTGGGTATCATACAGGAAATAATATTATAGAAATTTTCTGATGTAATTAAAAAATTTTCAAAAAAAAAAAAAGGGTTTGAATTGGCCCACGGCGGTTTGCAATTCAACTTGCTATTTGAGCCCATATATTCCTATACAACAAACAGTAAGTATCCTGTATTATCCGTGAAATTTTTACCACGAATTTAGATACACAATACATATTTAAAATAATCTATATAAGAAATGAACACTGTAGCAGGATTAAACAAATATGAAAAATTGTACTGAAATGGCTGTTTAGATTTATTTAATTTCGTCATGTACTGATACAGATGTTATAAATGCTGTTCACAATAAAACAATATTAGTTCTGTTCATAAAAAGAGCACTAAAAGTTAAAATAAAATTTATTTCTCGTGCATCTTTGCTACTATGCATAATTTAAAAATGGAAATGTCGAAAAAATATCTGAAAGCGCATTAAATCAAAGTGTAATTCAACTACAAGTTTTTAGCATTAAAAGTCAGGATGCATTAAAAATTTCGGTTAGATAAATGCAAACATTTTAAGATTATATTATATTTCAACTCGAGATATAATATTAAATGTATTTCGATTTCAAGCATATCTAAACAGTTTCTTCAGTAAAAAAAAAAAAAAAAAAAAAAAAAAAAAAAAAAAACTTTTAATCGTAAATTATAATAAGTTTTGACTTCCCTTTTAAATCGCTTCGTATTACAAAATACAAAATATAAGAAATTTAAAGAACCTTAAAATAGATAAGAACCTTAAATTTTAAAATTTAATCTATTATCTTTCCATGTCCCATTCCGCTTGTTTAGATATTGAAATGAAGACAAAACATCACTAAGCAACTGTTATTAAAGTGTAATTCAGCTAGAAACTTTTAACATTAAGAGTAAGGATTCATTAAGTTTCTCGTTTAGATAAATGCACCTATTTTAATTTTATATATTTTCAACGTAGATATAATGTGAAATGTATCAAACTTCAGGCACAAGCATTTTTAAAAATATATAATTTAAGTTATTAAACTTTAATAAGTTTGACTTCTTTTAGAAATCTGTGTCTTAAATAAATATAAAAAAAAACTGTACCAGGAATTCCATTTAGATTTCGTTATCATATTCCTTTGCTGATACTGCACGTTATAAGACAGAGTACATAAAAGTAAGATATTAGTTCCGTTCATATATTACACCTTAAAATTAAAAATTTAATCTATTACTATACTATCTTCCATTACACTTTAAAAAAAATGAAAATAAAGATTTAAACTCAGTAAGCGACGCTTTTCAATCTGTAACTCAACTAAAAGTTTTAGCATTAAAAGCCATGATGCATTAACCCCTTCGCGACGGGAGACTTTTACAAAATTTTTAATGTTTTGTCACCGGTTTTAAAAAACAGAAATTTGTGCCTTATTAAATCGAGAAAATGCTCCGATTAAAATGTGCAAATTTAACAGTAAAATTTTACTGGAGGGGATAAACAAAGATTCTTAAGTGTTTTTCCGGCCCGTATATGTGTCGCTCGTCCCCAAGGGGTTAACCGCTTCCCTGATTTGCCCGTACGCCAAACGGGCAACGTGTTTTTGGCAATCATGATTTGCCCGTACCACATACAGGCATCCATATTTCAATCACAATTTATTATTCTCAACTGTAACTTTTGCATTAACTTTCGCATCCGAACTTTTTTCAGATGCGATTAGGCAAAAAATTTCTGTTTTCTTCAGAAAAACCGGCGGTAAAATATTAAAAATTCTGTAAAATTCATGTAAAAGTAAGCATTATTTGAAAGTATTTTTTTTTACTGTAAGTGGTTAAGTGGATCGGTTAAGTGGTTAAATAACTCGAGAAGATAAATGCAAATATTTTAACCCCTTGAAGGTCGGTTCACTATAACATATTTCACATAATATTCATTCCAGAATTGTACAGTTTTCAACAAAATTTTGACAGGAAACTTTACTTTAATAATGTGCGTCAGAAAAGGGCGGGAATTACTTATTTGGAAATAAATTTGCTTCTGAATCCGGGTGCCAAACAATCATTTCAATATTTTTGTAACTGAAGTAATTTGTTCCTGAAAGGGTTATGTTGATATCTAATTTCAACTGGAGATATAATATGAAAGGACCACACGGAGTATATTATATTTAAATTGAATAATTTAATTTCGTAATCTCTAATAAATTTTGACTTTACTTATAAATTCCTTGTTAAACGTGTGTAAAAACTATCTATTTCGATTTTTTAATTATGTTCTCGTGCTGTTGTAGATGAAGTTCATAAAAAAATAATGGCTCAGTTCATAGATTAGACGCTTAAATTTTAATCTATTAATTTTCCAGCTCCCATTACGCTTGTTTTGAAAGGGAAATGAAGACAAAACATCACTAAGCGATTCTTATTAAAGTGTAATTCAGCTAGAAACTTTTAGCATTAAGAGTTAGGATTCATTATATACCTCTTTAAGGTAAATGGAACTATTTTAATTTTATGTAATATTTCAACGTCAGATATAATATGAAGTGTATCAATATTTCAAGCACATACATTTTTTTGTTACAAAGTATTGTTTAAGCTATTAAACTTCATTAAGTTTTGTGTTTTTTTAGAAATCTATGGAATAAAGATATAAAAATAATCTATTACAAATTTTATTTAGATTTTTTTATTGTATTCTTTTGCTGATTCAGGATGTTATGACATAGAGTTATAAAAGTAATATGTTAGTCTTGTTCATATATCAGAGTTTTAAAATTTAAAATTAAATCTATTGATTCCCCATCTCCCTTTACGCTTCCTTTGAAATGAAAATGAAGACGAAACTTTAGCAATAAGCAATTTTTATCAAATTGTTATTCTACTATAAACGTTTACCATTAAGCGACAAAATGCATTTAATAATTTGTTTAAATAAATGCAAATATTTTTGGTCATAAGTTGTCAACTGTGGAATTAGTTTAATTTATATTTAACTTATTTCTTGATGAAATTTCTGGTCAATCGACAAGTACCGTGTTTTCTGCGTATAATCCACAGATCAAGCAACTCTTTTTTGACCCAGAAATTTTATTTAGTGATTCAACAGAAATATTTAAGGCGATCTAATAAGTCGCATTTCTTTTAAAACAAATTCTTTGGTGGATTATACGCGGATTATATGCAGAAATTACGGTAGTCCGTTGATCGGTGGCAAATTGACACATGCTTGGTATTTTAATGTTAAGTTGACATCATATTTAAACTGAAGATATAACGTGGAATGTGTCACAGTTTTAAGTATATAGAATATTTTTTTAATTATGTATCATTTAAATTCGTAAATTTTAATATGTTTTGAATTATGTTATACATTCCCTTTTTAAACGAATATAAAAAATTGCATTACAGTCATTCAAGATAATTTTGAAACCACGAGGTGTAATTTTGCAACACGTTCGTAATTTTCAATATTTTTGACTTAAACAGACTGGATAAACTCCAGAACTGAGCTCTGTTGCCAAGGTTTCTAAACTATGATTTCTACTCTTTATGTTTGATAAAAAATTAGCAACACTAGACTTAATTGCATCATCCAAGAATTACTGTGATGCATTGTTTTCAAGTTAATTTTGAATGCAGATTTGAAAGAATAATCCAATTATATTTTTATAGTAACTAACAATATACTCATTTACCAGACATTTAGTATCTAAATGTTGTAAATGTGTTAACATTTCGTGATTATTTACTTTTTAGTAGTTGATAAAATGTAAAATAACAAGGCACTAGCATTTTACCCCATATTAATCTAACTTTGAGTGAGCTCAAAGATAGGCGTATGTTTATATTTACTGATTATATGCACTACTGTCAAAAATTCTACATGTTTGAACATATATGCTGTATAAATACTGAAAGTTTGCATTAGATATAAAAAGTAAATATTTTCACAAATGTGTGTAAAATATATAAAAATCAATTAAAGGCGTTATTCGGGGAGGAGCCACTTAAATTTGACATTTCATACACTTGACATTTTTTATTCTTGTTTCAATAATACAATTAGTAAAATTTATTATTGAAACTATGGAATAGGTTATTGAGTTAAAAAAAAGAAAATTGTTTTTCACTGAATTTTTATATTTTATATAAGCAATAAATAATTCTTTTTTTTTTAAATATTCATGGTTTTCTTCTTCCATTTTTCTTATGCATAACATTTTTTGTAATATCATTTATTATACAAATCTAGTGATATTGGGAACTGTACTCAATTAGGAGTCTTTAAATATCTGAAAATTTTTTTTTAAATTCAAAATTGTCCTAATTATAATACATTTTTGTAATAAATGTATTTAGATGATAATTATCATATGGTGTAAAATTACCTTACATAGCTGAGTAACTTTGAATCAGGTTGAAATTTTATTTTGTATTGCTTTTATCATCATTATTCATTAATTTTTGATAGTCAAACAAAAATTTAGAATAATGTCTTTCCTTTTATGTTCCTAGTTGCAGTGATATTCTTAAAATAAGAGCTTGGAATCTGAAAAAAAAGAAAATAAGGACTAAAGTTGCCCTGAATGACTGTACATTGTAAAATTAGATTTCTTTTTTATGTTGATTTCATGATGCATCATGCTATTTTTATCTTATACGGGATTCTTACACTTTCAGCTGAGATACCAGTATTTATATGTATAAAACTCTATTTATATTTTAGCGTGATTGCAAAAGGAGACCTTTTTCTCTAAGAAAATGCTTGTGTTTATTTCAGGAATTTTCAAATTATAGTACGCGTACTGGTACGTAAAGTCTGACAGTGGTACATGAAATGGCATTTAAAAAATAAAAATAAACTTGTGAAAGCAAAACACAGCTCAACTCCCCCGCTCCACTTTCTTGATTTGTCAGATCACAGGCTCAATTTTGTTATTGTTTATTGCTTTAACCCTTTGCGACGAAGGGCAAATTCATTGCTTAAGTATTGAATTTAATGACTGACACTGGAATTTGAAAACAATTTTATTTGTTAATAAGAAAACGCTATATTTCACGCATTCAAGAAACCGTAATTTTTTTAACAAAAATTACGGTGCCAATGTGGCGTTTTGGATTTAAAATTAAGTGGTATATCTATGAAACCAGCGCACCGCAAGGGGTTAGCAGCTTTTTGCTTTCTCTTATTTGAATGTTACTTAAATTAGAATTTTTAGACCAAATTGAACTAATTGTTCGCTAGATGATAAATTACCTTTCATCCTCCCGGAAAAAAATAAAAAGTTTTCTTCTCCTACTGTATTCTATGTATGTACTGTACATATCCTTACTTTAATATCTTCGACCTTGCATTAAAAAACAATTTACTTTTAGAATTTATGTAAACTAGTAGATCGAACCCGGGCTTCCCGGGTTACGTAGCAAAGATAAAAACCATTTTTTTAATTGAAAACTTTAATGAATATTCTACATGTAATATGCGTTTTACATTACTAACTCAAAAAAAAAAAAAAAAAAAAAAAAAACATTTTAACCTTTAAACCTCTTGAAGGGGGTGGGATAAAATTTATCCTATTAAATTTTAATTTCAAAACGCCACATTGACGCCAGTAATTTGAAATAGCAATTTTATTTTTCTCAAATACGTGAAAAAACGCTTTTAGATATTTTGAAACAAATTTGTTTTTAAATTCTGGTGTCAATCAATCATTTCAGCATTTTAAGAATTGGAGTGCTTTTTCTCTCAAAGGGCCTTGCGGATTTTTTAATTCATGTTTCGTCCATAAAATAATACTGCGAAAAGTATTGGTATGAAGATACTTTGGTACTTTACATATTTTTGTATGGTATTGTACTTTACATATTTTTTTTATCTTATAAAATTCAAATAATTAACATTAATCTCAATATTAAATTATATCAATCTTTGAATTAAAATATTACATAGCGGAAAAACATGATTAGGCTACGTGGTTAGGTTAAAGGGTTAAATGAAAAATATAATTTATGGAATCAAATAAAGCTATGAAGTTTATCAAAAGTCACATTTCCGTATTAGACGCATGCAAGAAGTTAGCCAAAGATTTCGTTACAGCAGCAATTTTGTTTCTGCTCATTTCAGTGCTTCGAGCACGTAATTTAATTACATGTCTATTAAATTTGTATTTATTTTATTTTATTTTATTTTATTTTATTTTATTATTTATAAAGGGAATTTTAATTTTGCTGTAGTATATTAGCCGGAAACAAATCCTGAACTCTTTATAGTTTTCTAAGGACAAATAGATTAAACTCGGTAGAGATATATTTAAAAATAACTCGCACCTGATTTTTTTAAACCACAGCCAATCAGTAAATTGAAATGCAATTTTCAAACAAATTCAAAGCATTTTCAAAGTATTTTTTTATTATTATTATTTAAATTTTAAGTTGTTTGACTACATGTTGAACTTGTAATTTTTAGTAATTTAATCTGCGTTTTAAACCATTCTTTTATTTTATTACTCATGCAATTTTAATTTTATAATGGGAAATTATCAGGAACAATATTTATAGATTTATGAGTAAATTGTGTATCATTATTTCTTAATAGAGGTACGTAAAATTAAAAAAAAAAAATGCTTGAAAAATATAAGCTTGTAATAAAAGATTCAAATGAGTTCAGTCTTCACCCAAATTGCATTTGAAAGTAGATTTCTTTACCTATAAGACGAAATAAAAATTAAAAATGTGCGACGTTTAGAAGATTAAAAAATTGCAGTAACAAACATTTCAAAAAGTCATTTTATCCTGAAATGTTGTCATTTGCAAAATAACATCAGTGCTACACACGGACACATTTGTTCGTTACAATATAGATTTTTCTCATATGAAAAATTGGTACTATTTGATTATCCCGTCGACCATTTTCGCCAAATTAAAAAAATTGCCAAACTAATAGCCAAGTTATATATGTTGACGTAATTTTTATTTTAAATAACGGAAAAACAAATAAATTAGTAAAACATGAAAAAAACTACAAATAAAAAGTGGTATTAAAAACCACTTGGTGACATTTTAAACATGTATATCGTGTTTAATGTCATTGAATATGACATTCACAATCATCCATTTTTGGTATTTGATCTTATAAGTTGGCGATAGTTTTTTGTCGGCGGGATAATCAAGTAGTACCGAAAAATCTTACGCGCATACTAAAATGGTAAAAGTAAAGAAAGGACTGCACGTACATATTTTCGAGAAAGTTTGCTTCAAAGTTAACGCTATGACAAATTTAAAATTCGTTTTATAAATTAAAATACACAACAGAAATTAAAAGAATAAACATTAATATACGCAAACATTGCTCTCCGTCAATTCAACGTGCAAAGAAAGATGCCGTATTTTCCGTGAAATACGCAAACCTTGAATTTTAGAAATCATGCCAAAGCAAATTTTCAATTACATTTTAAACATTGGATATTAGTGAACTATGAAATCTCATTTCGTCATTTAACTTCATTCTTTTTCTATTTCAGATAAATTTTCTATGTAAAAAATGTACTTTTTTTCGTTTCTAAAAATATATTTGGAAAATAAAAATGGGTCTAAAAATAAAGTAAAAAATAAATAACATAAAAATATAATTATTCCAAAATGAAAGAATAATTAAATAATTTTGGTAAAATGACAGGTATGTGTTTGGGTTTAATGTAGCAAATTCCTCAGGGTTACATTTTTTGCACCACTCCCAGCCACCACACATAAGTCCTTTCTATTTCTTCTTTTTACTTTATGGCTAATTTCTTTTACTTTGCACCATGGCCAACTACATCTATAAGGCCCATTTATTTGAGATTAATGTATGAAGTCTCCCGTCAGAGGAATCTGATACTTTGCCAAGTTACTCTGACCAATCGTGTAAACTCTGAACCAAAACAATGACCATGTGCTCAGAACACAAATCAGCTCATACAATGCTCATTTGGTCAGGGTTTGTGCCTCGTGATCCAATAAAATGGTTAAGGATTCGAAGTTGAATCAAGCTTCACTTTTTCGGCGGTTTTTAGCGAAATGAGCAGGCCGTTATATCTAGTTGGTAATGCTTTGCACAGAAATGGAGTACTCAAGTTGCCACCTCCAGAAAAATTAAATTAAAAACTACAAAAAAATTAATATCTCAAAAACAAATTACGATACGGTTTTCAAACAAATCGCATTTAAAAGCATATATTTTTCTCTACACAACGGTTAAAGATTGAAAATGTGCGATGTCTAGGAGTTAAAAAAATTGTAGTAATGGAAATTGCAAAAGTGAAATTTCATCAGAAAGTGTTGCCATTCGAAAAATGACGTATGCGTTACGCACAGATACGTTTGGCCTTTATAATATAGATTTCTTTTGTAGGTTATTCGCTTATTATTTTTTCTTCTATATGCTACGACTGATATAAATATAGTATTCATATAACAAAAAAACGTCGAACAAGGCGAATAAGTAAATTACACACTTCAAGTGTGTAATTTACTTATTTATTTTTCGTGTTTAACATATTTTCTGTACGTTTATTTATGTTCTCTATTTAAGGATATCAATTTTTTTCCTCCAAAAATGATACACTTTCTGTTAGTTTTTCTGTATGATATGAGTTTTTCTTGTGGTGGTGCTCAGCAGAATGAACTTTTATTTGGTGGTACATCGTTCTAAAAGTTTGGGATCCCCTGGTTTATCTAATTTAAAATCGGTGAAATTCAAATTAGAAACAAATTTCTCTAAACGTTCGGAAGCATTTTAACATCACGATGCATTAAGCCATTTTATTCAGAAAAATGCCTGCATTTTAAATTCACATTACATTTCAATTTGAGAATACAATTTATAATTTTAATTTTTTTGCTGGTTAGATTAAATTTTACAGACAGATTTGAGAAAGTTATCAGAGAAATCTCAACAACTTATAATATTAAATTATTATGTCAATCGAAATATTCTGTCGTATAATATTAGTTTAAGCCTACTTTTTTAGAATTTTACATTTCTTGATTTGCACCACACTTTTGAAATGGTAAAATTAGCATAGTTTTCACGTTTCACATTTTGGTGACAAAAGTGGAAATTTTGCGATTTATAAGAACAAAAAAATCAGTAGATATACAGAGTGTTCTAACATATCGTCGGTACAATATCAAATTATCCAATGTGAAAATAATGAATTAGCTTTTTTAAATTCAGATTTCGCGGATGGAACCACCTTTTTGAAATGATAAAATTTTCCTAGTTTTCTTCCTAAGTAAAATTTCTTTAAATAAGTTTTAAAAGGTAAATTTTACTATTTCAAAAAATTAGTGTCAATCAAGAAATCTGAATTTTAAAAAAACAATCCATTATTTTCACATTGGATAGTTTGACATGGTACCGACGTATACTGCCCTTTGCCGAAAAATATTCTCTAAGGGTCATTCGAATAAATGCTTATGAAAATATGAAGATTCAAAGTTTGAAATAATGAAAAAAAATATTGTGATGGTTGTAAAATCTTTTGCAATGCGGCTAGAGATTTTGTGCACTAATTATAAGAATTGGCGAATTACATTGTAATTCAGTATTCGCATTCTTGAAGATTTAAGAAATAGATTATCATTAAAAAATTCACAGATTGCAACTCTTTTGCGAAAATTTTTAATTTGTATATTTATAATTCAAAAAAATTGGTTATATGGTGGTTTTTGAATAAACTGAAAATTATCGTTAACTCATTAACGCCCAGCGTCCTCTTTTGAGGACGGCTTCAAAAACAGCAAGAAAGCGGTTTTCCCACCGGTAAAGAGGAAGATAAATATGTACCTTCTTTCACGAGACAGAATCCTCGATAAATTTTAATAAAAGTTAATTTGATTTTAAAAGTGGTGGGAAATACAAAATTTAAATTTTATACAAGAAAATAATTTGGGCTTTAACCCTTTAACGATCATAGCATTTTCATTGCTAAGATGCCGAAATAAATGATTGACACCGGTAATTAAGAACAAATATATTTCTAAATAAGAAAACGTGCTTTTTCTCATACAAAATAAAAGGGATATTTTTAGATAAAAATACCGGTGTCAGTGTTGCGTATCGGAATTAAAATTTTGTGGTTTCGTGGCGAAACCAATGAACGTTAAAGGGTTAAAGGGTTAAAATTCGCTTTTTATACATATTATAATTGACATATTTAAACATTAATTTCTATACAGAACACTTTTCAGTAAGTCTTTTATTTTTGCACTACATTTTCAATATATCATGTATAAAAAAAAGTGCGTCAAAAATTAGTTTAAGTCTTAAGTTTTTCTCCTCTTTAATATGAAGCTCTGCTTTCAAAAATGTAAGAAAGAAATGCTATTCAAATCGCCCAACCGTATTTTTTAATATCGAACTCTCCGCTGACACAGCTGTTGTAAAAGAGACTTGGGAAACGAAACTTATTAGTCGTATTTATTTCTCATCGCCTTTCATAAAAGTCGCTTATTGTGCATTTTTAAACTTCAGAAAAATTTCTTTTGCTTCTCCTATTTTGAATTCTTATTTAATTCATTCTTGCATGAAAAGAAAAAGTTAGAAAGATGAACTTTAAGCTGTATGGAACAGTCGCTCATTTAAATAAGAAGTTGTTTGTATATGACTTTTGTATATGACTTGTATATGACGTTGACCTTTAATTATGAATATGAGAATTTAACTGGTAATCCCTATAAAAAATATAAACATCTAATAGTATCAAAATAATATAGTACAAAAACTGGAAATAAAAGAAGATATTTTCTGTAACAAAAACCTTCCTTAACCGCTTAGCAAAAGCGTCATTTACAGGTTTTAATTTTCTTTTAAATCACCAGTTTTATTTATTTTCTTTTATTTACTTATCATACTTTATCTTAGAAATCGCGCCTTTCCTTGGTTGTTTAGAGTTGGACTAGTGTTAATATCATTTTTCAAATGTAACTATTTTCGATTTTTATTTTATTTTTAATTAGAAATTTACATAACTATAGCTTTACATTCTTAAATAAAACGTTCAGTTGCCTATCTTATTATCGAATTATCCAAGGAGAATCTTCATTTTTATTTAAACTTTATAAATATATTTGTGTTATTTCACAGTCTTCCATTTTAATTATTTTTAAACCAAAAGTATTATTTTAAAGGTTTTATTAAGTTTCGAATCTACAGCTACAATAGTACGAAATGACTGAAGAAACAACAACAAATTTAATCGATATAAGGGTTTGTGATGTTACATACAAAGGAATGAGATTTTCGCATTTTATTATACCAGTATTTTGTCAGAGAAAATGTTGTTACATTTAATCGGAACATTTTTACGATAGAAAAGACCATTATTTTCTTTTATAAAATACTGATGTGCAAATACGCGGAGAGCTCATCCACTGCCCCCTGAAGTCTACGCCTGTGCGCTCACACAAAAATGCCGAATGTGGAAGGCAGTTTTATTTAGCGTATGTACGATCCCTTGAATATTCGTACCAATAATATTAAAAAGCTTTTACCGCCTTATTTTGATTATACAAATCAAAATCTTCTATAAAATGCAGATGCCTAAATTTAAGGAACCGTGTACACGTTAAAAATAAATCCGCTTTCAGCAGCCGGTATTTTATCTCAGCACTCATTCCTAGATATAATAATGAAGCCTCTTAATTCTTTTATTTTTATTTTGCATTGATCAACATTAATGTTTAAACGTAAATTTGTGTTTAAAAACTACTGGTAAGAATATGGAAAGTTTCCAAACACATTATGTGTTACTTTTATGCGATGCACGTCGCGAAATATTTACCTCTTTCAGGTGTAAACATTATTTTATTGTAAAAATTTGAAATAATTGAAAGTCACCAAAGTTACGAACAAATATAGTATTTTCTTCAAGTAATTTGTAAAAGAAAAAAATATGTATATTAATCTCACTTGCATAGCTGCGAATATGTACGGATTTTTCATACGACTAAAATTTTATGGAAGCTTATAATTAATAAAACATCGAACTTCAAGCAATTTAAGCGTTTAAATAACTTAAAAAATTTCATTAAAATGTTAAAGGTAAGAAAAATCCGTAGAAAATGGCAGCTATGCACTTGACAGTTCATAATTAACATTAAGTGATTAATTATATACTATCATCATTCGAAGAAGAAACGAACATTCGCGAAACATTAACACATATTAACACATTTTCAAAGATATTCTATTATCTTAAAATGAATACTGAATTTTCTAGCGTTGTCCCAAGCTGTTATTTTACGAAGGTAGTTTAGCGTCAAAAAGATTGTCAAGTTTTTTTGTATCTGAAATTATGGATTATACAGAGTGTGGCAACAACATGTGCGTGAATGTATTCTCAAAAATTTACAAATATTTTCTATTTTTTTCAATTATCAAAAATGTACAGCCTATTTATTTAACGACGTGGTATTAAAATGTTGGTGTTTACATCTCTGTACCCATATCAGATGTGACATAGACATAATACTTAACGACGAATTTTTGTTTGATAAACACTATTATTTTGTAAAGTGAACTCGCTAGATTTTACCATTTACATAAAACTATTTGATACAAGACAGCTGCATTATATTGTATAGTCTAATTTCTGAGAACTTCGATTCTTATATTGAAGCAAAATATTAGGTCAGTTATACCAAGATACATGAAAAACGACTTGTTTAAAAAAAACTTAAAAATTCGTAATTTTTTAAAAATTCAAAATTTTGATTGCAACTAAAGAGTTTTATGCAAAAATTGCAAGGAAAATTTGAATGCTTCATTCACCTTGGTGCGTCTCAAATTTAAAAGTAAAATTCGAGACCACAACTTTTCCTTATATGGAAATTTAAAAATAAAAGTTCTAATAAGAATGCATTTATTAAAATACAACACATTGTTCAGTGGTGCACAAAACAAGAATTTTGATATACATTTGTAGAATTAAAATAAAATAAAACTATCAACGTTTCGCGCCGTCTTCTGCGGGCGTCTTCAGGAAAATGTGATAACGGAAGGACTAAGTTTGCATCTTGATCGAGAGATAATATTTCGAATTAGAAATTCTAGATTAGAAATATTATCTCTCGATCAAGATGCAAACTTAGTCCTTCCGTTATCATATTTTCCTGAAGACGCCCGCAGAAGACGGCGCGAAACGTTGATAGTTTTATTTTATTTTAATTCTACAAATGTATATTAAAATTCTTGTTTTGTGCACCACTGAGCAATGTGTTGTATTTTAATAAATACATTCTTATTAGTTAAATTTTATGGTGCAACTGTCCTGTATATATTTAATAAAAGTTCTGTTTTTACAAAGAATTGTATATGATTTTTTTTTCAGCTATCAACTAACAACTTAAACTTGTACAATATATTTATAATTATTCAAATTTATATACAGCGTGCATTTTTTATGCTCATTTAACCCTTTCTTGCGCAGTGTTGCCGGGCCGGCAACACCTAATTTTAATTCCAAACTTGCAAGCGGCACCAGTAATATTTTAATATAATTTTGCTTTTACAATGAAAGCTTAAATGAAGGAATTCGTAATATCTAGACAAGTCCTTTATAAATTTCGGTGTCAATCGACAATTTCTCATTTTACTAATAGAATTTGCTTGCGCCGGAAAGGGTTAATATATTTTTACACTTCAATTACTTTTCCTTTAAAACAAGATCTTAAAAAACTGATTCCCTTTTTCGCAGAAGAAGATATTCTCAATAATCGCGAATTGTATATTCGAGGCTATTTCGGCGAATGTTTACCCCTTTTGGACGAGTGACCCGTATACGCGCCGGCTGAAGCTCTCAAAATCCTTGTTTTTTTCCCTCCATCATTAACAATTTACTGAATAACTTAAAAATTTAATAAGAGGCTCCCCTCATGAAGAAGTTAAGGGATTACTAACTACCAACTCTTCCGACTTTTCACACCAGAAAAATTCAACTGAAATTTCTGCCTTTTTTTAATAGCCGCATTATGGTGATTTGCAATGTTAAAATTTATTGTAATTTTATTTGTGGTACAAAGAAAGCGGGAGATATGTTGGCAGCTATGAATTGTCATATTAACCGTTTCAGAGGCAATGTATTTCTGCTCCAAAAATGTTCAAATAATTCATTCACACCGCAATTTAAGAACAGATTTATTTGAAAATAATCAAGAGCAGTTTTTAACGTATATTATCAGATCGAAATTGTACTAAAAATTTACTGGTACCAGTTCGCAATTGGAACAGTAAAATTAACTTGAAAGGGTTAACTCCTTGAGACGAGGTGGTATATCTATGAACAGGGGTGCAAAAATCTAGGCGCCAGAGGGTAGTCTCTCACCACTAAAATTTTAAAGTTGTTTTCGCTCAAAATTTAATAGCATTCTAGAAGGAATTTTACACGAAATATTAGACGAAGAAAAACAAAATAAATTTTGTGGTGAGAAACTGCCTGCTGGCGCCTAGATTTTTGCACCCCTGTCAATGAAATCACTTAATTTTAATTCAAAACCGCTACATTTGGCACCGGAATTTCGGCAAAAAGAAACAAAAAAAATCGCTTTATTGAATGAGCGATATATAGCTTTTTTCTTATTTATAAATAAAGTTTTTTTCAAATTCCGGTGTCAGTCATTATTTTCAACACTTAAGCAATGAATTTGCTCTGCGACACAAAAGGTTAACCACGGCAGATCGTACAATAAACTTTACCAAATAATATTTGTATATGTGTATAAATTCAATTATATTTAAAAAAAACTAAGCAATACAGTATACTTACATCTGAATATGAATCAAGATTTTCCATATGCTGGGCTATGAATCGGACGTTTAAAATAGCTCTCTCCATTTCTTCTTTTTCTCTCCTTTCAGCAGCGTCTTGGATCTGTAATCCTGAAGATTCCGGTTCTCGAAGCCTCCGATCAAGAACCGATACGGGAACCGACTCACTCAGTTCGACAGGGTCAAATGGCCTGATTACACCTGATTTTGTATCAGAAGAATCTGATTTGTCTTGATCATCTTCCGGACGTCTCATGCACAGGATTCTGGGTAGGAGATCAAGGAATACCTGCGAATATACAAAAAAAAAAACTTACTTAACCATTTAACATTTTCTGGCACAAAGAAATTCTATTACTAAAATGTTGAAGCAATTGGTTCTCACCAGGGTTTACGAAGGGAATTTTATTAAAATAATTGAAAGCTTTTCTTTGCATATACAGTAGAAGCTAAATCTATCGTTTTTCAATGGTTGAATGGAAAACAAAAATGAGTGCGTTATAACGTCAAAATACGGAAGGAAACAATGTTTACTCATTACTAATGCATACAATGTATATGGTGTGCTAATAAATACCAATTTATGACTTACCAGACTGTTAAATAAATAAATCAAAGTTTTAGATACTAATTGATATTTGTTTTAAAATATAAGTAATTTTATGTTAGAGTTTTCATTCATTTTTTAAAATTCAACAAATTTTCAAGATGTACAACATGTTTCTGGTCATTTTCTGTAATTCCATGTGTGTATCTAAGCTTATGCCGTAATTGAATCAAACTTAGCAATAGTACAGATTCAGCTTTATCAGCTTGAAGATCATCCTCCGCTTCTTCATAATTTTTTTTTTTTGCATTATAACACATTTCTTGTATACTTAGGACACCACATGTCGTTATACCTTGATCATTGGAAGCGTAATCTCTAAATTTCACGCCAGATACATCGTTCTGTTACACGCAACCAAACTTCATCCTACATTTTCGTTACTATCATCATTCATTTTTTTAGCTTCTGGAGTTCTTCGAATTTTTGCACACAATCACATTTCATGAAACAATTCTGGTTTGTCTAAGAGTTTACATTGTGCTAAACAAAAAGTACATTTCCTCCACTCCTAAAATAAAATTTGTATCCCTAAAGAATAATTTAGGATAAAACAAGTAATTTAAATTTGTAAGTCATATGGATTCGGTGGACATTCCATTTCATTTTAGACGAGGAGAAAAATTATATAACGATGAATGCAAGAAAACACTTTTTTTAAAGAATGATGGATGCGGGTTTCGTTAACATCATGGCTGCCAACTACTACGCCTATTTTAAGCTAAATAAATATATTAGAAACATAAATTTTAATAAATTATTGACATTAGGTAATGTAATACATAGCAATGAATATATTTGGCATGCATTTCACTAAAATAAAATTGTGGTTCCTAACATGTTTATATGATTTAAATAGGCGCTATAGTTGGCAGCTCTGGTTAACATTATTTGAATGTAATTTGTACAGGTTTGTAACTTGCACAGAAGTTTAACGATCAATGCGGGAAAACGATGAATACAGGAACGATAGATCGGGGTTTTCCTGTATTAGTAGAGACAAAAATTTATATCAAAATTATGGTGCCGATCTAGTAATTGAGGATTAAAATTAAGTGGGAGAGAAATAGACCCACCATGCCAGAAAGGGTTAACTGTATTCTTTAACACAATAAAATCAAAAATGCAGCAACCACTACTTTTATCTAACTAAAATATTCGCAGGTTTTAGTCTTAAAATCGCTGTTATTAAATAGAGCGAAAATTATGGCTATAAATTATTGGTAACCAAACGTTTTAAATGATGAAGCCATCAAACTTTTATTGTACGTAAGGTGTACCGTCGTGGAAAGCTGTTGAAGACATAAACATTTTATCCCATTATGAACGTTAAGAATACTGTTCAGCAAGGGAGAGGTATATTTTTTAAATCCAAGGACAATAATTTCTTTGTGCTTAAATAATCAAACAAACTTAATTTTCATATTTTGCATTTTTAGGTATCGTAGAAGTGTACATCTTAATTATTTGGAAAGAAATCCCAAAATTTTTAACACTCATGCTGAAGAGTATATAATCTTCAAATGTTAAAAGATAGTGTTCAGACACACAAAAAACACTTCAGAATTCACGAAGTACAATCTAATACCACGATTGAGGATTAAAGTCCGTTATTCATGGATATAATATTCTACCTTTTTAAGCATAAGATCTTGGATAAAATCTTAAAATTGTCAGGCATCCTGAAAATAATATTTCGATGAAATAAAATTTATATCTATTGTGAATTTTTATTATAGCTACATTTCTCGGCCAAAGCGTATAATTTTCCAAGAATCTCATTGTTGTAGGATAACAAATTGTGAAAAATATTAAAGATTCATACATCTGTCAGAATATAGGATGGCACCAGTATTTTAAATTAGAACTTTTTTGTTTATTGTTAAAACGCTTATTTTGTAAGCGACTTATTTAACTCCTCAATAAAGTGCGGCATAATGGGATCCTTGATTATGCTCACCAGTAAATTTTTATTGCAATTTTTCCTCATTTAATCTGTTCATTTTCCCGGTTCTTAGATTCAAAAGTTTTTGTCTTGAAAAACCAGCAGGGCTCTCAAATGGTCCGCAAACTGAACATCAGAATTTTCCTTGAGAAATTTTCTTTTTAGATTTTTCTTGCAAATTACCGAGAAACAAACTTTGGATGTTAACTCTAGCGAAAATTCAGTAGAAACCTATCATGAAATTTTCTGTTAAAAAATACTGATGTTCACTTCGCGGACCATTTGGGAGCCCTGAACCAGTCACCAACACTTGTCTTTTACCAGTGATAAAAGATTAAAATTTCTGTAAAAGTCACTAAGCCGCGTAAAGATTAATTTCCAATAATGTGATATTTCTTTTCTATAAAATTCATCAAAAAAAAAATCTATTCAAAAATTGTGCTAAAATCGTACACATTCATTGGATAGTGTATGCATACAATTTTAATTTAGCATTAGCTCAATTAAAAACATGCAGACATATAAAAATAGCAACAAATTAATTAAAATTTATATTTACTCACTTTCCGCACCCATGGTGCCATCTTGTGTGTTGCTGGGGACCTAAAATTCACGTTAAGCACCGCAATGGTCACTATGACTGAGAATGAAACCAATATCATGGTGAACAGAAGGTACTTTCCGAGCAAAGGAACAGTGAGAGAGGTCGGAGGAATGATCTCCGATAGCAAGAGGAAGAACACGCCAAGTGACAGCATTATTGATATCGACAGAGACACCTTTTCTCCGCTGTCTGATGGGAGATAGAAGACGAGGATAGAAAGGAAGGAGATTAACACGCATGGAATTATCAAATTCACCGTGTAGAACAAGGTCTTTCGCCGTATTGTTATGTTGTATGTGATGTCTGGATATGGCTCCTCACAGCAACTGTAGAACCGCTCTTTTCTCCTGGCCGGCACTGCCATGATGTCCCATTCTACACTTAAGTAGAATTCGCTCAAGTCGATGCCCATTAGGATGTCTGGTTCTTCTTCAGCTTGGTGTTTGTGTTTTAGATCAACCTGTAAAAGAAAATTGAATAAATGTTGGATCATATAGTTAAACATGTAGAAAGTTTTGTCAAAGGGCTACTTTAACCCGGGAGGACGAGCGCAGGGCCTAAAAGACCCGGAGTGCGTATGGTTTTTACAATTGTAACCACTGATCTTTTAAAAGTAATCTTCAACTTATTTTATCGCAAAATTTGTAAGAATTGTCTCCGTTTAAATAAAGTGACTGTTATAATTTGTTTTTATTGGTGGCAAAGTTAAAACCATTTATACCCCGGGTAAGCGACGTTCTCACGGATTTAAAAAAATTAGGTTCCTTTTTTGGCGCTAGTTTCTGGAAATAATGAAATTATTATTATTTAATATTGTTAATAACATATTAACATACCTGCCAACTCTCGTGATTTTTTTTTACCCGAAAAAATTTAACAAAAATTTTTGCCTTATTTATTAGCAGATTACGTGATCTTGAAGTCGTAAAATTTACTGTAAAATTTTTCCGGTCCTAAAAGCGAAAGCATTCCAATTTAGTTAAGGTGAAAATAAGGATAACTTTGTCATTTGAGAAAAGTGGTTACCATGAAGAAATAAGAATTTTTAAAAAACAGCAGGGTGACAACACTGCATTTAGAAACAAAGAGTTGTCGCCAGTTTGGCACTTTTTAAAAAATTGATTGTTTTTTTCTTTTTATCAACAGTTTTTATAGTACAAATATAATTCTTATTAATTAGAATACTAAATAAATCGAAAACTTAGGCGAATCATACTATTTTAAATAGTTATGGCCATTAAGCAATCTTAATAACTAAAAGAAAGCGACTGCCAATACATAGATTTAATATTTCTGATTTTTCTAACGAATTGAAGTAAATTTTTACTTACTAATGAAGCGCAATAAGTGTCACGCATTGATTTTGACGAGAATGGTATCATTGCAAAGATCACGACATGTGGTAAAAAAAAAAAAAAAAAAAAAAAAAAAAAAAAAAAAAAAATACTCAATGCAACTTCTCGAACCAAATTAGTCGCATTGCATATATATCCGACAATTTACGTCACACAATTTGTTTATTTTTTACAATTTATTTACCCTGCTAATTTGTCAGATAGTTAAAATTATAATTTTTGCTGTTAAATGACTTCCTGTTAACTCAACAATGTAATATTTGTTTTGAAATTAAATATGAAAAAAAATGGAAAAAAGGAAATGAAGTTAATAAAGCTGTTATGCAGGCTACGAACGACGACTGTTTTTATATCCTATTCTCACCACAGATCTTGAGAAAATAAACTTAGCACATATCTCTTGCGTATGTGTTCAACGTGCATGTAAAATATTTTTATGAAAGATAGTTGTGCGAGATTAAACTAAAAATAATATCTAAATTCCTGTTAAAAGTAATATTTCGAGTATTGTGCATGCGTGTTGGTTGATGTTGGATACCTCCAATAAAGAATATTAGCCGCCCTTGACCACCAGTTTGGTCTCCCTTGAATGTATACTAAGCATTAAATTATATTTTTTTTATTCATAATTTACTTTAATTGCTCAATTTTTTGCCAAATTAGAAAATTCTGCTGGAGAAATAGACACAGATGTCATATGTGCACCACATTGGCGCGATTGCAACCAGGGCCTGATTACTAACGGGGCACTCTCCCACCAGGAAAAAGAAATAAAGAATTTTTCCTTATTCATGACAGTAATCTTGCATGAAAAGAGCGTTTAAAGAAGACGAAAATTTCTATAAATTTTTTCTGGTGAGAGAGTGCCCCGTTAGTAATCAGGCTCTGATTGCAACAAAATAGCAATTATATGTGCTCACACGGTAACCCCCGGCTATTATTATTCATTTATTAATAAAATGTTTGTTTAGTTTTATTTTCTTTTTAAAATTTTTAAATTGTTTTGTTCTATAATTATTAACTAATTTTTTTTTAATTATTATTTTCTTTTTAAATTAATAGAAATTAGTTTAAAAATATGTATGTAAGTGATATTGGAAAACGAAGTTTTCGCCAAATTGGCGTCAGAAAAATAACGCTTCAGTGTGGTGCATGCATGACATATGTGCTGATAAATCAAAAACTCACTACTTTTATGCTAGCTCGGCTCAGAAAATAAATCGCCAAATATTGTACTCGTGGCGTTTTCCCGTATTTCATTAATTATTTAAAATATAATAATATAATACTTTCATTCATTTCATTTGTAATACAACTTTAATTTGAAACTGAAAAGTTTAAAATTCATGACTTTTATTTTTTTTAAGTAATAATAACAATAATAATAATAAAACAGAAAAAAATAAAAATAATGATATTTTGAAGCCCCATAATTACAGCGAAGGAGCAAAACATAGATAAATCTAACAGAGCCTGATTACTAACGGGGCACTCTCTCACCAGAAAAAATTTATAGAAATTTTCGTCTTCTTTAAACGCCCTTTTCATACAAGATTACTGTCATGAATAAGGAAAAATTCTTTATTTCTTTTTCCTGGTGGGAGAGTGCCCCGTTAGTAATCAGGCCCTGAAATCTAATTTACCACAGCCTAAATCTTATCAAAGGACTTTTGCCCAGTAACCCTGTAATATGTGTTTCATTTGCATGTTGCCATTAAAAAAATAACAAATAATCGTGATTTTTGTGTCACATATGTTAGCGTAATATATATATAGATTATCCTACGCTGTCTTTCATAAGATATATTTAGGGATCGCATGATATAAAAATTGTTTTCAAATTTGGGGTATGAATTCGAAATCTCGGATTAAAATTGGAGGTCAAACTGCCTGGTAACTTTGGTCATTTTACTGTTCACTAATAGTTGTGGATTTCTTTACGGAAATGTGAAGGAAGCCATTTAACAGCATAATTATAAATTTAATGACATAACAGATGTTACAGCATAAATACATTATAATAAAGAAACAAATTGCGTGACATAAATTGTCAGTTATCAGGAAAACGACTAATTTTTTACGCGTTGAATTTTTATTTCCAACGACGAGATCTTTCTTACCACTCTTGTCTAACCCCTTGAGGGGCTGTGGGATATATTTTAACCCACCTAATGCAAACAAGACTCTCACTAAAAACTTTTAACGAAATCATATATTTTGAACCCTTTGCGCCTCAGAACAAATTCATTGCCTAAGTCTTGAAATTAATGACTGACACCGGAGGTTGAAAACAACTTTATTTATAAATATGAAAACGCTATATATCACGCATTCAATAAACCGTAACTTTTTAAACAAAATTCCGGTGCCAATGTGTCGTTTGGGAATTAAAATTAAGTGGTATATCTCTAAAACCACCACGCCGCAACGGGTTAACTTTGGCGGCAAAATGTTGAAAAATTGCCTTTTCATATTTTACGAATTTCCCGCTGAGAATTCAATATTACAGAGACATTATTGTATGCCTCTCAAGAGATTAACGCTATTTTTAATATTATCAAATGGGACCTATTTAAAATTTTGCCCTTAAATTTTTAATGTACTAAACATGAAAAAAGTCTTCCATGCATTAAAAATCACTTGTAACAGTTGTTCCAAATCAAAAATAACATTAGGATAATCAAAAAATCTAAATTTTCTAAAAGGTGCCACTTGACGCTTTAGAAATAGTGTCAATTCACATTTTACGGAAGTTAAGTCGGGAGTTGTGAAGTACGCATGATCGTTTTATAAAGTATTACTGGAGATAGTTAAAATAGAAAATTTTCTAATGCTTGTAAATTGTATTTCTGGAAAAATAAAACATATTTTGGGCTAAATCCTGCTCTGTAGGAACATACGCACAAATCTTTTTTCAATGTAAGAAGATAAATATATTTTTCTATCTATTTAAATTATGTGAAATAATGTACCTAAATATAAATGTTTTATCATACTAGTTTCCTATATTATAACATTATATTTATTTAAAAATTAGATATGGAAAATCAGAAATCGAAATTTTTTAACACGTTCGCTGTCTCTTACTCGAAGATGTGATGATAGTCAATGCCGCACTGTAGAAGTGAGATTTTGTCAGAAGCCGATTAACTTTTTATAACAAAGAATCAGTGAAATATTTTCCCGCGCTAGCGCGTGACTGGCTACTGGACATCACCCAGACCACGCGCTGGCGCGTGAGCGACAGCGAATGTGTTAAAAGGTGTTATCTGGCTTTTTAGAAATATTGCGAATTCACATTTCACGGAAATTAAGTTTGCAAGTATGTGTAAATATTTTATAAAGTGTTACTGTAGACAGCCAGTGTTAACCATTTGAGGGGAAAAACACTTCGCCACCTGAGAATAATGTTCTATCTATGTATTTGAAAAAAATAACTTACCGATATAGAAAGGCTCTATTTATATCTATGAAGGTATTTCTGGATTAAAATAATTCCATATTATTGTAAAATTATATATAAATTATATATAACATCATTTTGATGCAAAAATGCCTTCATAGATACAAATAGAACCTATCTATATCGATAAGTCAATTTTTTTCAAAAGCACAGATAGAACTTTATTATTCTCAGGTGACGACTTGTATTCTTAACACGTTCACGCCGGCGCGTACCACCGGTGGTTGCCCGCAAAAAGGCTTAAGAATCCCTATTTACCCCCCACTAGTAAAATGTTAATGAAAAAATTGCCTTATTTAATCGGAGAATTTTCTGGATTCAATAACGCACAAATTTCTGTTTTTGAGAACCGGTGGCAAAACCGGTTCCAAATAATTATATTATTAAAATCTAAAATCCAAATTATTAATTATGGATTAAAAATTCCGTAAAAGGTTCCCGTCGCGAAGGAGTTAACCCCTTGAGGTGCTAAGCACTTATGTTCCTAAACTTTTCAAATGATTGATTGACACAGGGATTCACAAACAAATTTATATCATAGAAAGTAAAAGCTGTTTTTCGCGTACATTGTAAAAAGCAAATTTTAATACTAAAATTCCGGTGCCAATGTGGCATAAGGTAATTAAAATTAAGTGGTATATATAATATCCGGTGCCCTTCAAGGGGTTAAGATGCTGACTTGACTGATTGACACCAAAATTTAGATAAAACATATTTATTTCAAAGTAGATAAAAATTCCCCCCCCCCCCTCAACCACGTACTTGATGTAAATAAAATTTTCATTTCAAAATTCTGGTGTAAATGTGTCATTTCTCAATTAAAATTTAGCGGGATATATTTTCTTCCACCGCCCTTCAAGGGGTTAAAACTCTTCTAATTCTTGTAATTCCAGTACTTGTAAACTTGTATTTCTGGAAAAAACATTTTGCCAAAATCATGTTCTTCAAGGTGGATACTCACTTATCTTTTTTCAATGTAAGCCGATAATGTATTTCTCTATAGAATTAAATTATGTGAAATAATGTTTCTAAATATAATTTTTTTTTATCGTATCCAGATATTTAGTTTTCAGTATTATGACATTATATTTATCTAAATACTGTAATAAAAACAACTTACAACAACAAAAACGCTTTTATTCTGTTATAGATATCAACGATTAAAATAATGAAATGAATACTAACGATTAAAGTAATGTAATTTTATTATAGTTAAGCATTACATTTCCCCTGTGTAATTAAACCATCATCATACTATAAAAGAAATCTATCGATAATTCATGTAAAAGAAACTTGTCATATTGATTTATCGGTAAATGCTATTATCGATATATGCTCAGCGTCGTATGCCTTTACTTTCTTTATATTCTTTCTGTAACAAAATAAAATAGAAAGAGGAAACTAGATATTTAATTAAAATTGATTGCTTGTACATGAATATCTATTCGAACAAAGAAAGAAAATAATTAATTAAACATAGTGGCTAATCTTATAGAAAAACCATGTAACGGGAAAAGAATGAATATATTTTTATAGAATTTCTATTAAAACTAATATGTATATTTATTTTTATTATTTATTATTTTTTTACATAACGCATATGCCTAAGATATTATATTTAAAGATAAAATAAAATCCCATCTGAATTTTTTAACATAAATGCGGCATGTCATTAATATGGTTAATAAAAGAGGTCCATTTTTGCTTCGGTTTTGTGCCCTGAAAGCGGAAAATTCGTTAAATTCTTTATATCATAAGTTATTATGCTTATTTCTTATGTTATTTTTATTTGTTATAAAAATAGGGGGTTTAAGGGGGGGGGGGCTCAGGGGGTGATCGATACAGAAAAACATGAAAACAGAGCTCTCGCTTCGAGTCTATATAAAAACAGAAGTATTCAATGTAATTAATTTAAACTTTCTGATATTTTAAAGGTATGTTTGTAGTCTTATAAAATTTTAAAATGAAGTACTTCAATGTAATATACCGTAATTTCGGGTGTATAAGCCGCGGATCAAACAATTCTTTTTAGACCCAGAAATCTTATTTAGTGATTAAAGACAAATATTTACGGCGATCTCAGTAGTTACACTTATTTCTTAAAAAATTCTGGGTCGAAAAAGAATTGTTTGACCCGCGGCTTATACACCCGAAATTACGGTAATAAGAAATATAGCAAAATTTATGTAACACAACTTTTGAAAAAAAAATTATGTGTTATATCACCAACACCAAGATATCTTAACGTTGAATTGACATAAGAACCTAATTTTTGCTTTAAAATGATCCGGAAACTTCACTCTATAGAATGAATTAAGGATATAACTGTCACTCAAAAACAACGTTATTAAAAAAACTCTCAAATTTGAAAATTTAAAAAACTCCTAAATAATACAACTTTTTTCATTAAAAATATTCAAAATATTAACCCTTTAACGTTCATTGGTTTCGCCACGAAACCACAAAATTTTAATTCCGATAAGCAACACTGACACCGGTATTTTTATCTAAAAATATCTCTTTTATCATGTATGTGAAAAATCACGTTTTCTTATTTAGAAATATATTTGTTCTTAATTACCGGTGTCACTCATTTATTTCGACATCTTAGCAATGAAAATGCTTTGATCGTTAAAAGGTTAAACTATCTAAACTATATTAATTCATTCTATAGATAATAATGTTATATGCATGCAAAAAAAAAATTAAGCCATTCCATCAAGTAGTTTTTTTTTTAAATCTTGGTGTTATTCGTCAAAAATCAAGTTTTGAGAAAACGCGACTTAAAGTTGAAATTATATGGGTGCGGCTATGAAAGTGTTAACACATAAATGCTTATAACTCCGTTAAAAATGCAAATACTTTTATGCGGTTTTTTGTATTCAGTTCAGAATTAATTGAGTAATCAAACTAGATCATAAAAAAATCGATTTTTTCAAAAGTTTTCAACCCCTGAGCCCCCTTAACCCCTTGGGGAGGAGCGACACATATACATGCCACAATTAGGCTTAATAGTCTGTGTTTTTGGCCACCAATAAAATTATACTATAAATTTTGGCTTATTTCATCGGAGCATTTTATTAATTTAATAAGCAGCAAATTTCTGATTTTGGAAACCGGTGTCAAAACATTAAAAATTTCGTAAAAGGCTCTCGTCCCGAAGGGGTTGAAATGTCGATTGTACACGATAGAGAGTATTTACGAAACAAAAAGATGTATGAACTGAGTGACATATAAAATGGTACATTTTATATTTTAACCTTTTCCGGCACGGGCAAAATCTGTTAATATAATGAGAAATTATCGACCGACACCGGAATTCACAAACGAATTTTTTAGATATTTTGAATTCCTTAATTTAAACTTTTATTGTAAAAGCAAAATTTTACTAAAATATTATTGGTGCCGTTTGTAAAATTGGAATTAAAATTAGGTATCCCAGACCGGGCACAGTGTACCGGAAAGGGTTAACGTTATACTGGACAGGCTGCAAACAGCATTGTAAACGTCGATTAAAATTATATTGTTAGATCCATAATAACGTGCATTGTCCACTTGGCTGATGAATACTTTTTGAAAAATATTGTAAGTACAGCCCATTTTTTACGTCTTTTACAGAATTTTTAATCTTTTATCACAGGTAAAACCAAAATTTTTGACTAATGGAATAAAAAAAATTGCTCTGATTACATAATATACAATTTGCAATAAAAATTTACAGGTGAAAACAATAAAATATGATTTTAAATAATTTTGCCGTATGTGGTACGTGCATATCCTGATTGGTAAAAGTTTTACCAATCAGGATATAGTGTTCTCGCTGACATTTGATCAACGTTAGTAATTTGGCTAATTAAAAATAAAAAAAACATTCGCCAAATGAAAAAAGTATTAGCCAAATAGACTCGTCATGTATCAAAAAAAAAAAAAAAAAAAAAAAAAAAAAAAATTCTTTAATCTTTTAATGTACCCCTTTTTTTCAATATGTTCTAAAATAATCTAAGTTTTTATAACTGTGACAACGATTGTTATTAATCTAATTTCAAATATCCTCTACAGATATATTAAAAATATGCATGTATTAAAAATCCGTATACATGTATATGTATGAGAAACGAAAAAAGGAAAGAAAGAAAATGCAAAAATTGAGCACTAGCAATTTGGCGAATCTAATCGCTTGTTTACTCGCCAAATGAAGAATTTAGTCGCAATTTGAAGCAAAGGCGAGCGAATGCGAGAACCCTGGGTAAAACTCGTTCTCCGTATGACGTAGGGGTAAATATGGGAAGAGGTTAACCCTTTCCGGCACGGGCAAATTTTCTAGTAAAATGAGAAATTATCGACTGACACCGGAATTCACAAACGAATTTTTTAGATATTTTGAATTCCTTGATTTAAGTATTTACTGTAAAAGCAAAATTTTACTAAAATATTATTGGTGCCACCCGCAAGTTTGGAATTAAAATTAGGTATCCCAGACCGGGCACAGTGTGCCGGGAAGCGATAAATGAAATGTGTAAATATAATGACATATATTCTATACGGGTGTACGATACATTTAGTCAGTCATTTGCCCACATGCCAGACCTTGTACGGACAAAAACAATTGTTGGTCTCTTTGAAAAAACTGTATAATATATTTCCCAGTAACAAACACGTATCTCACTTTTGTCGTTATAATAGGTAAAAGAAGAGTTATGATGTAATTTTAAGACCTTTAAAATTACATTTATGAATATTAACAGAAACACATCACCTTAAAAGAAAAGAAACATATACAAGCTACGAATGAGTTCAGGTACAGAATCTAAATGTGTGGAAATCCCAAGCCTTATTACCAACAGGGAAAACTTCCACCAGTAGAAAATGAATGCAAGTAGTTGCCCTTATTAATGACAACAGATGAATACGGCGTTTCAACCCTTCAATTATGGCTTCCGTGATATCTACGGGCTGTGAATCTTAACCGTTTGGGCTCTTCTGAGTAAATGTCTTCGAAATTCTAAATGCCACATTCACGCCAATATTTTGCAAAGAAAAGAATCGGTTAACAATGTACACGAAAAAATGCATTGAACTTTTTTCAAATATATTTGACCAAATTTTCTGGTGCCATTTTGAATTTTCCGAATTAAAATTATGTGGTAGAAAATTCAACCATCAGAGCTCAATGGGATATCATATCGATCGATAGCGTGTTCGAGTCCCATCAGTTTTGTAATATAGTGTAATTGCTTTATTACGGTATCATTTTATCTGCTATTAACCCTTTAACGGACAAAGTATTTTCATTGCCAAGATGACGAACTAAATGATTGACACCGGTAATTGCGAACAAATATATTTGAAAATAAGAAAAAGTGACTTTTTACATACATAATAAAATGGATTTTTTAACATTAAAATTCCGATGTCGCTGATTAATTTCGGAATTAAAATTTCGTGGTTTTGTTGAGAAACCAATGAACATTAAAGGGTTAACCCTTTCCGGCGCAAGCAAATTCTATTACTAAAATGAGAAATTGTCGATCGACACCGGAATTTATAAAGGACTTGTTTAGATATTACGAATTCCTTAATTTAAGCTTTCATTGTAAAAGCAAAATTATATTAAAATATTACTGGTGCCGTTTGGAATTAAAATTAGGTGTTGCCAGCCCGGCAACACTGCGCAAGAAAGGGTTAAAGAAGGTGAATATTTCTTTTTCAAAAAAGTGGTGGCAATAAGCAATCTGAATTTTTAAAGTGGAACTTAATGCACTGTTAAGGGGTAATAACTACCGTAATTTCGGGTGTATAAGCCGCAGATCAAACAATTCTTTTTCGGCCCAGATTTTTTTAAGAAACAAATATAACTAGTTAGATCGCCGTAAATATTTGTCTTCAATCACTAAATAAGATTTCTGGGTCCAAAAAGAATTGTTTGATCCGCGGCTTATACACCCCAAATTACGGTAACTCTCTCTGAATTTTTTTATCAAAACAGCAGGGGTTTCAGCTTCCCTAAAATTTTCGCACTTTCCTACCAGTATTTTAAATGAAAAATATTCCTGGCAGATTCCTTTAACATCTACATTAAGAATCTATAACAACCATAAACGTTGTAAAATTGTGGTAGGAAAGTGTGAAAATTTTAGGGACGCTACGACCCCTGAAATAGGTAAACAAATTATGCGTTGAACCCCTTCGCGACGATCGTCCTTTACAGAATTTTTAACCTGTTCTCATCGGTTCTTCAAAAGTTTTTTTTTTTAAATTTAATCGAGAAAATGCCTTGATTACATATTACAATGTTTACAATAAAAAACAACTGGTAAGAATAATAAACAAGTTGGAAATTGCACGTGAAGCGTGGAAAATGAGGTGCGTTCGTACGATAATAAAGTTTTAAAAATATCACTCTCATGTATCAATCTCATAAAATTGCAAATAGTTATAAAATGTGCGCACAAACCAATGTTTTCTCTATACTCATTGTATAATGGAATACTTTTGTGTGGCCTTGTAAATAAATAACAAATGTTCTTTGCACAACAGATTATGCAAAATCTATATTATAATATGTACTTTATGACGATCATCTTTATCAATATTATTATGTTCGAATGAGTGTAATATCATTAAAATGCATTTGAAACTTTTTTTTTCCATTGACTGTAATGTAATGGAGTACTTTTGATTGTCCCTGTATTTGATGTATGCATCCTATTTTCAAAAAATTTGAAATGACTTGACAAAATTATGTAATAAGTATGTATTTTAAGTTTAAAACGATTAAAATACATTTGAAAAATTTCCCCCCATTGACCGTAATGTAACGGAACATTTTGATCGTCCCTGTAATTGATCTATCCATCCGATTCTCATAAAATTTGAAATGACTGGACAAAATTATGCAATAATTATATATTTTAAATTTCAAACGATTCGGTTGGGTAGTTTTTGCGTTGTTATATGCGGACGGACAGACAGACGAACGGACAGACGCACGGACAGACGGACGGACTGAACGACAGCTATATGTGTTACGTATTTACATAATTACGAAGGCACCTAAAAAGGGTTAATTAGGCGGAAGCATCCTCATGGATATCTCGGGTTAGCGCAAATTTTGCTGAGCCTGTGGGAACTTTGAGATTCGTAGCGACAGGGTTAAGAGCCCACACTACTGATTGAAAAAGACCCGGATGATAATATTATATCTATGGGGACGTTCTTTTGAAATATTTCGCTCAAATTTTAATATTTTTACATAATTTGTTTTTGCATGGGGTAGCTGAGGACGATCCACAACCGGGGTAGTTTTTACTTTATCAATTTTGATTTCAGATTTTTAATAAAAATTACTATAACTTTCGAAACCGTTTAGAACCGGTTATGAAATTGAATCTATCATAATATAAAAAATATATAACCAAAATAGAAAAAAGTAAAAACTAACCATGTGTTAGATCGACCTCAGCTGTCCTATGAAAAAAAAATGTAAAAATTATAAAATTCGAGCGAGAAATTTGAAAATAACGCCCTCATAGACTTAACATTATCATCCGGGTCTTTTTCAGTCCATAGTGGGGGCTCTTAAGAGGAATATTTTCATTAAAAGTTGTTTTGCCCTTTAGTATTCATGCTCTGTTAAAGTCACGTTTACCGGTATTGGTTTAGAATGACTTAAAAAAAAATACATATTTTAGGTGGGGCTGGCTTCAAATTTATTTTTGAAAAGGTAAATACTAACCCGTTAGTTACAGCCTCTACGAGTATGAGACGAAAAATGCAATTAAAATATTTGGTCGTTAACCCCTTAACCCTTTGCGGCGCAGGGCAGAATCATTGTTTAAGTGTTGAAATTAATGACTGACAGCGGAATTTGAAAACAACTTCATTTGTAAATAAGAAAAATGATATATTTCACGTATTCAATAAATCGTAAATTTTTTTAGCAAAATTCCGGTTCCAATGTGGCGTTTTAGAATTAAAATTAAGTGGTTTCACAGATATACTACCGCGCCGCAAGGTGTTATGTCTTTTTTCTTTTTCGTTCAATAAATTGAAAATAACGGATTCACACCACTATTTTTTAAATAAAATATTCGTAACATTTAATCTAAACATTTCCGCTTTTAAATACAGCTCATATTCAAAATATTAGAATAATTGAGAAAAAGTAATAAGAAAAAATTATTTGTCATTTATTTATTTTTTATACTAAGTAAATGCAATTAAATTTCTTATAAATTAAATCTGGAATGTTTAGATAAGATTTTAACATTTATAAAATATAAAATACAGCACAATAAATTAGGTATACAGCTTCCTTAAACACACCAGAATATTAGAATAAAATTTAGATTGGTTCAAAATATTAGAATATTTTATTTTACGCAACAATATTGCCTTATGAATATGAAGTAAATGGTAGATAATATTTTGTAGCATCCCCTTTAGCTTTCATAACAGCGTACAATCGATCTTGCATACTATATACAAGGTGTTTACAAACATTTCTATCAATATTAGCCCAAATAGACTTTATACGTGCCACTAACTCAGTTTTACTTGAAGGAGGATTTTCTTGAAGTTTTTTCTTCATTATACACCATAAGTTTTCGAAGGGATTAAGATCTGGTGAATTTGGTGGCCAAGGAAGTACCTTAATGTTGCGTTGGCGGAACCAGTTCTTAGTTGACACCGAGGTATGCGGGGACGCTAAATCTTGTTGAAAGATGAAATCATCTTCAAATAAATCTTCTGATGATGGAATCATGTAATATTCTAAAATTTCTTGATATATCAGAGAGTTAACCTTTTCGTAGTCGATGCATAACTTTCCAGGTCCTTCTGCACTCATACAACCCCAAACCATGACACTAGCAGCAAATTCTACGGATCGTTTAAGGCATTCTTTATCAAATGCTTCTTGCTTCGTTCTCCAAACACGAATACCTTGATTACCATATGAAACACAAAACATACTTTCATCACTAAATAATATATTTTTCCAATCTTCATTGCTCCATAAACGTCTTGATTTACACCAATTCAATCTTATACGCTTTTGTCTTGCAGTCATGAGAGGTTTTGTTTTCGGTACACGAGATTCAAATTTAAATTTATGGAGACGTCTTAATGTTGTCGATGTAGAAACTTCAACTCCTTCTTCTTTCCATTTTCGGTGCAAGAATCGCACACTTTTAAAACGGTTTTTCTTAACTATACGCTTCAGTTTCTTGTCATCTCTAGCAGATGTTTTTGGTTTTCGGCCACCATTTCGGCGATTATTTTCAAATTTTCCAATTTTTGAATATTGTGTTAGTATTTTACTAACGCTCGATTGCGAACAATGTAAATAATTCGCTATAAAACATTGATTTTTGGCGTGCCGATACAAATCAACCGTACGAAGTTTAGTAGATTCAGGAATATCACTCACACGGCCCATTTTAAGACGAAAAAGAAACAAACTGCAAAAAAGAATACTGATTTTAAATAAAACAGTCTGAATTTAGTCAATGATGCCACCAGTTAAGAATTGGTAATAATTAAAGGAGAATTAATGTGAAATATTCTAATATTTTGAACCACTTGAATAAATATTCTAATATTTTGACTTTTCAAAATAATTTTTTTTGCAATTAATCTTTTCAAAAATGATATTAAATTTAAGATAACAAGTATGTTTAATCAACAATAAGTTCTTAATAAAAATATCGTTTGCATATTTTCATTAAAAGACATTAAATTACCAAACGATATTTTCAATTTCTAAAAAAAAGGTAATTATTCTAATATTTTGAATATGAGCTGTATAGCTTTCTTCGCCTTTATGGACTGGCTAGCTCAGTTTGTGATCAAATTAACATTTTTTTTCTTTTCTTTTTTTATGTACTAAGTTATACTGTAAATTTTTTTATGTATCTTTTTTCTTATACTCTTTTTTCTGTGGCAACCAGCCACGTTTAAACATCTATATGGCTCCCATTGCATTGAAAATCACTGTATCTTGATATCCTGCATGTTAAGTTGCACAGCAACTAGGAAGTCCAAGAAACTGACTACATTGTTCATTGTTTGCCTTTAAATAGTATGAAATTATTAAAAAAAATAGTGGTGTCAAAAACCTTTCAATGATGAATTAACCCTTTAACGTTCATTGGTTTCGCCACGAAACCACAAAATTTTAATTCCGATACGCAACACTGACACCGGTATTTTTATCTAAAAAAATCTCTTTTATTTTGGATGTGAAATATCACGTTTTCTTATTTAGAAATATATTTGTTCTTAGTTACCGGTGTCAACCATTTATTTCGACATCTTAGCAGTGAAAATGCTATGATCGTTAAAGGGTTAAGCAAATTCGTCTTGCTCGAACGGCGAAGGGACAAATCAGTTAAAGGGTTAACCCTTTGAGGTGCAAGCAATTGTGTTTTTGTAATCCTGAAAAACCACAAAAATTTCGAAAAAAAAAATACTTCAAAAAAAGGAAAAGAAATTTCAAAACTCTTCCACCAAAATAGCGAAATAAAATTTAATTTTTTTTCTGGAGCAAATCTTTATTTATCATAGGTGGGATAAAATATATTCCACCACCCATCAAAAGGTTATCTACGAAACGTCCGATTTGAATGCGATTTCCGAAATTTAGAAATCTTGAATTTTCACTGGAAAGTTTTTACAGATATTTTTACTCTCTAAATTGATAGACACTTTAGAGATAAAATAAAGAAGCATTACTGTTTAAAACATTCTAGTGTGAATTCTGAGTTTAAAAATAAAAACCAGTTTTCAAATCGGACGATTTATATTTCACCACGTAATGTATACCTGAATTTTCGTTCATACCTAATATACACGTATTACTACATAAAACTTTTTACTTCTGTTTTAGGCAAAATTTATCTTTCAAAAAGAAAAAAAAAGTAGTTTACATAGCGTCGTAAATATCTATAAAAAACCGAAACAATGGGTTTTTATTCATTCTTACCAAGGAAAAAGAAAAAAAAAACCTCGATCAGAGACTCTTCTAGTGAGAATATATTTTTTTGCATGCAATTTTATTGTTGATTTTTATAATGATTGTTGATTGTCATATTGTTGATTTTCATTTTAGATGCCATACTGTGTGCTTCTTTTTTTTTCCTTGATCTCTGACTCATAAGATTTTTGACATCAGAATTTTAAGAATAAAGTTACAAAATAAATTCTTTTTTATAAAAAATATCATGTTAGATAAGTATAAGTATTAATCTTAAATGCTCTATCATGTCAACGTTTTGTGCGTATCATGTACACAAAAATCTGTTTAAAATAGGGAGTTTTTCATTCATACGCAGCACCAGCATATATCCCCAAAAGACACAATTGTCATTGATTTAAGGCTTTCCGGCGCAGTGTATTCGTTCTGGATACACCTAATTTTATTTTCAAATTTGCAATTGGCACCAATAATATTTTAATAAAATCTTTCTTTTACAATAAAAGCTTAAATTAACCTCATTGGGGACGAGCTACACGTATACGTGCCGCGAAAAAGGATTAAGAATCCTTGTTTGTAATGACCAGTAAAATTATGCTGTAAAATTTGCCGTATTTAATTGGAATATTTTCTTGATTAGAAAAAGCAAAAATTTCTGTTTTTAAAAGTCGGTGATAAAATATTAAAAATTTCGTCAAAGGCTGCCGTCGCGAAGGGGTTAAGGAGTTCTTGATTTCTTTTAAAATCTTTTCTAAATTCCGGTGTCAGTCGATAATTTATCATTTTAGTAACGGAATTTTTCCGCGCCGGAAAGGGTTAAAATATCTCTGATAAATTCAGAATTTCGAAAAAAAAAAATTCAGATTTTGCAACATTATTTGTAACTTTGAAAACTTTCCCCAATAACTAATCTATACGCATACTATGTAACAAAATTTCTGATATTTTCTTGAGAACGTGTCTGAAATTGAAAAAATATATCTTAAAAGTATTCCATTAGAAACAGAAGACATTTAAAAATTTTCAGAAATATCTTTACTGTATAAATCGATGTATCGAATCCTTCTTCGGTAATAACCACTTACTTAGTGTATGACTATTTTATGCAAAAAGAAATCGATTTTTGTTCACTTGTTTTTGTACACGGAAAAGTAAAAAGTTAATCGACTTTTTATTGTCAGATATTTTGATTGGATTTCACAAGATAAAGAAAACAAATCTTTTCTTTTTGTTTTCACCACTTTATTTGTTTTAGTCCAATTGCACTTACTTCAAAGCTCATATTCGTCAATGTATGGTATATTTCGAAAAAAGAAACCTGTAAGTCTTTGCTTAAAAATGCTGAAAAATGTTTGTTGTTAAAAATGCTAGAAATATTTTAAGTCACAAGTTCATTCCTAAAACACATTTTGCGGGTGTATAACTTAAAATAATTAATATGATGAACAATTAATCACTTAATCTTCGCGCTCGAGACATTCACTGGCTGCAAGCTTCACGGCATTTATTCAGAATTGTTTGCTTCTCACCAGTTTTATAAAATAGTGTACAGTCGACTCTCGTTAATTCAAAATCGGATAATTCGAATCTTCGCTTAATTCGAACTAAACATGATGTCCCGAAATTTTTAATGGCAGAATAACGTTAAAAACTTTCATTAATTCGAATTCATTTCCTTTTGGCTTCATTTAATTCGAACTAACGAGAATTCCGTTTTTTCATTTTTGTTTCCTTTCACATGGATTTCAGATCATTTGAATAACTTTCTTTCTTTGATTTTTGTGAAAATTGTTCCGAACGAGTATACATGTAATCCAATGCATTTGATATCCACTTTCTCAGTGCCCCGTCTGTCCAGCTGTGACACCTCAAAATTTTCTTAATTGTGCTTGTTTCTAATTATTTATTTAGTTTATATATTTATAAATTCTAATTTATTATTAAGTCATATTCTAATGATAACAGACGAAATATATTTAAAAAACACTATAACATTAATTCCTTTGTAATAGTACCATATTAAGCATGTTTTTATTTCATATTTTCCATAATTCGAACTTCGGATAATTCGAACATTTCTTGTGGTCCCGACGAGTTCGAATTAACGAGAGTCGACTGTAATTGTTTTAATTATGGTGTCATTTTATTTATCATTAAATAAAAAGATTTTTTCTGAAAAGTGGTGGTAATAGTGAATTTGAATTTTTAAAGCGTAATTTAATGAGGCCGTTAAGGGGTTAAAGAAAAATTTGAGTTACATTCTATGAAAGCATGTACAGCAAAGCCTCCTGATGTTTAGATTGAACAATAACACAAAAAACTGCCGAAGGCGGATTATTTCAGTGCATGCATGGTCTATTAATTTTGGTACTAATAATATTTTAAGTTTCTTCCATTGCTTTCTTCCGAGGTTAAACATACAAAGAAATAATTTATAAAATTATGGTGCTCAAATTTAGTATTTTGTACATGTGTTTAAAAAAATACACCAACGGCGGCTGCCATATCGTGTCCGTTAGTTCACATTGCGTCATAAATACCTAAAAAGACACTGGGTTTATGTTCATTCGTACAGTAAACTCTATCACAGAGATCGATGGTAAAGATGTATACATATATTTATGTATTGATTGATAGGGTTTCGATTGTTGATTTCCATAATGTAGAGTTCTAATAAATTGTTCTCGCTTTCTTCTTTTTATTTTTTTATTCTAGAGTCCGAAGTTTTGTGGCATTGGAATCAGAGCACAGTACCTAAAGCATGCAGTAAAAAATTGTTGATAACATTTAAATGATAAAGTTTCAAAATAAATTTTACCTTTTAAAATTACGAGGTGGAACCCGTCGAAATTCGACGAAAGAAAATCTTTAAGAAAGAACTGTTTTATTGATTTATAATAAATCTACAAAATTAGCTACAGTAAAAAATGCATCTAATATTGGTCAATGTAACTCTCAAACAAATATTATTTTAAGCTAAAATTAACAAAATACTTTAAAATTCAATTATCTAAATTATTAAGCGAAATAAAACCAACATTCACCGGATTTTATAACAGACGATATTTTTGAGATATTGTACGCATTTTAATGTCTAGCCTTTTTTTTTTCAATTTTAGAAGAAAATGGAGGGACTCTGTTGCCACAATTATAAAATTGGTGCTAAAAATTATAAAAAATTAATATCTCAAAAATAAATTGAGATGAAACAAATTGCAATTGAAACAAATTGCTTTGAAACAAATTGCATTTGAAAATACATTTTTTTTTCTATATACGACGGTGTAAAAATAGGTACGATGTTTAGAAGCGTAAAATTTGCAGTAACGAAAATTGCAAAACGAAAATTCCATGGAAAAGTATTGGGCATTTTAATTTCTATTTTCCCCCTCAATTTTAAGAGAAAATGGGGTGATTTTGTTGCCACAATTACAAAATTGAAACTAAAAACTATAAAAAAATTAATATCTCAAAAATAAATTGAGATACAACTTTCAAACAAATTGGATTTGAAAGTACATTTTTTCTCTATTCGACGGTGTAAAAATTAAAAATGTGCAGTATTTAGAAGTGTAAAATTTGCAGTAGCCCAAAATTGCAAAACCGAAATTGCATGTGAAAGTGTTGCCATTCGCAAAATGACGTATGCGTTACGCACAGATACGTTTGGCCTTTATAATATAGATTTCCTAAGATAAGCATAAATATTAAGGTATTTACTCATGTATACCGTGCCCGCGTGTATAACGCTTCACCCCTCACTTTTGAAGGAAAAATAACGATTTTTTAAAAATCTCGTGTATAACACGCATCATAAATTTGACATGCAAATAAATGAATGGTCAACGGAATTATAAGTAAAGAAAGTCGAAACAAACATTATGTTAGGTTAGAAAATCAGGCGAAATTACATTTTTAGATCTCGGGTAGGGAGTGCATGACAGGGGACAGTAGTGAATGAAGGCAAAGACAATTGCTTATTAGTGTTTAAATAACGTTATTAGCTTTTTTATATCATAAAGTGCAAGAAGTGAAAAAAAAGATGCAGCAATACTTCTATTAAGTGAGATTTTCTTATTTTTAATGCCTTCTTTGAATACATTTATTAATTCATATGTATATCGTGTGATTATTCCAAGCAGTGAGAAATTATCATGTGTATAACGCGCACTACGAGTTTTACCTTAATTTTTTCTAAAAAAAAAAAAAAAAAAAAAAAAGTGCGCGTTATACATGAGTAAATACGGTAATCTAATTTTTTCCGTCGTTTAAGTGTTTTGTTATTTTTAAGTGCCCGATAATCCGTTTAACCCTTTCATTCATATTTGCCTAATATGGGGACAGATAAATATTGCTCCATATAGCTAAAAAAAAAAGGCATTTATTTATGAAGATCTGGTTTGTAAACAGATAATTGCTAGAATGCAACACAAAAATAAAAATATTTTATAATGGGCTTCATTTATCTCGAAAATTTTGTTTCATATGCAGTCGACTCTAGTTAATTCGGAATCGGATAATTCGAATCTTCGCTTAATTCGAACTAAACATGAAGTCCTGACATTTTCAAGGGCAGAATAATGTTAAAAATTTTCATTAATTAAAAATCATTTTCTCTTGACTTCGTTTAATTAGAACTAACGAGAATTCTTATTTTTCATTTTTCTTTTCTTTCTAGCGCATTTCAGATCACTTGAATAACTTTCTTTCTTTGATTTTTGTGAAAATTGTTCCGAATGAGTATACATATAATCCAGTGCATTTGACATCCACTTTCTTAGTGCCCCGTCTGTCCATTAGTGACATCTCAAATTTTTCTTCCATTGTGCTTGTTTCTAATCATTTAATTAGTTTATGTATTTATACATTCTAATTTATTATTAAGTCATATTCTAATGATAACAAAAGCAATATACTTAAAAAACACTATAACATTAATTCCTTTGTAAAAGTACCATATTAACCATTGTATTATTTCATATTTTCCATAATTCGAACTTCGGATAATCCGAACATTTCTTGTGGTCCCGACGAGTTCGAAATAACGAGAGCCGACTATACCAAAATATAGTAATGAAAAATAATTTATGCATGTAAGGCTTAAAGTACAGATATGGTTATTTTAATACAATCAAACTGATCGGTAAAGTTATCATATGAATTGAAAATTTCCAAATGAGGGAAATTGTCCAACCAGGAATCGAACCCAGGTCCTCGGTTTACAAGGCTAATGCTTTACCGATTTAACTCATTAAAGCCGAGGAAAGCTCAAGAAATCTTCCAATGAAAAAGTGAAGAAAATTTTTTAATTTTACTATCGGTATTTTATTTTAGATTTTTTCATGTTATTGGTTTGTTCGGAAAGTCCTTTCCGTTTGGGAAAATCCATTTGTACCGGAAAATTCTGTTATTTATTAGACATTGTTTCCGATATCTAATACTTAGATACTAATGGATAAAATTTTCCGGTACGAATTTATTTTCCCAAACGGTCACGACTTTCCGAACGACCCAATATCCAATATCAAATTTTGAGCGATTAAAAGAATCAAAATTACAATGTGAAAAAACTGAACCGAAGAATTTTAAAAACTGCAAAAGAGACTCGTCCTTAATAGGTTAAGCTAACTGGGCCGACAATTGACAAGCATTTTTCTCTCAGATAGCCTTATTATTCTCTGAGTGAATAACCGTAACCTTAATTTTAAAAATAATGTTGTCTGAGCTAAAAGTGCTCGCCGATTATCTGCCCAGTTAGTTTAAAACGGTAAAGCATTGGCCTTGTAATATAAGTATCTGGGTTCGATTCCCGGCCTGGGCAATTTTTCACTCTGTTGGAAATATTCAATTCATATTTAAAGTACAGAGTTTATAATTTATACTAAGTCACCAGCAGAAATTCATAATTGTTTTAAAATATCCGTGATAAATTCAGATTTTCCGAATAAAAAGCACGCCAGATTTCGCAAAACTGTTTTTAAAATTGTAAAATTTCCTAAAAAACAAATCTATACTCATAGTAATAAATTAAAGGACTATTACACTTTGAAATTAATCACTAACATTGAAAAATCTTTACTGAAAGACGTATAAATGTACATAAAAATTGAAAATATTAAAAAACATCAATTAAAATCACAACCAAAAAGTTACGACCACCATGTGCATCAGAATCATATAACAGTATGAGAGAGACAAATTTAAAATTTCACAAAAGTCAAAAATAAAAGTCAATACGTTACTGTATAGCGCAATATATAAAAAAAAAACTGAAGTCGAAGCACACTAACAAACGAAAAACAGACTTTTAAATTCAAGTAAAGATTTTTTTAATGATATACTCAATGTGTGTAGTTAAATTTCGCCTATTTTCTTGATAATGTGTCTGAAAATAACAAAAAAAAAAAAAAAAAAAAAAAAACAATCTTAAAAGTATTTCATTAGAAACAGGAGGCATTTAAAAAATTTTCAGAAATGTCGTTCTGTATAAATCGATTTATAGAATCTGTCATCGGTAATAATCATTTACTGGTTGACTACTTTGAGGAAAAAGAAATCGATTTTTGTTCGATTGTTTTTTGTATACGGAAAAGTAAAAAGTTTATCGAATTTTTATGGTCAGATATTTTGATTAGATTTCATAAGATTGAGAAAATAAATCTCTTATATTTGCTTCAACTACTTTAGTTGTTTTAGCCCCATTTCACTTACTTTAAAGCTTACATTCGTCAATGTATGTTATATTTCGTGAAAGAAATTCGGCTGTCTTTGTCTAAAAAACGCTTAAACATGCTTATTGTTAAAAATATTTTCAGTACCAAGATCATGCGTAAAATATATTTTGCGGATTTATAATTAAAATTACTTAATGAGGGGAGCAATTGCAGAAACATTTGAGTTTTATTTTATTCTATGATGACATGTATAAAACCGTCTCCTGAATACAAGACTTAAGCGGTGACGCAAAAATGGAGGCTACATTTTTTCATGTTGCGTAATGTCTCTTGAATTTTGGAACTAATACATAAATATAAATATTTAATATTTTTCGCTTTATTTTTCTGAGATTAAACAAGCAAAAGAAATCTTTTATAAAATACTGATGTTCAAATGCAGGGGACCGTCTATGCGTTAAAAGAAAATTCCCCTTCGAAACCCGCATTTTTTTGTGTCAGAGCTGAATCTTAGTATTTAGGGGACGGTGTATAGAATAAAAGCAATTTATAAACTTCTGTTAAATATTTTTTCAGAAATCTCCAAAACTTATACTGTCAACTTTTTTTTGTTATAAATATATTGAATAGTGTTCATATATGAAATTTTGGGATAAGATAAATCTCAATTCACTAGAGATGAGATTTCCGCTTTTTTGGACACCAGTAAAATCTTAAAGAAAATTCTGTTATTTGAAATTCGCGAAAATGTTCCGATTTAATAATATAGCATTATCTCTAAGATTTTACTGGTGTGCAAAAAAGCGGAAATCTCATCCCTGATAATTCACATATTAAAACGCAATCAGTTTTTCAAATCATACTTTTGATGGAAAAACCAAAATACCCGATTTTAGCGGTTGACTCGTAGGTTAAGCATTATGTTTTCCTGTGCCTAATCCTCCATGTTTTCATACTTTTGGGTGCAGGAAAGCCCAATGATAAGCTTACGAGTGAACGGCTAAAACTGGATTTTTTGGCAGACCGATTGCTTTTTAAAGTGCGAATCAAGATTTCACTTATCATGGAATTTCATCATTGAACTCGATGAGGTTATTGTCTGTACTGCCGCCTCCCGTTTTTGTAAAAACACCTGCAATGCTTATTGCTGAATTTTAAGTGCACTAATCGCCCTTGGCGACCAGTTTGGTTTCCCTTAAATTTATACTAAACATTGTATCATAATATGTTTATTCATAATTTAACTTTACTTGCTTAGTTGTGTACCAAGTCAGAAAATTCTGCGAGAAAATTCAGAAACTCGGTATTTTTATACTGAGCGGGCACAGGTGATAATTCTCCACACAATTTTTCAGAAGCATTTTTTCGTATTTCATGAATTATTTCATTAATTAATTGCATTAATTTAAAATAAAATCCTTTCACGCATTTTATTTAGAACTCATAAGTTTAATTTTAAACTACAACGTTTAAAATTCATGACTTGTATTTTTTTAAGTAACAGAAAATTAAAAATAATAACATTTTAAAACTCCGTAATTGCAGCGAAAGAGGAAAATGTAAATAAATCAAATTTACCTTCGTCTAAAGCCTTCTAAACTACTTTTATACAATAACTGATGATTTGCGTTTCGTGCAGGTGTTGCCACTGAACAAATAACAAATAAGCGTGATTACTGAGCCACATACGTTAGCGTAATTTATACATAGATTATCTTCTATTTTAGGTGATTGGTAGATGAATGAAAAACACATAGCTTGGTAGCCATAACTCAAATAGCATAATTTTTCAGTTTCGATACTTTTGTAGAAAAGGTGCGATATCTTGTTAAAAAAAATCTGCTGTTTTCTATTATTAAATAAAATGTCGGTCTAAAAATGTGTTTTCTTATGGATAAAAGCTGGAATTAATTACAAATCTTTTTATAAAATACCTGGATGGATATGCTAAGCAATTCTTTTAAAAATTACCAATACTCATTATAAACTTCAAAGTGTTTTAAATTATCCGATATCCTGGGCAAATTATCCGAAAGGCTGAAAAATTATAAAAGGCATCCACTAGAAATGAAGGCATTCATTTATTTATTTTTTCCTGAAAATTATTCTTTATAGAACAATATATAGAATCTTTCATTGGTAATAAACGGATATAATCACCTTTGTTTGATTATTTTTTAAGGGAAAAGATCGATTTTTTTCGAGTGATCTTGAGTAAGCGAATTTAAACATTTTATGGAATTTTTCGATGGTCAGACATTTTGATTAGGTTTCAGGTCAGATAAACAAATAAATTGCGATTTATTAGCTATTACATTTCCTTTACCTTAATTTTTTTCGTAATTCTAAAGAATTCTAAGCAAAAGCGAACCTTATTTTCTGCCTTGAAAATTCTACATTTTTATTTAACCCCTTGGGGATGAACTGCACATATAAGTGCCGCAAAAAGGCTTAAGAGTCCTTATTTATCCCCACCTGTAAAATTTTACTGCAAAAATTGCCTTATTTAATTTTAGTATTTTCCCGATTTAACCAGGCAAAATTTTCTGTGTTTATAAACTGTTGACAAAACCTTAAAAATTTCGTAAAAAGCTCCCGTCGCGGAGGGGTTAAAAGATGAAACATTCTAAGTGGTAGATTTATTCCTAAGACATAAATAAAACGTTTGTTTTGTTTATTTCAGATGTGACACTGATATTCTTTAATAAATTAAAAGACAGGAGCAACAAAAATCAGCAATTGTCTATGTCGTTCCATAATGTCATAAAATGTTATTGCAATGCAAAACTTTCAACTTTGTTATTGTTCAGGAAAATTAGTGCACACATAGGTGTCCGCCTTTTAATTATATCAAGACAAATATGCTTTAACCCTTTAACGTTCATTGGTTTCGCCATTAAACCACAAAATTTTAATTCCGATATGCAACACTGACACCGGTATTTTTATCTAAAAATATCCCTTTTATTATGTATGTGAAAAATCACGTTTTCTTATTTAGAAATATATTTGTTCTTAATTACCGGTGTCAATCATTTATTTCGACATCTTAGCAATGAAAATGCTTTGATCGTTAAAGGGTTAAATTATAAAGCTTATATACTAATCCTTTGCGGCGCAGAGCAAATTCTTCGTGCCGCAAAGTGTTGAAACATATGGCTGACAAGAGTATTTCAAAACAACTTTAACCCTTTAACGATCATAGCATTTTCATTGCTAAGATGTCGAAATAAATGATTGACACCGGTAATTAAGAACAAATATATTTCTAAATAAGAAAATGTGATTTTTCACTTACAAAATAAAAAATATATATTTAGATAAAAATACCGGTGTCAGCAGGGCCTGATTACTAACGGGGCACTCTCCCACCAGGAAAAAGAAATAAAGAATTTTTCCTTATTCATGACAGTAATCTTGTATGAAAAGGGCGTTTAAAGAAGACGAAAATTTCTATAAATTTTTTCTGGTGAGAGAGTGCCCTGTTAGTAATCAGGCTCTGGGTGTCAGTGTTGCGTATCGGAATTAAAATTTTGTGGTTTCGTGGCGAAACCAATGAACGTTAAAGGGTTAAATAAGAAAAAGCTATATTTGACGCATTCAGTAAACCGAAATTATTTTTACCAAAATTCCGGTGCCAATGTGGCGTTTGGGAATTAAAATTAAGTGATTTTATAGATATACCACCGCGCCGCAAGAGGTTAAATTATGTTTTACTCGCTATCTAGAACTACTGATTTTGCTTATTATCCTCTTCGATACGACACTAGACTTATACGTGCAGTACATTAAACACGGAAACTATGAAATTGCATACCAGTAATTTTAAACAAAAATTTTATGTCATTATGTTATAAGTTTGTAGTCATAGCCGTGGTGCGTTAATTCCATTTTGAAAATCGGTAACCAAGATTGATATTAACAGTATTAGTGGTTCGTTACTAAGGTATTAAAATAAAATTCCAGGATTGGAGTGTGTTTATTTGATTTAACTTTCTAATGACAGTGGTAGAATGTGTTTAATAATTTCGAGTTTAATAATTTTCGAAATTTCGTAAGTTAGAGAATCGGAATTCATACCAGAAAAGCTAAATAGTAAGCTTAGGTTTATCTAATAGCCAAATGATTTTCATTAAATAATATAAACATTTCTATTTTTAAATTCTGGTGTGAAAAAGGAAAATGTGTATAAAAATCGTGAACAATCTAGACCTGATTAGGAAACCTTTCCTCGATTGGTAAAAGGTTAACTCTTTCACAGACGCCGTTTGCAGCCTGCAAACGGTTAACTTTAACCCCTTCGGGACGGGCGGCACGCATAAATGCTGCAAAAAGGCTTAAGAATACATGTTTATCTCCACCAGTAAAATTATACTGCTGAATTTGTCTTATTTAATCGGAGCATTTTCTCGATTTAGTAAGACACAAAATTCTGTTTTTTAAAACCGGTGACAAAACACTAAAAATTTCGTATAAAGCACCCGTCGCGAAGGGTTAAAGCCCAAATTGCCAAATAGCACCAGTAAATTTTTTTGTTACTGTTTCGATCTGATAATATACGTGAAGAAAAGTGATTGGTTATTTACAAATAAATTCGTTCATATATTGCGTTGTGAATTATTTATTGGAATATCTATAGGGCCTTGAAACGCCTTGCCCCTGGAAAGGTTAAACGAAACAGAGTTATTCGCAGGCAGAGTTAGAAAATTTATAATTTCAACTGTCCGCAATATAATTACAAGTACAATCGGCTCTCCTTAGTTCGAAATCGGATAAAATGAACCTTCGCTTAATCCGAATGTGAAGTCCAGAAATTTTCAATTGCACAATAACGTTAAAAAATTTCAATTATTCGAACTCATTTTCTCTTGACCTCGTTTAATTTGAACTAAATAGAATACCGATTTTTCGTTTATCCATATTTTCTCATGGACTTCATATCCTTGAAATAATTTTATTTTCCCCATTTATGTCAGAATTGCTCTGAACTAGTAACATATGATCGAATATATTTGATATCCGCTTTCTTAGTGTCCCGTCTGTCCATCAGTGACACATTGTCCCATTCTTTCATTGTGCTTCTTTCTAATGTCTTAATTAGTTTATGTATTTATATCTTTTTTATCTGTTATTAAGCCATATTCTAACGATAACAACAGAAATAAATTTAAAAAATACTGTAACATTAACCCCTTAATTTGTTAATTCTTTTCCGTTCAATAAATTCAAAATAGCGAACTCACACCACTATTATTTAAATAAAATATTCGTAAAATTTAGTCTAAACATTTACGCCTTTCAATAGTACGAAAATTTTCTTTAAAATAATAGTGGTGACAAAAAGCCTTAAATGATGAAATAAGCAAATGCGTCTTGTCCGAACGGCGTTCAGGCAAACCTGTTAAGGGTTTAATTCATTTGTAATAGTAGTCCTTTAAGCATGTTTTCGTCTTATATTCGAACATTTCTTATGGTCCCGACAAGTTCGAATTAATGAGATCCAACTGTGTTTAATTATAGTAAATATGCAATTGAATAAGTGTAAGTACCTAATTGATTATAGTTACACACATTCAAGTATAGAAATTTTGCAAAAAAATCGGATGGGGGTCAGACTATAGATTTGTGCATATATCTAACTTTTCTTAATTACATAAAATTGAATTATAATTACATTGAAATTAATTGGAATTGCGAATTTGGCCAATTGTGTTGGCAGGTATGCTTGTTGTTCTAAACGGTAAATTTGTTTTTAGAAACCACAAATTAATATGAACATGTAATCTAAGATGTAATCTGGTGAAATTCTTTCAAAAAATCAATTAATAATTATAAGATTTTGCATTATTTTGTTCATTTTCTTGATAAGTCATCCGAAAGCAAATAAAAGTTCTTAATCCATTAGTGCCTAGCGTCCCTCTTTAGGGACGCTTCAAAAGGTGCATTCAGCAATGTTTTTGACACCGGTAAAAAATAAGAGCAATACCGTAATTTCGGGTGTATAAGCCGCGGGTCAAACAATTCTTCTTCGACCCAGAATTTTTTAAGAAATAAGTGTAACTAATTTGATCGCCGTAAATATTTGTCATTAATCACTAAATAAGATTTCTGGGTCCAAAAAGAATTGTTTGATCCGCGGCTTATACACCCGAAATTACGGTAATTATTTTATTTAAATGATGCATTTTCGTCATTAATGAACTAAACTTAAATCTACTAAAAATAGTGGTGCCAATCAAATAAAATTTACGCAAAAGATGCTGGGCGCGAATGGGTTAAAAGTATTCAATTAGAAAAGGAAGGCATTTTAAAAGTATTCAAAATACCTTTTTCCGATAAATTGTTACATCTCATCTTTTGTTAGTAATAATCACTTCTCGATACTATTTTATGGGAAAAGAAATCGATTTTGCGCGATTGTTCTTTTATAAGGTGAAGTGTGAAGTAAAGAATATTATGGACTTTTTCATGATGAGAAATTTTGATTGCATTTAGATGAGATAAAGTAAAAAAAAAAAGCTTACATATTTATTTAAACTATTTTATTTGTTTTACATCAGTTCCATTTACTTCAACGCTGAAGTTTGTCAATGGATAATATAGTAAGAGAAAATATTATCGATTATATATCTAGAAACATTATAGATTTTTTATTTCAAGTGGAATCTTTTTGTTTAAATAAGCAACATTCCTAAGAAATAAGTATAGTATTCCATAAATACTGAAATCTAGCTATTTTAAAAGAGCATTTGTTGAAATTTTTCGATTTTTTAACCAGATTATATGATTCTAGATTAAAATATTTTATTTTTCACGATAAACATTTCCTACCACGGTTAAGATTCACCTTTTAATATATGCCGAATTATGACTAATGCATTCACAAAATATTTTTTATTCATTGAACAAGTATTTTTGAATTTACTAGTTTTAAAAATTACAAGTAAAATAATGAAAAGTGAAATTTAAAATATGCATGACACCGGTAAAAATAATGTGCAATATTTTTTTAAATAAAGATTTTTTTTTTTTTTTTTTTTTTTTTTTTTTTTTTTTGTATATTATATTTAGGCACGAACCAGCCAATACCAGTAAACTAACCGTCTTTTGATAAGTATTAATATTCGTATACTCGTGTGCCCTGGTTTTTAAGTTTGGCGTCTTCTATTTTAACCCTTTCCGGCGCAGACAAATTCTGTTCGTAAAATGAGAAATTGTTGACTGACACCGGAATTTACAAAAGACTGTTTTAGAAATTAAGAATTCCCTGATTTAAGCTGTCATTGTGAAAGTAAAATTTTACTAAAATATTATTGGTGCCGTTTGGAAGTTTGGAATTAAAATTAGGTGTTGCCGCAGTGGTAACACTGCGCCGGAAAGGGTTAATCTGAAAATTGACACTCGCACGAGAAATTTTGTATTACAGTCGAACCCCGCTAATTCGGACCCCATTAATCCGGATCTCCGCATAATCCGGGTCGGTTTGATATATATTTTTTTTTCACATTTGAGAAGCGATTAGCTGATTTCCATAGCATTAACATCAATGTTTCATCGTCATATTCTTAATAAAAAAAACTTTTCTGAAAGCTTATCGGAAGAATATCTTAAGCTTTCTTATTTAAATTCTTATTTGAACTTTCATTTTAACTACACTCAACGAACTACTTATGTTCAAGCGGATAGGCGACCGTACGGCTCGCAAAAGGTATAGAAAATTGGCACATCAGAAAATTACAAACTTTTCATTATAAAGTAAACGTTTTTACTGTCTGTAAATATTTAATAAGTTTAACATAAAAGTGATTTTATGTAAGTATGTTTTATTTTATTTGATTTTTTCTAATTCTCCGGATAATCCGGACTGGGTCTGGTCCCAATTAATCCGAATTATCAGGGTTTTACTGTACTTTCTTTCTTTATTTAATGTGCAGACATTTAACGATTAGCCAAATTAAAGTTTTTCTTTTGGAATTCCTAATGTGAATTCAAAATTTTTAGATTGAAAGTGGGGGGTCAAAATGGCAACCCAGGTATGTGCCAATTTTGAGGTTGAAATACTTGCAATATTTCTTATTATGATTAAATAGTTAATAAAAATAAAGCTAAATGCCATGTAATCGATTTTTAGAAACTACAGATAAAAAAGAACATCTAACGTTAGATGTAACATTGCGAAATTTGTTGAAAAAAATCAATCAATAATCATAACATTTTGCAACATTTCGTTCATTTTCTTGAGAAGTTATCCGAAAGCAAATAAAAGTTCTTAAAAGTATTCCATTAGAAATAGAAAGCATTTAAAATTTTTCCGAAAAAACTTTTTCCGATAAATCGTTACATCTCATCTTTTGCTAGTAATAATCACCTTTGGATGATTATTTTATGCGAAAAGAAATCGGTTTTTCGCGATTATTCTTGTATAAGGAAAAGTAAAAAATATTATTGACTTTTTAATGGTCAGATATTTTGCTTGCATTTTAGATGATATAAAGATAAAAAGCTTATATATTTACCTAAGCTATTTTATTTCTTTTACATCAATTCCATTTACTTCAACGCCGGAGTTCACTAACTGATTATAACGTAAGAGAAATGAAATATCGATTGCGTATCTAGAAACATTTTTGATATTTTATTTCAAGTGGAAACTTTTGATTTCAATAAGCAATCTTCCTAAAAATATATATAGAATTCCATAAATGCATAGTTTCAGCGTTTTTAAAAGAGCAACTGCTGAAACATAATTAATTAGTTTGAATAAGGAATAATTTTGGCGTAGAATATTTTATTCTTTACGATAAATGCATGTCATACCGCTGTCAAGAAACACATTACAAATAATTCGACTCAAGGTTTTATATATATATATTAATACAATCAAAAAGCACTTTTAACCCTTTGAAGGACAAGCAATCGTGTGTCTGTAATATTGAATTCTCACCAAAATAATCGAAAAAAACATTTTTAACGCCTTGAGGAATAGCGAGAAGTAGACGTGCCACAAAAAGGCTTAAGAATCCTTGTTATCCTCACCAGCAAAATTGTACAGTAAAATTTGCTTTGTTTAATTGGAGCATTTTGTTGATTTAAAAAGTCACAAGTATCTGTTTTTTTTAAAAACCGGTAACAAAACATTAAAAATAATTTCGTAAAAAACTCTCGTCGCAAAGGGGTTAAGGCTACAGTGGGTTCTCAAAACTAATTTTTTAAATTTGCAATGAATATATTTTTTTTTAATTTCTGGAAATAATCATAATATATATATCTCTTATTTCACAATTTTTAAAAAATATATATATTCAATAGTTTTTGAGATACAGATTTTTCTTTTTTTAAATTATCAAAAAATGGCAATATTTCAAAATGCTCAATGCGAAATTCTTTATGTCCAATTTTAATGCTCTCTATGTATGCGTTAACAAATGTTACTAAGCATTTTTAGCATATTACTTGTAAAACATTTTAAAAAAATATTTTAACTTAATTCCTTTGTATTTTTCGTTAAAAAATGATTAAAAATTTCATATAACTGAAATTAAAAAAAATTACATGCGTCTAAAAATATTTATTTCTAGTAACATTTGTTAACACATGCATAAAGAGCATTTAAAACAAAAAAATCAGAAAAATTGGGCATAAAGATTTTCGCATGGAACATTTTGAAATCATGAAAACGACGTAAATATTCATTCTGAGAAAAACAGGTTTTAGTAACTATAGTGGTTATAATTGCTTAGTATTTTCCTACTGACACAGTTTCAGCTATTAAGGGATATAATATAATTTCTAGCTTATATCAGGGCTCGAAAAATCTACATGCCCGACATCAGTGTTGTTAGACGGCGACTTTTTAAAAATTTGATTGGCACCACTTTTATTAAAGGATAAAATTCCTGTTGATTAATATGTCATTTAACAAAACGTAATTTTACCAATCCAAAGAAGTGGTGCCAATCTGAATTTTTAAAAAGTCGCCGTCTAACAACACTGATGTCGGGCATGTAGATTTTTCGAGCCCTGGCTTATATGTAAGTGTTATATGTTTTTATGGTAAATTATATATATATTACCGTAATTTCGGGTGTATAAGCCGCGGATCAAACAATTCTTTTTGGACCCAGAAATCTCATTTAGTGATTGAAGACATATATTTACGGCGATCTAACTAGTTATATTTGTTTCTTAAAAAATTCTGGGTCGAAAAAGAATTGTTTGATCTGCGGCTTATACACCCGAAATTACGGTATATATATTTTTACACCCCTGAGTAAAACTGTTTTTAGGCACAACAGACTAATAAGAACATACAATGTAAATTGTAATATTGTGAAATTTGCTCAAAATATTAATATTTAACCATAATATTTTGCAACATTGCTTTCATTTTCCTGACAAGTTATCCGAAAGCGAATAAAAGTTTTTAAAAGGATTCCATTAGAAATAGAAAACATTTTAAAAATTTTCTGAAATAACTTTTCCCGATAAATCGCTATCTCTCATCTTTTGCTTGTAATAATCACTTGTGGGTGACTATTTTAAAAGAAAAGAAATCGATTTTGCACGACAGTTCTCGTATAAGAAAAAGTAAAAAATGCTATCGATTTTTTCATGGTTGGATATTTTGATTGCATTTTAGATAATATAATAAAAAAAAGCTCATATCTTTATCTAAATTATTTTATTAGCTTTTCATCAATTCCATTTATTTCAACGCCGCAGTTCGTCAATTGATAATATGATAAAACAAAAGCTATATCGATTAAATATCTAGAAACATTTCGGATAGTATATATTTTGTGGAAACTTTTTTGTTTGAATGATCAACATTTCTAACAAAATAAGTATAGCAATCCATATATGCATAATTTTAGCTTTTAAAACGAGCAGTTGGTGAAACGTAATTATTTAGTTTCAATAAGTTGAAATTTTGAAATAGATTATTTTATCTTTTTTGAAAACACAATTTTTACCGCCGTCAAGAACCACATTGATAAATAATTCGACTCATGGTTATTTTTATCTTGATACAATTGCAAAGCATTTTTAATTCATTGGAAACTAAATATTATGCTTTTTAGCAGGGATGGAAAATTTTAAACTCTATTAACCCGAGAGTAGTCGCGACTTTTTCCACAACGTCATTAGTCGCCCTCGGTCTTTTCGCCGCTAGCCCCCTGCATACCAAATATGTAAAATAAGAAATATTTTTCACCTAATATATGAAGATAACATTTCAATGAATATATAAATTTGCAGTTTTCTTAAATTATGCATTTTATTCATGAGATATGGAATAATTCGAAAAAGTAAAAATGAACTGACATTAGTGGTTGTTACGTAGACTTTTTCGCCAATTTGAACTTTGTTTCTAAAAATGTACCTGAAAGAAAAACAGAGGTGTCCTGTTACTTCACTAAGGTGTTCGAGAAACCTTCAAAGTCAGCTACATGGTAGATCTGATACAAGTTAGGAGAAGATAAGTTATACGGGCGGCGAAAAGACCGACACGCGACTACTGACGGGTTAATCAGTTTCTCACCACTAAATTTCACTCGTGATTTTTTATCTAATTTCTTGTAAGAACGCCGATAAAATTGTGAAGGAAGAACACGAGTCAAATTTAGTGGTAGGAGATCGGCCGTGGGCCCCTAGATTTTTACCCTCTCTGGGTAAAACTATTTTTCAAAAATCACAGCCTAATAAGAATATGGAATGTAAAATGTAAAATGTAACATTGTGAAATTCGTTCAAATTATTAATGTAACATCATAATATTTTGCAACATTTTTTCCAATTTCTTGACAAATTATCGAAAGCGAATAAAAATTCAATTACAAATAGAAACCGTTTTAAATTTTTCCGCAATAACTTTTCCCAATAAATCGTTATATTTAATCTTTTCTAGTAATAATCACTTCTGGATGACTATTTTATAAGATAAGAAATCGATTTTGCACGATTGCTCATGCACAAGGAAAAGTATAAAATATTATCGACTTTTTGATGGTTGGATATTTTGATTGCAATTTAGATGAGATAAAGAAAAAAAGCTCATATATTTACTTAAGCTATTTTATTAGTTTTTCATCAATTCCATTTCTTTCAACTCCGGGGTTCGTCAATTGATAATATCGTAAGACAAAAGGAATATCGACTGCGTATCTAGAAACATTTTAGATAGCTTATTTCGTGTGGAACTTTCTGATTGAATGAACAACATTTCTAAAAATAAATATAAAAATCCATAAATGCATAATTTTAGCATTTTTAAAAAAGCAGTTGCTGAAACATAATTAATTTCAAAAAGCTGAAATTTTAGCCTCTTTTATGATGAACAAAATTTCTTCCGCTGTCAATAGATACATTTAAAAATTATTCGATTCATGGTTCTTTTTATATTCATACAATAACAAAGCATTTTCTTATTCATTTAAAACTAGTTTTTATGTTTTTTAGCAGGGGTATAAAAATCTAAGTGCCAGCGTACAGTCTCTCAATTCTAAATTTCATTTGCGATTTTTCGTCTAATACTTCGACTAATTCGTCTAATAAAAATCTAAGTGCCAGCGTACAGTCTCTCAATTCTAAATTTCATTTACGATTTTTCGTCTAATAATTCGTCTAATTTCTTGTAAAAATGCTAGTAAAAGTGTGAAGGAAGAAAACTGGTGAAATTTAGTGGTGAGAGACCGCCCGTTGGCATATAAGCAACCTTTACATGGATAGGGACATGAAAAAGAATTCTGCACTGCGATATGCTAGTGGCATGGGCTAATGTCACTTGCCACGGCCACATTTATCTGCCATAGTGGATGATAAGACAAATAAGCGTAATGTCATGGCTTTATGTATGATAAACAAGATTATTTACATAAGAACAAATGCATCATAATCAGAGTTGCCAACCTCCGGCTTTTGTTAATTCATGAAAACGTACTTTGAACCAGAAAATTTATTTAATTAGAAGTGTCTAGTATTAACTCAGAGGGTCATTTGAAATTTACTTAATGTCTTTGATTCGATAAATTTCTGGTTAGAAATATAATTGTTTGACTTTAAAAAAGCCGGAGGTGGCATATCTGCATAATACTTCTGATAATAACTGTCACTCGCCACGCCCACATTTATCTGCCATAGTGGATGATAAGACAAATAAGCGTAATATCATAGCTTTATGGATGATAAACAGGATTATTTACATGTGAAAAAATGCATGATAATACTTCTGATAATAACTATGTCATCTTGTTGAATATTGATAATTTGTTTCGGTAAATCAATATCATTAAAATTTATTTCAAATGAATCCACATTAGATGCACAACGTATAATACAAAGTATATGTACAATGTATATAACTCTATGGCAAGTATGAATTAAACAAAAATGTTCTAAAATCGGGTTATAATGGGAGAAAGAACTGATCAGATGAATCATTTATTTATGGCAAATTTAAAAAAAGCAGTCTTTTTAAAATCGGTATAAATAGATCAAATAAGCGATCAACCAATCGGAGTACAGAAAAATTCTTTTTAATGTCCCTATTCATGTAAAGGTTGCTTATATGCCGGTATCTAGATTTTTACATCTCTGGGTAAAGCTATTTTTAGAAACCATAGCCTAATAAGAATATGCAATCTAAAATGTAAAATTGTGAAATTCGTTCAAATTATTAATGTATAGTCACAATATTTTGTAACATATCTTTCATTTTCTTGACTAATTATCGAAAACTAATAAAAATTCAATTAGAAATAGAAGGCGTTTTAACCTCTTAATCGTGGCACCCGAGACAATCACGGGCTACAAGTTTCACAACTTTTATTCAGAATTATTTGATTCCCACCAGTTTTATAAAATAGCATAATTGTTTTTATTCTAGTATCATTTTACTTGTCCTTAAATAAGAAGAATATTTTTTTTTCAAAAAAGTGGTGAAAAAATGAATTAAAATTTTTAAACCGTAATTTAATGCGATCATTAAGCTGTTAAATTGTTCCGAAATAACTTTTCCCAATAAATCGTTATATCACATTTTTTCTAGTATTAATCACTTTTGGATGACTATTTTATAAGAAAAAAAAATTGATTTTGCGCGATTGTTCCTGTACAAGGAAAAGTAAAATATATTATGGACTTTCTGGAGGTCGAATATTTTGAATGAATTTTAAATGAGATAAAAGAAAAAGCTCATATATTTACTGAAGCTATTTTATTAGTTCTTCATCAGTTCCATACACTTCAACGCCAAATTTCGACAATCAATAATACAGTGCGGTTAAAATTAAACTGACGGTACTCAGAGACTCATAACTCCGGTTCTACTGAGCGGATCCGAATGAAACTTCAGATATATATTATGTAGATCATGCGGCCGAAGTTTTCGTTAAAAAAAAAAAAAAAAAAAAAAAAAAAAAAAAAAAAAAAAAAAAAAAAAATCAAATTTCGCTATTAGATGGCGTTGTAGTGCTAAAACCATATGTAAATAAGTAGTTAAAGCAATTTCGCTATAAAAGCGAACGTAAAAGTCACGATGAACGGGTTTGTCAGGCGTACAGTAACAGGTGATCGATACAGGAGTCTCCTGGAGAATCATGTTGTCCCGGCGTTAAGACAAAGAGGCTGTTTGGCAACCACAATATTCATGTAAGATGGGGCAACTGCTCATACGGCGGGATGTGTAAAAAATATGATTCAAGACAATTTCTCTGATGAGCGTGTCTTCTCGCGTACTTTCACCTTTTCCTGCCAGCAAGGTTGCCAGATCCGAACCCTTCTGACTTCTGGCTGTGGGGTTTTCTGAAAGATCATGTGTATCAAGGGCGTGTTACTAATTTAGCGTACTTAAAAGCTAGCATCGTACGCCATGTCTCCATGATTCCTACTGGTGTGTTGCGTGCCGCCGTTGATAACGCGGTGGTACGCTTTCAGCATATTGTTGACCGATAAGGTATGCACATAGAGCACACAGGTGTGTAAATAAATAAAATATTCCGTCAATCTTTGATTTTTGAATTGTTATCTGTCATTTTATATTGTTAAAACGCCACCTAGTGGCGAAAGTTGAAACTTTTTTTTTTTACAAAAACCTCGGCCGCATGATCTTCATAACATATATCTGAAGTTTCATTCGGATCCGCTCAGTAGAACCGGAGTTATGAGCCTCTGAGTACCGTCAGTTTAATTTTAACCACCCTCTATCAAAGAAAAAGGAATATCGACTGTGCATCTAGAAACATTTTAGATAGGTTATTTCAAGTAGAATCTTTTTATTTCAATGAACATCATTCAATATATATATATATATATATATATATATATATATATAGCATTTCACTTCTGCAGAATTTAAGCGTTTTTAAAAAATCGATTGCTGAAATTTAATTAATTAGTTTGAATAAGCTGAAATTTTGGAATATTTTATCTTTTATGAAATACACATTTTCTACAGCTGTCAAGATACACATTTTAAAATATTTCGACTAATGTTATTTTTATTTTAATACAATAACAAAGCACTTTTAATTCATTGATAACTCATTTTTATGTTTTTTAGCAGGATATAGAAATCAAGACACCTGCGGGCAGTCTCTCACCATTAAACTTCATTCGTTATTTTTCGTCTAATATATTGTGTAACGTTTTTGGCAAGATGTCAAATAAAATATAAGCAAAAACAACTAAAAAAATTTAGTGATAATAGACTGCTCTTTCGAACCTTTATTATTTTTCGGACTTTTTTATTTCTATTTTTACATCCATGTGTAAAACTGTTTTTAGAAACCACACACTAACCCCTTGGGGACGAGCGACATGTATAATTGCCGCAAAAAAAGCTTAAGAATCCTTGTTTATCCCCATCAGTAAAATTTTACAGATACATTTGTCTTATTTAATTGAAACATTTTCTCGATTTAATCCTTTGCGGCGCAGGGCAAATTCATTCCATAAGAGTTGAAATTAATGACTGACACCGGAATTTGAAAACAACTTTATTTGGAAATAAGAAAACGCTATATTTCACGCATTTAATAAACCGTAATTTTTTTAAACAAAATTCCGGTGCTAATGTGGCGTTTGGGAATTAAAATTAAGTGGTATATCTATGAAACCACTGCGCCGGAACGGGTTAATCCTTTCCGGCGCAGTGTTACCACTCCAAAACACCTAATTTTAATTCAAAACTTACAAACGGCTCCTGTAATATTTTAGTAAAATTTTACTTTTACAATGATAGCGTAAATCAGGGAATTCTTAATTTCTAAAAAAGTCTTTTGTAAATTCCGGTGTCAGTCAACAATTTCTCATTTTACGAACAGAATTTTTCCGCGCCGGAAAGGGGTTAACACTAGAACGCCCGGATGGAGTCGATTCGACTCCAATCATGTAACTAAATTTCAATCGAACCAGAAAAATTTTCTTGAAATAATTTAAATCTAATCCACGCAAATTTACGTTAAATAAATCAAATAATTTTGAATAAAAATTCTGGTGAGAAATATTATTTTCAAACTTGAGTAGAATTTCCGGGCGTTCTAGTGTTAATAAGGAACAAATTTCTATTTTTAAAAACCGGTGGCAAATCATTAAAACTTTCGTAAAAGGCTTCCGTAGCGAAGGGGTCGTTGAAAAAAATTATTTGTAATCATAATATTTTGCTACATTTCTTTCATTTTCTTGACAAGTTATTCGAAAGCGAGTAAAAATTCTTAAAAATATTCCATAAGAAATAGAAGGCATTTCAAATTTTTACGAAATAACTTTTTCCGATAAATCGTTATATCTCATCTTTTGCTCGTAATAATCACTTCTGGATGACTATTTTATGTGTTAAGTTATCTATTAAGACATAACAGTGAGAAATTCCTTCAAAAAATTAATTTGTAATCATAATATTTTGCAACATTTCTTTCATTTTCTTGACAAGCTATCCGAAAGCGAATAAAAGTTCTTAAAAGTACTCCATCCGAAATGGAAGGCGTTTGAAAATTTTCCGAAATAACTTTTTGCGATAAATCGTTATATCTCATCTTTTGCTGTTAATAATCACTTCTGGATGACTATTTTATGAGAAAAGAAATCGATTTTGCTCGACTATTCTCGCATAAAGAAAAGTAAAAAGTATTATCGGTTTTTTTATGAACAGATATTTTGATTGCACTTTAGATGAGATAAAGAAAAAAAAAGCTCATAACTTACATGAGCTATTTTATTTGTGTTTCATCAATATATTTACTTCAAAGCTGAAGGTCGTCAATGGATAATATAGAAAGAGAGAAAAGGAATATTTATTTGTGTCTAGAAACAATTTAGATAGTTTATTTCAAGTGGGAATTTTTTGTTTGAATGAACAGCATTAAAAAAAATAAATATAGCATTCCAATTATTGAGAATTTTGGCGATTTTAAAAGAGCAATAGGTAAAAAGTTTTGTTAATTAATTAGATTAACCGATTTCCTATACATTGTACGGGCAACGTGTTTTTGTTAATCATGATTTACCACGTACGGGCATCCATACTCAAATCTTAATTTATTATTCTCAACAGTAAAATTTTATACCAAATATTGCATTATTTAATCCGAGCAACTTTATAATTCAATTAGGCAAAAATTTCTGTTTAGAATAACCAGTGATAAAAGATTAAAAATTTCGTAAAAGTTATGGAATAAATAAATATTATTTGGAAAGGTTTTTTTTAATATTGATCAATTAAATGGTTAACCCTTTGCAGGGCAGGGCATATTCATAGCTTAAGTATTGAAATTGGTGACTGACACCGGAATTTGAAAACAACTTTATTTGTAATTATGAAAACGCTATACTTCACGCAATAAATAAACCGTAATTTTCTTTAACAAAATTCCGGTGCGAATGTGGCGTTTGGGAATTAAAATTAAGTGGTATATCTATGAAACCACCGCCCCTCAAGGGGTTAAATGAGCACTGATTTTAGATTAGGATATTTTATTTTTCCGAATAAACGTACTTTCTATCGCTGTAAAGATTAACTTTAAAAAAATAATTTGACTTATAATTATTTTGTAATTAAGAAAATCACAAACATCTTTAACACGTTCTCTACCGATAACTCCGTCCTCTGTGTTAAATGAATGGGAATTTCACGCACTAGCGCGTGAGCGGCAGCGAATGTGTTGATTCATTGAATTTCATTTGAATAATTATTCATTGAATAATTTATAAGTGTATTAGTTTTAAAAATTACATGAAAAATAACATAAATAAAAATTTTTAAATGTAACTTTTGACACGGTTAAAAATAGTTTAAAGTATTGTTAAAAAATAAGATGTATATTTTTAATATAGCAACACGCCACATCTGTTAAACTATGGTTGAAATAATTATAATCTGTATACATATACAATGTATCCAGAAGTAATGGGACAAACTTTAATGGGAGGTAGGGGACATCACAAGGATTCACAATTGCATAGCAACCATGGTCGAAAACGTCATGGGAATGTAGTATGACAGGTACAAGGGACGAAGAGACACAGGACTGAGATCATCTAAAATAATTTATTGGACAACGATATTACATTTACTGTGGTAGATGATATGTGAAAATGTTACAAAAGATGTTCAAAGTTTCCACCATTGCTAGCGATGCATGTATTACACCGTCGAACCATGGATTGGCGGAAAAATTATCGAATCTGAGAAAGCTGTTTTTCTCCAATGCACTTGTGAACAACACAACTTTCGGACGGACGAAGACGTTTTCGACCATGGGTTGCTATGCAATACTGAATCCTTGTGGTGCCCCTTACCTCCCCTTTAAGTTTGTCCCATTACTTCTGGGACATCCTGTATAACACAAACACACATTGAAACTTTTTTACGCAGTGTTCTATTACATGGAATACTAAATTGATTCTCATATGTCACCAGAATTCTGGAGTAAATAATTTCCGTTTATTATATATGTTAAAAATAGAGTTTTCTTGTATTCAAAAATATTTGTAAGTAAATTTCGGCATTATTCAGTCATTCCAACATTTTCGTGTTCGATGTACTCTGCGTCTTAAAGGGTCTCTAATACTGAGGTCAGGTCAAGAATAGAAACGATCTGAGCAACCAATTTCCTTTTCCCGCACATTTATCCCGCGAAAAGGCGCGCTGGATATGACATGCACATACGCTTGTTTGAGTCATAAACCCCTTGGAGGCGAGCAACACGTATACATGCCGCAAAAATGCTCGAATCGTTGATTATCCACACCAGTATAATTTTACTGTAAATTTTCCCTTATTTAATCGACATTATCCCGATTTAATAAGCCACAAATATCTGTTTTAAGAAACCGGTGGCAAAACATTAAAAATTCCGTATTAGGCTCCCATCGAGAAGAGTTTTACCCTTTGAGTTCTGGTGGGTAAATTTCATCAAAATTCCAAATGTCACATTGGCACCAGTATTTAGCAAAGAAAAAAATCGGTTGAAGATATACAAGAAAAAATGCATTAAACTTTTTTAAAAATAAATTTGGTCGAATATTCTGGTGCACATGTGACGTTTCGGTATTAAATTTAAGTGGTAGAAAATTTAACCATCGGAGCTCAAATTTTTTATATTTTTCGAAAAGTAATGTTTAATTTACTTTACCTCAGAATTCGTAACATGTCTCTTCGACTTAGCAATTAAGTTTTGTACTTATTGAGGGCAATGTGAAAACCATTCCTACACTGGATATGCAAGTTTGTTTCCGGATAAATTAGTTTAATCATTTGCACTTATATGTTCACTCTCACTGGACACCATCATGCTTTCTAAAATTTGTTTTTGGCTCCAGTAATAAAGGAACGTAAATTATACCTTAGCTAATTAGAATGTTAGATATTGTGTAATTGAAAGTAACTTCTTGTAAAAAAAAGTTATGCCGACCGAATAATATTTGAGGCTGTGCAAATATGACGGTTTAGTTGACAACATATTTCGCTTTTTTGGCCCGGAAAAATTTTAAAGAAAATTTTAACATAAAAATTCTCCGTATCGCCGATTAAACACGGTCAATAAGTCAGATGAGTTCGCAGCTATGTGATGGTATCAAGTTTTCGGCAATTTTGGATTTCCTCTCGATATCATACTTCATCATCCCTTACCCCCCCCCTCTCTACGGTAATGATATCGTTATCAGACAGTGAAAATATTTTGATTTCCAGAAATTATTTCTTTTGTTCGCAGTGATGGTTATATGTGTACAAATTGGGTTAAATCTTTGTTTTCGCACGCTTTTATGATTCAAATGAAGAGAATAATATTAAAACAGTTTTGTCAGAGGATTACTTTTTCTAACTGATATTTCTTCATTGGCACCATTATTTTAAAAAGTAAAAATTTCTTTACTTTTTAAACCTTACTTTACTTAATGACATATTAATTCAAGCGAAAACAAGGGGAAATTTATCATTTCAGAAATGTGGCGCAAATAAAGAAATCTGAATTTAACCCTTTGATGGTTAAAGCACTTCTATTCATAAAATACTAAAATGATTGAATGACACCGGAATTTAAAAATAAATTTATTTCATAATATATAAATGTTTTTTTTACGTTCTTTGTAAAATTAAAATTTTTATTTAAAAATTCCGGTGTCAGTATGGGATTTCGCAATTCAAATTAAGTGGTATTCTGGGCGCGTATACGCGCTTATAACCACGAAAGGGTTAAAGAAACGGTCCACTTTCAACAATTAAATTTCTGTACGCCATATTGGATAGTTTTCATATTGGATAGTTACACGTGGTACCAATGACATATGGTACTAGGGGCATTATATTTTTAACCCTTTCTAGCACGGAACAATTCTGTTAGTAAAATGAGAAATTATCAATTTTCACTGGAATTTATAAAAGACTTTTTTAGAAATTAAGAATCCTCTAATTCAGAGGTTTCCAAAGTGTGCTCCGCAGATCCCTTGGGGCTCCGTCTGAACTTTCCAGGGGCTCCGCGGCGTTCCAGAAAAATAAACAGAAAAAAAATTAGCATATTGCAAGTGAAAGATTTTCAAATGTATGTAGGAATTTTTGACCGTGTGTGTAAAAAATAATTATATTTATAATTGGGTTGAAAAAATGCAATAATACGCTTCAAAATATTTTAATATTCGCATTGTAATGTACTTATTTTCTGTATAATATTTTTGGTTTAAATTGTTTTATTTTATGTTTCGGCATTTAATTTGTTTTAAAAATTCGATTTAAAATAAGCTACAAGAAATAGCATTCTGAATCAAATGCACAACGTGAATAGAAACAGAAAAGGCCCTACAGTGCTGTTAACTCCGCTTGCCGAACAAAAGGGAGAATAGTTTTGTTCTTTGGAGCTTCTCCTATTCATCTGTTTATACTTAATTCTTTTTTATTTAGTAACAAGTTTTCTGAACAAATTTTCAGAAAAGTATTCAAGGTCATCCGAAACTTTGATAGATTCATTTGAACATTACTTTCCAGCTGCTCAAAATAAGATGCTGGACGATTTCAAATGGGTATTAAATACATTCAGTGTAAAAACAAAATCACACAGCTTAAGCTCTGAGGAAAACGAAGCTCTCACTGATTTAACATCTCACAACAATATAATAATCTCTTTTCAAAGCAATGTATCACTGAATTTTAATGTCATTTGACAGATAAATACAAAATTTTGTTAGTAATATAAAGTAATTTTGTTATTAATACAAAATTAATTTTACTCCCATTTTCAACGACATATCAGTGTGACGCTGCATTCTCCACTTACACAAATATCAGCCCTACCAGCGGCCGCGAAGTTTCGGCCTTCAAACTGGTAGACGGTAGGTGCTGGGTTCGAACCCGATCGCGACCGTCGGCCTAACCATTCGGAGTTTTCCGTGATTTTTTTCGAACCTTGCGTAAATACGGGTTAGGTTCCCTTAGAAAGAGGCCCTTAGAATTTCCCTTAGAATACGGAGGGCAGCCCACCCCTTAGGTCCTATATCCCACAGTGTAGATAATTGGCCGACATAAATACAACCAAACAAACCTTATACAAATATCAAAACAAAATACAGTAACTGGTTAAATGCAGACCGAGGCATTCGCTTACCGTTGATGGAAATTGCACCAGATATATATAAAAAAACTATACAAAACAAATCAAGCACATTTTTCACACTAAACTTTTATACTTTATTGTTCGTCAAACTTTATGAAAAAACTAGTCGTTGGGGGCCACCGTAATACTTACCCGTCATGGATATGTATATGAAAATAAAACATGTGAAACTATTTATACAACTAGCAAAAGCCATGCTTTGTTTGGATTCGCGAAGCATTATTTTATAAAACAGATATTTGAAAGTAACAATATTTTTTTTATTATTATTTTTGCATCTTTATTAAACAAAAACGTTATTTTATGTTTTGGCGCATTTTAATTTTTTATTTATGATGTAAAACTGACATAATAAGATATTTTCAAAGCAAACTTTTACAAATTTTTTTTAAATTTTTAACTAAAAGCTCTTTTAAAGATGTTTTTACAATTTCAAGTAGCCACTGGTGTTTTTTAATTGTTTGAATGCATGTTTCCAATCTTTGTAATCAACATCCGATAATCTTTGATAGCTATTTTAGAGTAATATATTTGAAGAAAGCTTGAAGAAAGTTACTTCTTCAAAATCCTATTTTCTGGAAAAAACATTTGAAATCTGCTTTCGTTGATACTATGAATTTTTAACTGTAAAACATTTTATTTTAATTTCTTCGTTTTTATACATGTTAGCGTATGAGAATTGCTGTAATTCTCTCCGCGTGGGAGAACTTTTTACTTTCTGCGAATGGCAACTCAATTAATGGAATTACCTTTTAACGAAGCGCTCTCTCATTCTCGCAGTGACGTTTTCACGAATAATTATTGTTGTGTTTGCGAACTTATTAAAGTCTTATTTTTCTATAAAATCCTTCTGATTAATGAGTCGATATTATTTAGCCACAATACGACCTTCGCAAAAATATTTATAAAGAGCTTGAACCAACAACTTCACGCAGATCTTTTAATTTTTCATTTATATAACAAATTTAATAATTAATTTTATTTGTTTACAATTATTTTGTTGACAGTTTACAAAAAAAAAAAAAAAAAAAAAAAAAAAAAAAAAAAAAAAATCCATAATACAATTCTTTTGAAATGTTTAAGTGTCATCTGTGCAAACGATTTTGCGGGATAATGAAAACATGTTTTATTTAAAAAATTAATCATGATTCTATCTATATTTATTTACTCCATGATTTAAACTTTTTTTTTTCTGAAAATATACGCGTTTCATTTTTTATTTATTTGCTAAAATGCGTCCGTATTGGAAATGCATGTAAAATAAATTAATTAAAATAATAATTTTTTTTAACGTTTTACTGTAAAAAAAATTATATTCTGCAAATCTACAGATCATAATTTATTTTTGTGTTTAATTTGAAGTTAAAATATTCAACAGTTTTTTTGTAAAGCGTACGACAAATTGTAATTTGAGTGGACTAGTAGAGGATTCGCTTCGCTCATCCTAATAAATTGCAATTCATAAAAAAAATTAAATATTGTTAATATACATAGTAATGCTATATTAAAGAATGTACCAATTTCGACAAATTATATAAAACGCCAAACTACTCAAGTAGTACCGAACTGCGTAAAAGAAACATCCTTATAACTCCAAAAATATTAATTATATTAACTAACAATTAAATGCGTCGGATTAAGCGTCTAATTTCCAATTAAAATATACTTCTGAATTGAAATTTGAATGAAATACAGGGTCATGAAAATTCGAAGAATGTGGAAAACAAGATTACAAATATCTCGGCAACTAATAATCCGATCGACTTCTTTCTATATGCAAAATGTGTGTTATTTTATTGCCTTTTACGTCCATTCCGTAGAACAAAAAAATTCGAAAATTTTTATATATTTTTCATCAGAACGAATTTTTCGAGAGTCCGAAAAAAATAGTTCCGGATAATCGAGGTTGCTGATATTAAATAAGGTTCGTTCCATTCTTACATACTAACTACATACAAAATTTCAAGTCTCTATCTCAATTTGTTCGGGAGATAGAGCGTTTACAGACAGACAGACGGACGGCAAAATTTTTTTTTCTAAAAATATGTTTTTCGGAATCTCCACTATCTAAAACGTGTAAATCCGTCAAAAATTTTTTTTCGATTTTCAAAATGATTGCAAGACTTACCCTATACTACGTATGATGGGTAAGTAAAAACGAAAGAAAAAAAAAAACTATTGGCATTTAATATTTGTATATATTGCATATTGTATTATTTCTATTTTCGGAATTTTAATTTCCTTAAACTGTTTATTTTATTTTTATTAAATTTTACTTACTTAAATCTTCTATTCTAGTTTCATAATTGTATTTAATTTTTAAAACAATGTCTGTCGCTTAAAACGTCTTTTCTTAAAAGATCGTGTACTATTTAAAATCCCTCACTAAATTCACTTGTGTGTAATGTGTGTATATATATTTTTTTATTTTTATTTTTTATTCTTTATTTTTTTAACCTGTTTATGCTATTTGTATTAATTTTTAATTTTTTTTTTACTGTTTTTCTGGTAAAATAATATTTGTCGCTAAAAACATATTTTTATTGCATCTTTTATCATTTACATAGCCCCTCATTAGATTCATATTACATTTGTGTACATTGTGTATGTATATTTCTTTTTGTATATATAAATTTAAATTCTTTAATCTTTTTATGTTATTTGTATATTTAAATTTTCATATTGTTTTTCATTGTACAGCGACGAATAAAATGCCCCCTTTTTGTAACTTTTATCTTTTAATACAACCCTCATTAAATTCATTTAATAGTTATATACGTTTTGTATACAGATTTTTTCTTTTTATAACTTTAATTGCTTTAATCTGTTTATTTTATTTTTATAATTTCTTATTTTTTTTAAAAAAATTTCTATGCTGTTTACATAATTGTACTTAATTTTATAAGCAATTAATATTGATGAAAACGTATTCTTTTAACATCTATCACTTTACAATCTCTCTTTAAAAAAAATTTAAATTGGTCTCTGCCACATTTTCCAATAAGAAATAAGTTTGTTGCAATTTAAAAAATATATTTTTTATATTTGTCATCACATTAAGAATTTAAAATTTTGCTCAGCTCCACCTCTTGCTTAGACCTTTTGTCAATGAGTACCCGCCATAATATAAATGAAATCCCATATATGTATCCCATTGTGTTAGTAACGTTTTTCTACTAGTTTTAGTTCGTTTTAACATGTATAATTTTTAATTGCATAGCTGTTATGAGGCAAAAACAATGACGAAAGAAACTTTCTTTCAAAATTATAATTAATTACCAAATACTTTAACATGACATTAACGCGTGATAAGGCGCCAACGTTAAGGGGCCACTCATGCGCCAGCGCGTGATGTGGGAGTCATGTCCAATAGCCAGTCACGCGCTGGCGCGGGAAAATCTTTCACTGATTCTTTGTTATTAAAAGTAAATTGGCTTCTTGAAAAAACCCACTTCTACAGTGCGGCATTAACTATCATCACATCTTCACGTAAGCGGCAGAGAACGTGTTAAATAAAATATTCAATAAAGTTTACCCCTTCGCGATGGAAGTCTTTTACGAAATTTTTAATGTTTTGTTGCCGGCTTTTAAAAACAGAAATTTGTGCCTTATTAAATCAAAAAAAATGCTCCGATTAAATAAGGGAAATTTTACAGTAAAATTTTACTGGAGGAGATAAACAAGGATTCTTAAGCCTTTTTGCGGCACATATACGAGTCGCTCGTCCCCAAGGGACTTATTCCGAATTCTTAGTGGAAATATCAAAGAATATTTCTTATTTTAAAAATGGATGTCATCAACCCCAAAAAAGTACTACTTGAACATCGATCGTGTAAAAAAGAGTTTGTTTTCCTCGTTACTAAAAACTTTCAGAAATAATAAATTTTTAACTATAATTTTTGTTGTATTTGAAGGAAATATCTCGATTATAAAAGGTAGATATTTCAATATAAAAAAAGAGGGGTTTAATCCTTATTTTTATTTTATTGTATCCAATAATAGTAATATTAAATAAAACTGTTAAAAATTTATATAAAATAAAATTTGATTACAAAAATTTCTATTATGAATTCAATATTTTTGTATCAGGAAAGTCCAAACTGAGAACCTTAGTCCACTGTTGGAAATTACTGACCTGGATTTTTATCCAGCAGATTTTTCCTTGCTCCATAGGCATAAAAAACATTAATTTGTAAACCACACAGTATCGTTGGGTTCAGGGGCTCCGCCACAGAAATTCTTCCCAAAAAGTTCGAAAGTTTGGGAACCGCTGCCCTAATTCAATGTTTCATTGTAAAAGCGAAATTTTATTAAAATATTATTGGTGCCATTTGCAAATTTGGAATTAAATTTAAGTATATCAGGGGACTGGGCAAAGTATGCTGGAAAGGTTTAAAAAGAACGGGATATCTGGAAGGTATATACATGTCTTTTAGAAACCACAGATTAATAAGAACATGTTTCATAAGATGTAATATTGTGTAATTTGATCAAAAATTATCATAATATGCTGCAATATTTCTTACATTTTCTTGACAAGTTATTCGAATAAAAGTTTTTAAATGGATTGAATTAGAAATAGAAGACGTTTTAAAAATTTCCCGATAAATCGCAATATCGCATTTTTAGCTAGTAATAGTCACTTACATATTACTGTTTTATAGGAAAAAGCAATCGATTTTCAGCGATTGGTCTTGTATAAGGAAAAGTAAAAAATATTATCGACTTTTTGATGGTCAGACATTTTAATTGCATTTTAGATGCGATAAAGAAAAAAGAGGCTCATATATTTACTTAAGCTATTTTATTTCTTTTACAACTATTCCATTTAATTCTACTCTGAAATTTGTCAATGGATAATACAGTAAGAGAAAAAAATATCGATTGTATACCTAGATACATTATAGATATTTTATTTTAAGATTAATTTTTTCGTTTGAATAATTAAAATTCCAGACAAATAAATATAACATTCCATAAAAGCAGAATTTTAGCGAAAGTTACAGAATTTAAAAGAGCAATTATACTGAAGTTTCATATTAATTATTTAGATTAAATGATTTTAGATGGGAATTTTCTCATTTTTTACGATAAACACTTTCTAACGCGGTCAAGATTCTCCTTTTAATGTATGTCGAATTATGAGTAGTACAATCACAAAGCATTTTCTATTAATTGTAAACGTATTTTGTATTTAATAGTTTTAAAAATTACAAGTAATATAGCACAAAGTAAAGTTCTGAAATATAACATTTGACACCGGTAAAAATAGTGTGGATATTTTATAAAATAAAGATTTTTTTTTTCAAAGCATCTTTATGGCTCCCATTGCATTGAAAATCACTGTATCCTGATACTCTGGATGTTAAGTTGCTCAGCAACTAGGAAGTCCATGACACTACTAGCTTGTTCGCTTGTTCGCTTTAACTGTTTGAAGTTTTCAAACAATTGTGTGTGCTTCCGTTTTAAGGTCAAATGTATTTTCTGGGTTATCAGTTTGGCGTCCTCTTCCAATTTAAGAACTCCGAATTCTCATCAAAAATTTTGAAAAAGAATTTTTGCGTTAGGTAATAAGGAAACGTCTGTCACTGAATAAAGTAAATAATACAATACATAACTTCTTGTAGGAATGATCTAAGAAACGATCTAAGGAATTAATTTCCTTTTTTCGCTCTTTTATGCCGGGAATAGTCGCGCTAGGTGAGAGAGACATACCCAGGGTGCATACGCTCCTTTGAGTCATTAATATTTTCTTGATAAGTAATGTGCAACTTCCTTTATCTCAGAATTCGCAACAACTCTCTTCGACAAATAACGTGGCAATTACATTTATATTTATTGATGACCAGAATTATTCCTTGCACTCGTATGTCCTTTCAGACTAGACATCATCAATCTTTACAAAATTTGTTTTGACTCGAGTAATAAATGAAAATAAAACATGCCTTACTTAATTGGAGCATTTTTGATATTATGCAACTGAAAGAGACCCCGGAATCGAAAGGCTTAACACTCGATAAACTGTTCTTGTATCTGTAAGATAAAACGTTTAGATTGGATATTACGACAAATTTATTTTATGTTTGGTTAGTCATAATTTTTCATAATTATGATTTTAATTTATAATAGTTCTTGTGTTAAAAGGGATAGGAACGTACATTTCTAATAATTTATAATTATTCAAATGAAATATTGCAATATAAATTTACAAACATACAAGTAAACAGTAGACCGATTCAAACTTAACCCTATGAGCTCTGGTGCGCAAATTTCTTCAAAATTTCAAATGTCACTTTAGCATCAGTATTTTGCAAAAAAAAAAAAAAAAAAAAAAAAAAAAGAGGTTAACGGTATTTACGAAAAAATGCATTAAACCTTTTTTCAAGTAAATCTGGTTGAATCTTCTGGTGCCGATGTGACATTTCGGAATTAAAATTATGTGGTAGAAAATTCTACCACAAGAGCTCAAAGGGTTAACAAAATAATTTCTGTCAACCTGTAAACCGGTCAGATCCTGAACATTACATTGGATGTCAAACAGCGAAAAATTTTCTAAAAACACTTTTATTGACATGCCATAGTTTCTTTAAAAGACCATTTTCTTTGAAATATCTTACAGAAATCGGCTATAAAATTACAATGTAATATAAGTTCAACAATGAAATAAGATGCTTTAGAACTAACTTAAAATTAGTCATAGGAAAAATGTACAATTTTCAATTTTTATTAATCTTAGAAATTCTATTTGTGAGCAGTATTATATCTGTATGTCAGGTTAAATGATATGTAATAAACAGAATAAACACTTTTTCAAATTTACATAGCTGTAAAGTTTTTTTCTTTAACACAAATTAAAATAATAATAATAATAATAATTACATACACGATCTACTGAAGAGTTTTTGAAAAAATTAATCCTGGAAATTTTAGATCTTAAAGTAAGACAATAAAACACCAATGGGATGTTAACAATATAAATAATGGGATTAGGCGTTTAACTGAAATTTGTCAAAGAAAAAAAGAAGATTTTAGTCTTCACAAAACTTAAATATTCAATGTATTACTAACAATATATCCGTATGTCGGATTCAATGAAATTCACATGACAGAAAATATAAAGCATTTGTTTTTCGAGTTCATTTAGTTGTATTACACAAATAATAATGTTTAGAACCAAATAAATTACATGAATCATTTGTTGAACAGATTTTTGAAACATTTAAATCTAAAAAATATGTACAATAAGTATTTTGAAAAGAAACGTATTTGATTTTCTGATTTCTATGTATATTTTCTTAACATTGATTTGTGCATGCTGATTTCGCCAGCATCACAACTTAGAAAAATATAAAGTTAAATTAAAAACTTAATAAATTTTGAGGGAATGTAAAGCAATTTTATTAATTTGACGACAATGGCTATTTATTTTACCGATTTCATTTTATAAATTCTTAATCCTTTGGGCATAAGCGTCCATATTACGTGTCTTATAAAATGCGCAAAATCTTTGATTGTTATCACCAGTGAAATTTTATTGTAAATTTTCCCTTATTTAATCCAATCATTTTTACAATGCAATTACATAAAAATGCCTGTTTTAAAAAACCTGTGTTAAAATATTAATAATTCCATAAAAGACGCTCGTCCATAACCCTTTCCGGCACACTGTGCCCAGTCCTAATTTTATTCCCAAACTTGCAAACGGCACCAATAATATTTAATAAAATTTTGCTTCTACAAAGAAAATTTAAATTAAGGAATTCTTATTTTCTGGAGATAAAGCTGTTTGTAAATTCCGCTGACAGTCGATAATGTCTAATTTTTTAACAGAATTTTTCCGTGCCTGAAAAAAGTTGTTTGTAAATTCCGTTGACAGTCGGTAATTTCTCATTTTTTTAAACAAAATTTGTCCGTGCCGGAAAGGGATAACTCTTTGCGGCGCAGAGCAAATTCATTGCTTAAGTGTTGAAATTAATGACTGACACCGGAATATGAAAATAACTTTATTTATAAATAGGAAATAACTATTACAGCTGCCAACGTTTACGCATTTTTGCTACCACTAAAATTGTACAGAGATTTTCCATTTGTTTAATCATAATATTTCGACGATTAAATAAGGGAATATTTACTATAAAATTTTTGTGGCAGGAAAAATGCGTAAAAGTTGGCAGCTATGAACTATATTTCACGCATTCAATAAACCGTAAATTTTGTTACCAAAATTCCGGTGCCAATGTGGTGTTTGGGAATTAAAATTAAGTGATTTCATAGATATACCCCCATACCGATGGGGTTAACCTCTTGCGCGGTGCTGGTTTCATAGATATACTACTTAATTTTAATTCACCAGAATTTTGTTAGAAAAAATTACGGTTTATTGAATGCATGAAATATAGCGTTTTCTTATTTACAAGTAAAGCTGTTTTCAAATTCCGGTGTCAGTCATTAATTTCAATACTTAAGCAATGAATTTGCCCTGAGCCGCAAAGGGTTAAACATCGTGCCCGATAAGTGTAGGCCAGGGGTTCAAAAACCAGACACCTGCAGGTAGTATATCACCACTAAATTTATTTGGTTAATTTTTGTATAATATTTCAATTATAATATTTTTAAGACATCTATAAAATTTTATCTGTACGAATCTTTTAAATTTTAAGGTGACAGACAGCACGTTGACGCCTGCTTTTTTGAACATCCTTTTAATTTCAGATTGTTTTACTCCAACAATTTTTGGAAGTAGATGTACTCAATTTTTTTAATGGCGGAGAAAACCGAGTATAAAACTAATTACATTATTTAAAAAACTGGTGGGTATTAAGCAACCCAAATGAAAAAAAAAACAGTCTTCTCTGCGTATGAAAATTGCCGGTACAAGAATTATCACATTCGCGACGGGAATCTTTTATGAATTTTTAATGTTTTGTCACCGGTTTTTAACTACAGAAATTTGTGCCTTCTTAAATCGAGAAAATGCTCAGAATAAATAAGGAATATTTCACCGTACAAATTTACTTGTACGGAAAAACGAGATTTCTTAAGCTTTTTTGTATACGTGTCGCTCATCCCTAGGGGTTAACACTTTCCGGCACACTGTGTCCGGTCTGGGACACAGAGTACGGAACAGAGAATCAACTTTCATACACTGTAATGGCAACTTGTTTAACATGGGATTACGCATAGACAGTAGCGATACGAGCGGATGACTCTGAAACTACGATCATGACATAAGAGAGGTTGCTAATTCGGCGAAACATCGCTTCCTTGGCGACAAATGATATAGGAAAAAAGAAAAAAAAATACAGCGACGGCTTGCTGCTTCTTGTTTTGAAATTTATGAAAAGAATTATTTTAATATTTATATAACTTTGACGTATTCGTCTTGCAAACAATGCATATGTCTCTTCTTAACATAACGATCTAATAATTTAAACTTGAAAATTCAAGAACAATAACAGTAATAATTACGAATCAATATAAGCGCGGAAATCTAAGATCAAATAGCATAAGCACGTGTGCAAAGATAATCAAATCAGCATTCAGCAAGAAGTGCCAAGCCAGAATAGGGTTACAGTTAAACAGAAATCACGAGGATAAAAATCGCCAACGCGATGGTTTAGTTTTTAAGTCATCCACTGAGGGCGTTCTTTTCAAGCCGAGTTGAGACTCTGTCTGTACTCTGTGGTCTGGGATACCTAATTTTAATTCCAAACTTGCACCAATAATATTTCAGTAAAATTTCATAAAAAATTTCATTTCATAAAAACCATATAAGTGGTAAAAGCTTAAATTAAGGATCTCAAGATATTTAAAAAATCCGTTTGTGAATCCTGGTGCCAGTCGATAATTTCTCATTTTACTAGCAGATTTTGTCCGTGCCGGAAAGAGTTAAAGGATTAAACACTCATAATTAGTAACTTGGCAGAAGACAAGGCAGCTTTTTTTTTTTTTTATAAATATATATAGGACAGTTGCGCCATAAAATTTAACTAATAATAACACATTGCTCAGTGGTGCACAAAACAGGAATTTTAATATACATTAGTACATATTAAAATAAAAAAAAACTTTCAACGTTTCGCCCCGTCTTCTGCGGGCGTCTTCAGGAAAATATGAAATGGAAGGACTACGTTTGCATCTTGTTCGAGAGATAATATTTCTACTAAATTAAAACTAAATGAATTAAAATTTTAAAAATGTTGCCAATTACACGTGAGTGAAAATTAAAATGTTGCAAGGAAATAAAAATTTTAAGGTTTTATGATGTTATGCCATATTTTTGGTATATTGTAGGATAAATTATCATTACATGGTTTATTTTCACGTGCTATGATTTCGATGGATTCTATTATTTTAACTTGAACTGGGTTATTGCATGGAACTATGAATTTGGCTTCCTCAAAATTAATATGTCAACCCTTGTTCGCAAAGAAGAAGCGAGCAAGGGCAGTATTCTGTTTATATTGTTCTATATCTCTGCGATGTTCTTTAATTCTAATTAAAAGTTTCCGCGTTGTCATGCCGATGTAGACTTTTTTAAGATTATTAGATAAAGTGATGGGGATTTCATAAATACCAGATTTTTGATCTATTGGAATTTTGTCGATTTTATCTGTAACGAGGTCAATGAGATATGGAGGAGGAATGGCGACAAGTTTTATGTTATATTTTTGTGCGATCTTTTTTATTAGCTTTTTTTATATATTTGTAAGGATATAAGAGATTTAAATGATATTTGTAAAACAGTAGACTATTTAAATTACATTATATTTATTTTTTTCTCCTCAGCTTTCTCAGTACAATTTATTTCGGAAATGCTCATAATCCCAATGCTTCAAAGCATGAAAAATGGCTCAGACAATAAGGATATTTCAGGGATTTTTTCTTCAAATCCGGTAAAATATTTTTCGATGTAACTGAACTTTGGAAAATATATTAATAAATATATTTTTTATCGCCTGTTAATAATTTTTTGTCAAATTTAACTGTGTTTTGATTAAGTTTAAATATTACATTATTTTACAGTTAACTTGTCACGCTTTTCTCATTTTCATAGGTTTCTTAAATTTTCAAGTATCATGCTCAAATTTTAATGTTTTTTGGTGGGGGTGGGGGGGCAGCATGGGATTGCTGAGGAGAATGTATATTCGATCTAGCTTTTCCCATTTTGATTTTGTTATAGTGTTTTTATAGTAAGATAAGTTCAATTTTAGAATCGGTGCCAATGAGATCGGCAATGGAAAAATTTTTCCTTTTAAATGGGAAATCAAAAAAGAAAAAAGTAAAAATTATCACGGTTGTAGACCGTTCTCAGTTATCCTATGCAAAAATAATCTTTCAGAAAAATTAAAATTGAAGTGCGAAATTTGAAAATGATGCCCCTATACATAAGGGTATGCCAAAAAAATTTTTTTTTCGATTTTCGATTATGGTGGGTGCGGAAAAGTGGCCACTGGTGGCACTCAGTTCATACAAAAAATTTGAGATTTTTTGGACATTTCCTTACCCTGCAGCAAACGGCTTGAAGTTTTGCAAAAATGTTCATTTTTGAACTGTTTTCGAAAAAAATTTAAAAATGTTAAATAAAATTTATTTTGGTTGTATTTACTTGAAAAGGCATATTTAATGTACCAAATGTTTAAATAAGATCTGATCATGCATTATTTAATATCTATGTGTTTTATAACTTAGGCTTTTTTATAGCTTTTTCGCGTATAATAGGCAAAAGTTGTATTTGTTTGAATCGATCGTTAGTTTCTGTATTATTTATGTTCCTTGGTCTTCTTTATATATTTTCTATGTGTCAAACGTCATATATTTGGGGAAAAGACAGCAGTATACTTCAAAAACTAGTCTGGAAGGTGGGAAAGTGGTGAAGCAGGATTCTAAGCGAGTGCAGTGACTCGTCTAATACTGAGAAAGTGAAGGACGAAATAGTTGAGAGCCAAAATGCGATAAAGGATCTTTGTTATTTATCCTTTCTAAGTTACCTGCGACATTTGTTCAGAGTTTACGTGAAACCCTTTTGTGGTGATATACAGTGCTTTTTGGGTCGTTTAATGTGCCATTATAGTGTTTTGTGCGTTTTATTACAACGAGCTTAGAAATGGCTAGTATAAAGGGCCATGACAATGCAAAGACACGCGATAGCGTGAAAAGTAACTCTTTGGGGGCATCATGCATATTGGAAGAATTGCAATTTCCAACTTATGCTGATAATCATGCGCCACTATTACTGGTTGCTTCACCATGTAGAAGTTGTGACAGCAGAGGATACGAATCTCGCCATCGATAAAAAACAAAGTCACAAGAGAGAAATAGAAACTTGAAAAGAAGATACAGGCAGAAGAAGTTTATTGAAAGAAGGAAAATTAAAAGCATATTTTTTGATGGTAGAAAGGATAAAAGTTTATTCAGAGGAAAAAAGAACAAGCGGCACTGTCCAAGGAAAGGCGAGGAACATATCACTGTATTGTTTGAACTTGGTTAGGAATACTCGGGTTACTTGATACCTTGTTCCGGTCACGGAAAAGAAATAGCAAAATCATTATACAGTCTTCCAAATCACCCCAAGTTAGACTTTTCTGAACTGACGAGGTATCAAGGTAACGGAACGAGGTATCAAGTGACACAAATATTCCTAACCAGGTTCAAACAACACGGTGATGTGTTCCTCGCCTTTCTTGCGACGGTGCTGCTTGTTATTTTTCTTCTTCTGAATATACTTTTATCCTTTCTACCATCAAAAAATATGCTTTTAATTTTCCTTCTTTCAATAACTTCTTCTGCCTGTATCTTCTTTCCAAGTTTCTATTTCTCTCTTCTGACTTCCGAGACCGAGACCTGACTGACCAAGATTCGTATCCTCTGCTGTCACAACTTCTACATGGTAAAGCAACCAGTAATAGTGGCGCATGATTATCAGCATAAGTTCGCAATTGCAATTCTTCCAATATGCACGATGCCTCCAAAGAGTTACTTTTTACGCTATCGCGTGTCTTTGCATTGTCATGGCCCTTTATACTATCCATTTCTAAGCTCGTTGTAATAAAACGCACAAAACACTATAATGGCACATTAAACGACCCAAAAAGCACTGCATATCAATACAAAATGGTTTCACGTTAACACTGAACAAATATCGCAGGTAACTGAGCAAGGATAAATAATAAGAATCCTTTATCGCATTTTGGCTCTCAAATATTTCGTACTTCACTCCCTGAGTATTAGACGAATCATTGCGCGCTCTTAGAGTCCTGCTTCATCACTTTCTCACCTTCCAGATTTGTTTTTGAAGTATACTGCTGTCTTTTCCCCAAATATATGACGTTTGACATATAGAAAATATATAAAGAAAACCAAGGGACATAAATAATACAGAAACTACGGATCGATTCAAACAAATACAAATTTTGCCTATTATACGCCAAAAAGCTATAAAAAGAGCCTAAGTTATAATACACATAGATATTAAATAATGCATGATCATATCTTATTTAAGCATTTGGCACATTAAATATGCCTTTTCAAGTAAATACAACCAACATAAATTTAATTTAACATTTTTTAATTTTTTTCGAAAAAAGTTCAAAAATGAACATTTTTGCAAAATATTTAGCTTTTTGCGGCAGGGTAAGGAAATGTCCAAAAAATCTCAATTTTGTTGTATGAACTGAGTGCCATCAGTGGCCACTTTTCCGCACCCGCCATAATCGAAAATCGAAAAAAAGTTTTTTTCGGTCCACCCTATTATACATTTAACCCTACCGTTTTTCTTTCTTTCCGTGTTGAAGTTGTCTCTAAGTTGCGCTGAAGGTCGCAGAATTTGTTCTTCCATATAGTTCTTTGTTTTTAGTGAATATTTAAATGTTAGTCAAATTCATTCTGAAAATTTAAAATGGTATATTTTGGTTTAATTCGTAATAAAATCGATAACGTAGAGTAAGGATTCTTCTGTAAACATTTCTGATAGGAATGTGAAAATGTGAATAAAAAAATGGACGCCAAACTAGCAACCTACTTTAAAGTATTGGTATGCTAAGTTTCTTTTGTTTCTACATGTGATTTTTATGATACTTTTTAAAATATCGTGTATTCGTTTAAATACATGGATATTATACATATCACCTCTTTTTAACTCTATGAAAAGCATTTATAACTTCTAAACAGTGCTTAATTTGAGATATTTACACAGTGCTTAATATATCTACCTTACTTCTTTGTCTTTAGCTAATATATACATTTTGGTCGAAATTCATCGGAACTCACAAATGGCTAATTCCATGAAAACTTGTCATGTCTGTAACATACAACGATTTTTTGCTACCAGTATTTTAGAGCGGAAAAATATGACTTATTTTAGCGGAGCTATCTCATCAGCGATTAGGGCGAAGGAAACATTTCGAAAATGACGGTGGCGAACAGGCATAGCAGTTTTTAGCTGGGTGACAGACATGAAAAGTTTTCATGGAATTAATGAATATATTGTTTGCGGATCCCATTGTAACACCGTTTGCTAAATACGAAGTCTAAATTATCTTTTCCTTTATCTTCCATCTCCAATAATTAGTGTCCTTTCTTACCAAAGCATTTAGACACGTGGCATGTCCAAACAAGCTGGTCATACACCTCTCTAACCCCTTGGGGACGAGCGACACGTATACGTGCCGCAAAAGCTTAAAAATCCTTGTTTATACCCACCAGTAAAATTTTACTGTAAAATTTGTCTTATTTAATCGGAGCATTTTCGCGATTTAAAAAGACACAAATTTCTGTTTTTTAAAACTGGTGACAAAACATTAAAAATTTCGTAAAATACTCCCGTCGCGAAGGGGCTGAAGCTCGCATGTGTAGACTTAATTGGCTTCGGTGTCAGTGCTTTCCAAAGAGTGAAGAAGAATGCTAGAAATAACTGCAAACGTATCTGTCATTTTTACTCGTGATCGTGTTTGTTTACATGCATTTTTTGTGCGTGTGTGTAAAATTATCTTACTAATCAATTTTTATCTGTACTAGGTATTTAACCTCTTAACTGTGTAGCCCGAACTGACTACGGGCAGGAACTCTTTGCACGCTTCGTTACTTAAAGCTTTTAGACACCACTAAATTTTTAACAGAAAATTTATCTTTATTGACTGGCAGATGTTTTTAGATAAGTTAAAGCAACTATTTTAGTATGGAAAATGTGGTGTACAACCTCTATTTTTAATTTATGTTGTCGAAAACAATGCACAGTTAAGGGGGTAACTTTTTGAAGGGCAAATAATAATGACTCTCAGGTAATTACAGGCTGTTTTTTGTCCGTGTATGTAAAATGTCGCCGGAATGATTAAGAAATTTTATTTTAAATGAAGGAAAAGCAATTGTTCTAAGTTTACCCCAAAAGCTAAATTATAAGCCCCATAAGTAAAATATAGCCCACCACCCCTCAAGGCGTTTACTCCTTTGGGACGAGCGACACGTACACGTGCCGCAAAAAGGCTTAATAATCCCTGCTTATCACCACCAGTAAAATTTTACTATGAAATTTGCCTTAATTAGTCACCGTACTTTCTGGATTTAATATGTCACAAATTTCTGTTTTTAAAAACCGGTGACAATTAATTAAAATTTTCGTAAAAGACTCCCGTTGCTAAGGGATTAAGTTGCGCGAAAGGTCACAAACTTTCAGTTTTTTTTGTTATTAGTGAATATTTAAGTGTTAATCAGAATATTGCTCTCTAAAGCCTCAAAACATTTCTGTGTGTTGTGTTTTTCTAATTGATGCACCTAGTAAAACAAAAAGTCTGAAAAATCCTCAGTGCTACTTTTAATTATTTGCTATCTTATCTTATAAGGTGCTTGTTCGTAATTTTAGAAATAGATAGTACATATAGTCGCCTTCTGACCCGTACATCTGTCTTTGAGTCTGTCAGTATGCGTATAGCATCGCATAGAGAACCCAACCGATTGGCATGGCTGCCAACTACTACGCTTATTTAAAATCAAATAAACATGTTAGAAGCAGAAATCTTAGTAAATCAGAAATAATATGTGATGTAATGCATAACATTGAATATATTTGGCATAAATTTTATTAAAATATTTTTGTGGTTCCAAACATGTTTATATGATTTAAATAGGCGTAGAAGTTGGCAGCTCTGGAATGGTAAATATATAATATTTGTAATCAGTTCCGAAATTTGTCAATTCAGTTTAAATTTTGTAAAAATCGATTTAAAACATTCAAAAACATTAATGAAAGTTTTTCATTCTATTAAATTCTATCATACGTCATTAATTCAATTATATTAAGTGATAGGTAATAATTGTAGGCTGCCATGGTGGTTATGACACACCTAAAAAGGAATCATATCATTTTTGTATTATTAAATTTACTATATAGAATCGCAATACATCTTGTATTCTTGCCATTTTGCATGACAGTTCCATAGCTGTAGCACCAAGATCTGACTATTTATAACACTCGGCATAGTACAAGCGCATCTCAAATGTCACTTTCTACAAAAAATGTCTTACTTTTTAAATTTTTTTTAAATCTATAATTGTATACAGATTTATTACTTTTTTTTTCATTTGAAGAAGGCGGTGTTGTTTTAAATTTTGTAAATGACGTATGAAATATAAATAACTGGGTGGAGTTAACGGCGATGGTCACTATTATTGTTATTACAGCAGAAAATTCTACCGCCTGTCATTTTTATGTTAGGAATAAAACCATGCTTCTAAATTTACTCTTTTCGCTGCGCTACGGGCCATTTATTTTTTTTAAATTTCTCTTTTAAAATAGAGAACGTTTTCTATACCTTTTAGTAAAATATAAATATAAATATTTCAAAGCAAATCATTCATACTAGTAAGGCTTTTCTGTTAATCTTTCAAGATGCATCCATTTATGCTTGATGTTGCCAAAGAAAATCCTGATATTTTCTGTCCCACTTATATATATTTTGTTTTTCAAATAATCTGCGACTTAAATGTTACAGAGATATAAGACCCGTTAATCTGATTTTTATTGACAAGAAAATTTTTCTTTCTATCAGAAATCCCATTTAACCATGGCTATAGATAAGTTTTGGTTTCTCTCATAATAACTAAATCTTAAAGATAGTTGAAAATTATTATTATTATTTATTTATTTTTGAGGGGGTTGTTGCGTTTTTATGCAGAATACAAAAAAAAATTAATAGAATACATATAACATTTTAATGTTTCTACAGTTACATTTTTTTAATTCGAGCATGGCTAAGACGAAAGTACAGCTATTTGCTTGCAGGGCCGTACCTAAGGGTATACTCTGGGCGGCTTAGCTCCCCCTAGAATATTTTGAGCCTCCCCTGGTAAAAATTCCGAGGTCGCTAAATGAATTTCCCGTCCCAAAATTCAAATGAAATTTTGTTCAAAATTCTAATTTAGTTTTGAGATCTTTTCTAAGTTTTGAAGAATTACTGAATGTATCCGAAATAAGTATTTCTACACTCGCTCATCTTATTTGCATATATGAAGCTAACATGATGCTTAATTTTACACTAGTTTTACACTCAAATTTTTCATCATCCTATTATTTTCTTACCATAAAATAAAGTTATTACAACAATTTAATAAGAAACATAGTATCTATAATGCAAATATGCAGTAATTTATCTCTTGAGTCAAAGAGAGAGAGAAAAAAAATATCAACCCCCCCCCCTATTATTCACTTTTAGCTACGGCCCTGTTTGCTTGTTAAAACAGGTTCCAAGTGGTGGTCACTATTGTTATTATAGAAGTTTTCACAGTAACGTCAATCATAGCATTTAGCTTGCATAACAAATGATTACTGTGCTTCCTTTCTTATAAATACTAGGACCGGCGGCTATTTTATTCAAGTTTTATAAAAATGTGTTTGACACCAGAATTTTTAATTAAAAACTAATTTACTTTAAATTAGAATATTTTTGCGCTGCACATATTTAACAAATCTTATCAAGAAATTTCTGGTTCAAATTGGCTATTTTTAATTTGGCAGGGGTCATAATGACCCCTAATGGTGGTTCTAGTGTTAAATATGTAGTATAAATTGGTATCAATGCATATAAAGCGTTAAACACTTGTCTGCGATGTATAGTTAAAACATGTAGCTATAATATATAAATAAAATAAAAAATACAGCAAAACAAACGTTTGTTTGGAGTCATTTTTCAAATAAAACGTCATAACTCACGCCACGACTGAGAGCATCTATTTAAACAGCAAACTCTAACGCATGTGCTTCCTATGTTCGGAATTAAATCATGCTTCTAAGTTTATTTTTTTTTTGCTGTGCTTCATTTGATTTATTTTTCAAAATATCTCTTTTAACCCTTGGTACCCCGTTGTCTTCACTGCGGAGACATCATTTTTCTTTCCAAAATTTGTTTTTGGCCCCAGTAATAAAGGAAAATAAAATTTTCCTTATTTAATCAGAGAATTTTTGAAATTGTCTCCTTCAAGGAAAGTTCTTTTTAAAAAAGTGGTGCTAATCAAATAAAATTTGTGTAAGAGGCACCGGAGTCCGAAGGGTTAAAATGGAATATGTTTTCACTACATTAAAAAAATATATTAATAAAAAACTTCAAAGCAAATCATTCAATCTAAAAAATTCCTATCGGTGAATCTTTCAAGATACATCCATTTTTGTTTGATTTTGCAAAAGTAAATCCTGATATTTTCTGTCATGTTTATATATATATATATATATATATATATATATATGTAATAATTTGTAACATAAATGTTAGAGAGATATCAGATCACTTAATCTGATTTTTACCCCCCCCCCCCCAAGAAAAAAAAAAGATTTTTCTTTCTATCAGAAATCCAATTTAACCATGGCTCTAGATGATAAGCTTTGGTTTGTCTCCTAATAAAAATAAATCTTAGAGATAGTTGGAAGGTTTTTTTTCTAGGTAATTTTTGCGTTTTTATATATGATATAAAAATTTGATAGAAAAAATATAACATTTTAATGTTTATACAGTCTAAATCCTTTAACACGGCACGACTATGACAAGGAAACTGTTGAAGCGAACTATTTCCTTGTTAATACTGGTTCTTTATAAAAATCAAGGATTTGAAAATGTAGGTGCCAGCTGGAAGTCACTCAGAACTAAATTTTATTCGTTATTTTTGGTCTAATGTTTCGTCAAATATGTTTTTAAGGATTCTAATAAAATTTAAGCAAAGAAATCTAATGAAATTTAGTGATGAAAGATGCCCGATGACGACGCCTCGACTTTTTCACCCCTGATTTAATTTAAATCAGCGGAGACGACAGACTTTGGTTAAAATGTGATAGGTAATGATTCTAGGCTGCTATGGCATTTATGTCACATTTAATATGGAGTCATATTATTTTTGTATTACTAAATTTAATATACAGAATCACAATACATTTTGTATTCTTGCATTTTTGGATAAAAGTTTATCGTAATTTCCGGCGTATAATCCGCGGATAAAACAATCGTTTTTCGACCCAGAAATTTTTTTAAATAATACATAACGTTCTAAATCATGGAAAATATTAGCTACAATTACTAAGCAAAATTTCTGGGTCGAAAAATAATTGTTTGATCCGCGGATTATACGCAGGAAATTACGGTAATAGATATAGCAACAAGATCTATCTATTTATAAAACTAGTACTAACACTAATGCTTCTTAAATTTCACGTTTGGAAAAAAAATATCCAACTTGTTTAATTTTATTATGTATAATTGCATACAGATATAATGAAATTTTTTTCGTTTGAAGAAGTTGTTGCTTCAACCCCTTAACTCGATTGCCCGAACGCCGTTGGAGCAAGACGAATTTGCTTATTGCAGCAGTTCCCAATCTATGGGTCGCTGACCCACTGGAGGGCCGCGGCAATTATTTTGGTGGGTCGCGGAACAATCGAGGTTTGTCATCTAAATATATTTTTTATTTCATCTGTTTAACCCCTTCCGGCGTGGTGGTTTCATAGACATACCACTTAATTTTAATTCCCAAACGCCACATTCGCACCAGAATTTTGTTTAAAAAAATTACGGTTTATTGAATGCGTGAAATATAGCGTTTACTTATTTATAAATAAAGTTGTTTGCAAATTCCGGTGTCAATCATTTATTTCAATACTTAAGCAATGAATTTGCCATGCCCCGCAAAGGGTTAAAAGGATATAAAAATTTCAACAGGAAATAATATTTCAAGGGAAAATCCTTAATTTACTTCTAGATTAATGTACGAACAGAATATCCAGAAATATTGAACACCGCTTTGAGGTCTTTGATGAAATTCAAAAATTTGTGCTTATGAGAACATGCTTTTTATACTTTGTTGTTCTTGAAAGACAAGTACTGAGACAAACTGCGTGTTTATATATGTTCCCACGTTGGTAAACACCAGTACGAGAAATCACATTGATTATAAAGTTATGTTTTCATAATAATTAAACATATTTTTGACTATCTTTGTAGTTTGGGCATTGTTTTAATTACTATTCACTTACACACATAGAGATTACCGATTCTTGTTTTTGTTGATAATGTATCCTCCGTACGAAAATTTCCGTTTCTCGTAGGATAGGATAGCCGAGCATATAGAGATCCTGCAAAAATTGATATGCTGATATACAACTTTATCTTGGGTAAGTCGCGAAATTTTTTTTACTGAAAGGTGGGTCGCGATTTTTTTTTTTTTTTTACTGAAAGGTGGATCGCGTAAAAAGAAAGTTTGGGAACCACTGGCTTATTGCATCATTTAAAGCTTTTTCACACCACTATTATTTTTAAGAAAATTTTCATAGTATTGAAAGGCGGACATGTTTAGACCAGGGCTCGAAAAATCTACATGCCCGACATCAGTGTTGTTAGACGGCGACTTTTTAAAAATTCAGATTGGCACCACTTCTTTGGATTGGTAAAATTACGTTTCGTTTGATGACATATTAATCAAGAGGAATTTTATCCTTTAATAAAAGTGGTGCATATCAAATTTTTAAAAAGTCGCCGTCTAACAACACTGATGTCGGGCATGTAGATTTTTCGAGCCCTGGTTTAGACTAAATTTTAAGAATATTTTTTAAAATAATAGTGGTGTGAATCCGCTTTTTTCAATTTATTGAACGGAAAAGAATTACCCAGTTAAGGGGTTAAATTTTGCAAATAATGTATGAAATATAAATAACTGGATGGAGCTTACGGGGGATGTCACTACTTTTGCTATTGCAGCAGTTATTGTTGTTATTCTAGTGACGGAATCAAACCATGCTTTTATATTTACTTTTTTGGCTTTGCTAAGTAAGATTTTTTTTAAATATCTATTTGAAAATCGAGAATGTTTTCTGTACCTTTTAGAAAAATAGTAATAAAAAAACTTAAAAGCAAACCATTCAATCTAAAAAGGCTTATCTGTGAATCTTTTAAGATAAATCCATTTTTGTTTGATGTTGCAAAAGAAAATCCTGATACTTTCTATTACGCTTATATAGCATATATATATATTTTTTTCAAATAATCTGCAAAATAAATTTTAGAGAGATATAAGGTCACTTAATCTGATTTTTACCCACAAGAAGATTTTTCTTTCTATCAGGAAATCAATTTAACCATGGCTGTAGATGATAAGCTTTGGTTTGTCTCATAATAAAAAATAAATCTTAAAGATAGTTGAAGGTTATTATAAATATTTATTTATTTTTGAAATGTCTGTTGCGTTTTTATGTTTAATATAAAAAGTTTAATATAATAGATATAAACTTTTAATGTTTATACAGTCACACTTTTTTAATACGATCGCGGATAAGACGAGAGTACGGTTAAAACGAGCTTTTTTCTTGTTAAAACTGGTTCATAATAAAAACTATATCAGCAGGGAGGACCGAACTCACCTCGGTTAAAATTAGCGTAATGAGCAACTCGACATAATCACAAATTCTTGTTGTATTATTTTTATAATGCATTTTATTTTATAACAGTCTGGAAAATGATTTCACATTCTGAAATCCTTTTATTTAGCAAAATTTCGCCAACTTTAGTCAAAATAATTTCTACTTGTTCGATAATTGCATACAGATATAAAGCAATTTTTTTTCATTTAAAGAAGGCAATGTTGCTTTAAATTTTGCAAATAATGTATGAAACACAAATAACTGGGTGGAGCTGACGGTGGTGGTCACTATTGTTGTTATCTCCGCAAAAAATTCTAGCGCTGGTACTTATATTAAGATCTAAACCATCCTTCCAAATTTACTCCGTTTATACTTTACACTGTACACAGTTGACTACTTTACACTATCTCGTTGTTCTAGGTATGATTTATTTTTTTTTAATTTCTCTTTTGAAACAAAGAATGTTTTCTAATAATAAAAAACTAAATCTTAATGATAGTTGAAAGTTATTGTTTTAATCTATTTATTTTCGAGGTGTCTTTTGAGTTTTTATGTAGAATACAAAATGTTTAAGAGAATAAATATAAATTTTTAACGTTTATGCATTCACATTTTCTTAGTACGAACACAACTAAGAAGAGAATACGGTTAAAACGAGCTATTTGCTTGTTAAAACAGGATCCAGGGAGTGATCACTATTGTTGTTATTACAGCAGAAAATTCGAACACCGCTAATTATTATATTATAAAATAAACCATGCTTCTAAATTTATACTTTTCTATGCGCTACATGCGATTTATTTTTTAAATATCTCTGTTATAATAGAGAACGTTTTTCTATACCTTTCAGAAAAAAATATTAATAAAAAAAGTTCAAAGTAAATCATTCAATCTAAAAAGGCTTACCTTTCAATCTTTCAAGACAAGTCCTTTTTGTTTGATGTTGCAAAAGTAAATCCTGATATTTTCTGTCACGCTTATGTATATTTATATATTTTTTCAAATAATCTGTAACATTAATGTAACAGAGATGTAAGATCACTTAATCTGATTTTTACTCGCAAGAAAGTTTTTCTTTCTATTAGAAAATCAATTTAACCTAGGCTGTAGATGATAAGCTTAGGTTTGTCTGAAAATAAAAACTAAATCTTAAAGATAGTTGAAAGTTTTTATAAGTATATTTTGCGTTTTTATGTACGAAATAAAACTTCAATATAAGAATATATCATTTTAATGTTTATACAGTCAAATTCTCTTAATACGGCAAGACTGATACGAGACACCACTAAAGCGAACTATTTTATCGTTACGGAAGTTTTTTTATGTAAATCAGCGGTGCAAAAATTGAGGCGCCAACTGGAAATCTGTCAGCACTAAATTTTATTTGTTATTTTTGTCTAATTTTCGCGAAATAATTTTGTAAGGATGCTAATAAAATTTAAGCGGAGAAATCTAATAAAATTTAGTAATGTAATGCTGCCCGTTGAGGCCTCAATGTTTGCCCCACAGATTTGAGTTAAATCATTAGAAAGACAGACTTTGGTTAAAATGTGATAGGTAATGATTCTAGGCTGCCATTTTGATTATGCTACATTTAAGAAGGAGTCATATTATTTTTGTATTAATAAATTTAATATATAAAACCGCTATACATTTTGTATTTTTGCATTTTTGCGTAGCAGTTCAACAGTTCTAGCGACAATATCTGACTGTCTATAAAACTAATTATAACATAAACGCTTCTCAAATGCCACGTTTAAAAAAATGTCCGGCTTGTTTAATTTTATTTTGCATCATTACATAAAGACATGTTGCAGTTTTTTTTCAATTGAAGATGGTGATTTTGTTTTAAATTTTGCAAATATAATAATGAAAATAATCTGATGGGGGAGGGACAAAGAGTGGTCAGTAATGTTCTTATTACTGCAGAAAAATCTATCGCCGGTACTCATTATGTTAGGAACTAAAAACATGCTTCTAAGTTTATTCTTTTCGATGGGCTACGTTGGACATGAATTCTAAAATATTGCTTTAAAATAAAGTTTTCTATACCTTTTAGAAAAATATTAATAAAAAAACTTCAAAGCAAATCATACAATCTAAAAGAGATTATCTGTGAATCTTTCAAGATAAATTTTTGTTTGATGTTCGAAAAAAGTAAATCCTGATATTTTCTGTCAAGCTTATATATATATATATATATATATTTCAAATAATCTGTAACATAAATGTTACAGAGATATAAGATCACTTAATCTGATTTTTACTCATAAGACGGTTTTTCTTTCTATCAGAAATCCAATTTAACACTAAAACCGCCGTGTATTTTACTCAAGATTTATAAAAAGTGTTTCTCACCAGAATTTTAATTCTAAAGTATTTATCTTATTTAATTAGTCTATTTTTCTGCTGCTTACATTTGACATATTTTTTGAAGAAAATCCTGATTCGAATTGATTATTTTCAATCTGTCAGGGGTCATTTTGACCCCTAATGGCTGTTCTAGTGTTAATCATGGCTGTGTATGATAAACTTTGGTTTAACTCATAATAAAAACTGAATCTTACAGATAGTTAAATAATAACAATAAGTTAAAACTTATTGTTATTATTCATTAATTTTTAAGAGTTTTTTTCCGTTTTTAAGCAGAATTCAAAAAGTTCAATAGAATAGATATACCATGTTAACACTGGAATCTTAGGAAAGAGTCTATTCGACTCCAGTTATATGATTAAATTTCTATACGATCCAGAAAATATTTCTTTAATTATTCAAATTTAATCCGCGCAGATTTACGTTAATAAAATCAATTAAATATTTTTTAATAAAAATTCTGTTGAGAAATATTATGAAACTTCATTATAACTGCCATTAAGACGAGAACACGGTTAAAGCGAGTTTTTTTTTTCTTAACTGATTTATACTTTAAACTATATCAGCGAAGACCAAATTACCTTCGGTTCAAATTAGCATTCTTAGCAACTCGATATAATCACAAACTCGTGTTGTATTATAACTAAAATGCATTTCATTTTATAACAGTCTAGAAAATTTCTTCATATTCTGAAACCCAATCATTTAGCAAAATTTCGCCAAATTTAATGTCATTCTTTCATTTGCGCCAAGCATGTGTTAAAAAATTCCTATATACCATGATTGATTGAGTTCTGTTTTCGAGAAAAATCTAGAGTCTCTGATACGTTGAATCGTGTATCAAAGATGCTATTTCAAATTTCTAGATTTTTTTTTAAATCCCAAATGCCAAATGGTTTACCAATTGTGACCAAAGGCTCGACAAATACTTACAGCTTGAGCTATGTATTTTCGTTTGTAGCTAAGAATGTGTTTTTTCACTGATACTCATAATCAGGACGACATTGAAAATATTTTTTGAAATAAATCAAAATCTGGGAATTGTTGCCAGCTTTACTGCTTTGCTTACTCCTGACTGTTTAACATGTTAACTATTTCAGAGACTACGTATTTCACTTTCAAAAATGTTCAATTAATTAACTCACGCCGCAATATTCGTAAAAAATTACTTTAAAATAAACGAAAGCTTTTCTTCACGTATAGTATGAGATCAAAAGTGTACTAAAATACTGCTAATGCCATTATAGCGTTTGGGATTGGTATTCTATTTATAGTAACATGTTCATGGCAGTCGGAATCCCTATACCTGCCATGTTAAATTTATGTACATTTTCTCATAAACAATTTAAGGTATGGGCTTAATATTTTTTATGCGAAAAAAAAACAAGTCTTAATAATCTGAAGTTAAATTTATAATTAAATAAAGCTTAGATATATTTTTTTTTAAATCTGAAGTACAAACCACATTCAAAGTTAAAAAAAACATGTAATTTTTCAAAGATAATTATAATAATAAAAATGTTCTTTTAGTGGATTTAAACAATTCACCTCAGATTAAACAGAGATATGTATGGAATGTTCAAGCAAAATTTCAAAGCATAATGTATATTAGTTTTTTTCAAAAAGGTACATCGAAGTTAAAAGAAACAACATTTTGAGAAAATCGAGTTCAAAGTAAATAAACACACTTTCTGAAAACATACCACAGTACTTATTTTTTGCATTTTTTACTCGCTTTTCTCTGGGTGTTTCCTTTTCAATCTTTTAAATACTACTTTTTCTTTATTTGCTGCAAATGGTCATATTTTGCTCTTAGCATTTGCTCACGATAAAGAGTTTTAAGGTGTTTTGGCAATATACTCAATGAGGAGATAAACAAGCAAAAATATAAAAAAATTTCCATGTTCTGGTTGCCGTAGAAACAAAAGCAATATATCAATAGAAAGAGAAGAAATGGAAGATTCAAAATATTAAAAAAAAATCGAAAAATCAATGTATTTTTTAAGTTTTGACCTTCCAACTTGCCGTTAACATAATGGTAGAGGATGTCTACAGTTATTTTTGACGCAACATCCTTATGTCAGGTGTCCCGTGTAAATTAGGGCGCCAAATATTCCACATACCATTAATTTTATAATTTTTTCGCTACCTTTACCGGCATACCATTCACTGGATAAGATGAAAAAAAACTACTTTAAATTACTGGTGCATACAGCATTTGCTATCCCGATACACGAGTGAAATCTGGCGAAAATCGCAACTGTTCCTGTGGGCATTTAGTTTCCCGCCGGACACCTATGCATGGTAATCTAAATTCAGAATGGAATGTACCTTTAAAATTGGCCATTTCATCTTTATTTCAAGAATTGCATATGCTTAAAAGAAAACATCTATAAACGCAGAGTTCGTACGCTCCAAGGATCTGTTATCGGACTATTTGTAAAGTAATATTTGCCTTATTTAATAGGGAAACTTTTAAATTTAGGTATAGCAATCAGTACTTTACGATTTTTCTGGTGCAAAACCACCTAAATTCCCAGGAATCCCCTAACGAATCCTGATACGGTTACATAGTAGTTAAATTTGTTATAATTTTTATAACTTCTGAAATTAATGTCGGAAATATATCCAGAGCCTGATTACTAACGGGGCACTCTCTCACCAGAAAAAATTTATAGAAATTTTCGTCTTCTTTAAACGCTCTTTTCATACAAGATTACTGTCATGAATAAGGAAAAATTCTTTATTTCTTTTTCCTGGTGGGAGAGTGCCCCGTTAGTAATCAGGCCCTGAATATATCGCATATGTTTTTATAACAGTGGTTGTACACTTCAGGGATTTATCTAAGATGCATATCTGTACAGTCGTCTCTCGTTAATTCGAAATCGGATAATTAGAATCTTCGCTTGATTCGAACTAAACATGAAGTACCGAAATTTTCAATGGCAAAATAATGTTAAACTTTTTCATTAATTCGAATTCATTTTCTCTTGACATCGTTTAATTCGAACTAACGAGAATTCCAATTTTTCATTCTTCAGTTCTTTCTCACGGATTTCAGATTTTTTGAATAACTTTCTTTCTTTGGTTTTTGTGCACATTGTTCCAAATGGGTATACAATTAATCCCATGCATTTGATATCCATTTTCTAAGTGCCCCGTCTGTCCATCAGTGACGCTTCAAATTTTTCTTCCTATGTGCTTGTCTCTAATCTTTTAATTAGTTTATGTATTTGAACATTCCAATTTAATATTAAGTCATATTCTGATGATAACAGACATAATAAATTTAAAAAGCACTATAACATTAATGCCTTTGTAATAGTACCATATTAAGCATGTTCTCATTTCATATTTTCCATAATTTGAACTTCGGATAATTCGAACATTTCTTGTGGTCCCGACGAGTTTGAATTAACGAGAACCGACTGTATTTTTAAATAGAAAAGTAATTTTTGAATTAACATGCGAAATTTCACTCTACTTGGGAAGAAATGTTCGGAAAAAATTAATAGTACCTAAGATTTGCATTGGCTGGAAATTTCAGGAATATTAGAAACCCTGTATAATTTAGTTTTGCAATATCTAAAATTAGTTGCAATTATGCTGTGTATAAAGTTTAATTATAGTCAATGTAATGATTTGTAATTCAATATTTTGATAACTTAAACCCTTTGCGGTGCAGAGCAAATGCATTGCTTAACCCTTTCCGGCACACTGTGCCCAGTCTGGGATACCTAATTTTAATTCCAAACTTGCAAACGGCACCAATAATATTTTAGTAAAATTTTGCTTTTACTATAAGAGATTAAATTAAGGAATTCAAAATATCTAAAAAATTTGTTTGTAAATTCCGGTGTCAGTCCATAATTTCTCATTTTACTCATGGATTTTGCCCGTGCCGGAAAAGGGTTAAGTGATGAAATTGATAACTGACACCGGTATTTGAAAAAAACTTTATTTGTAATTAAGAAAAAGCTATTTGGCAGGAAATTAATAAACCGAAAAATTTTTAACAAAAATTCCGGTACCAATGTGGCGCTTGCGGTTTAAAATCAGGTGATTTCACAGATATACCATTGCGGCGCAAGGAGTTAAAATATGTATCTTATGGAAAATTGAACTTTTTACCTATTTTTAGATACAAGTATGATAAATAACCAGAACCATCAAATTTAATATTTTTAGAATTTAGCCCATTTAGGGGTGGGGGGCTTTTGCAGTCTGCAAACAGTTAATTTTACTATTCCAATTGCGAACACGTTCCAGTTAATTTTTATAACGATTTCGATCTCATAATATATGAGAAAAAAGATCTCTTGGGTATTTTCAAATAAATTTGGTCTTCAATTGCGGTGTGAATCAATTATTTATACATTTTTGGAGCAGAAATACATTGCCCCTGAAAGGGTTAACAAAGTCGTGTGACATTTAAATTGTCGATAGTTGATACGTTGATTGTTACAATTTAGCTATAAATATATTTAGGCTGTTCTCGAATCAAAGAGGCTTCTTTCTGACATATTTGCAGTTCATTTTTGTGCGCCTGAAAAGCATGATTTTGGCATGTATTGTTATCAGAACTTATTTAATCAAAAGGCGGTTTCATTTTCTGGTTTCCGAAAACAGTCAAAGTTGGTGTTTGAACAAAATTTCCGCAAGCGATACTGCCTAACAGCGAAAAGCCGTTGCCATCAAAATAGTCAAGGGCTGAGGACACGTCGTGTGACGTCATCACTAGTCGACTGACTTCTCATTAGCTTTCGAGGTACTACTTGTTATCCCGTCGAACAATTTCGTCAAATTATACAAATTGCCAAACTCATAGCCAAATTATACATATTGACGTAATTTTCATTTTAAATAACGAAAAAAAACAAGTGTATTAGTACAATGTTAATAAAAATACAAATAAAAAGGCGAAATAAAAATCACTTACCCCTTTGCGGCTCAGGGCAAATTCATTCCTTAAGTTTTGAAATTAATGGCTGATACTGGAATTTGAAAACAACTTTATTTGTAAATAAGGAAACGCTGTATTTCACGCATTCAATAAACCGTAATTTTTTTTAACCAAATTCCAGTGCGAAAGTGGCGTTTGGGAATTAAAATTAAGTGGTATATTTACGAGACCACTGCGCCGCAAAGGGTTAATGGCGTTTTAAACACTTATGTCGTATTGAATGTCATTGAGTGCGACATTCACGATCATCCATAATCGGCATTTATTCTTATAGTTATGCAGTGGTTTTTTGGCCGACGCGATAACCAAGTCGTACCGTTTTAGAATTCGGATCGAAAATCTGAGTAGAATTTTCTTTTTCTTTTTTTGTGAAATATCTATCTACTTATAAAACACTACAGCAACACTGTGGTATTCTGCATCTGGTTGATTTTTTATTTTTGATGCCGAATTGTCACTAGATAGCTTAAATAGTTATTATTGTTTTAACCCTTTACATCACGGGCAAAATCGGTTGTAAAGTGAGAAATTATCGACTGACACCGGAATTCCCAAACGAATTTTTTAGATATTTTGAATTCCTTATTGAAAGCTTTTATTGTATAAGAAAAATTTTACTAGAATATTATTGGTGTCATTTGCAAATTTGGAACTAAAATTAGGTATCCCAGATCGAGCACAGTGTGCCAGAAAGGTTTAAAAGATAAGAGATTCACCACAAGTAAAATAAAAGGAAATTTCTATTGAAAAAATTTCGGTATAAATTCTAACACTAATGAGAAATCGCTCCTATAGTGATGACGTCAAATTCATATGCTCTGACATTGAATATTTCGATGATAGCGGAAAAGCCCTTTGTCACTCTGACCAAAATCTTTATATCTCGATAAGTAATTGAATTATCCAAGAATCAAAAACTTATTTCGATTGTTAGTCGTTTTACTTGCCTGTCCTGTCCATTTTACCCTTTGAAGAGTGGTGTTTGCAAATGACAACACCTAATCTTAATTCCAAATCACCACACTGGCATCAGAAATTTTCTAGGAAAATTTCACTTTTATTAAATACGCAAAAATACACTTTTATTAGTTTAAAAATAAAATTTTGTGTAAATACTGGTGTCGATCAGTTATTTCAACATTTCGCAAATGCAAGTAGTACCTTACAAAAAAAAAAAAGGGTTTTAATAGTTTTACGTTTAAGAATGAGTTGGAAATTTTTCAGAAATTTTTATTTGTTGCGCAGGAGATTAAAAAACCTTAACGAACTATACAAGTTCATAATTTAAATTTCACAATACTTTGTATCATGTAATACAAAATTAAAACGTGTGTTGTTTTAAGAACACATCAACAATGCATCACAAGTAAAAATTTTTAAATGAAAAAAAAAAAAATTTGTAAATTATACAGACTTTTTTCTGACAGATAAAAATATTATTCAATTTAACAAAAAATCAAGTAAATGTAATAGAGCTTCAAATCTTTTACAAGCGACATTTTTGATGTGCTCATGTCACAAATTTTAAGATGGATTAAGGAATAACTTTTAGCAAAATCTTAGTAATAATAAAAAAGCAAAACATGTTATCTAAAACGTTTTAATTTTTAATCTTTGGATAAAAACATTTTCGTTTGATATTCCAAAAGAAAATCTTTATATTTTCTGTCTTGTATATATATTTTTTTGAAATAATCATTAATGTTACAAATATATAAGTTTAATCTCAGATTTTCTTTAAAATAGATCTTTTACTTTCCAATAAGATAACCAAGTTAATACTGTTTGTGGGTTATAAATTTTAGATTATAAATTTAGATTATAAATGTGTGTTAAAAGTAATTGAATGTTTTATTTTTATTTTCATTTATTTCTTTTAAAAATTAATTGCACTTTTATAGACAAACAAAAAAATTTATATGGAGTTCTAATAATAATTTTAATCGGGCTTTATCCCTGAAAAAAAATCAGGCAGTATATCTTCATTCTTGTTTAATATAAGAAGGAACTTGATCCTTTGACTTAAGCGTTTTAGGTTCAAGAAACTATGTTACTAAAATTTTGAAATATTTGAACTTAAACAGAATTTATGAGACAAAACATTTGAAAAGGAACGTTTGAAATAATTTATTTAAAAAGAAACATTCCGCACCTGGCTGAATTTTTATTTTGATATTCCAGATTGACACCAGAATACTTAAATAGTTGTTATTGTTTTATAAGATGACAGATATTCCACAAGTAAAATAAAAGACAATTACTATTCATTATTTACAGCCATTAATTCCAACAGTACTGAGAAGTTGGTTCGTTAGTTAAGACGCCACATTCGTGTCCTCTAGTGCTGAGCATTTCGATAGCAGCGGAAAAGTCTGTTGTCATTGTGACCGCAATCATTTGTAAATTGATAAGTAGTTTATTTATCCAAATATCGAAAACTCATTTCCATTCCAAGTTGTTTTAACTGTCAGGTCTGTCCATTTAATGGTTCTACGTATAACCCCTTGAGGGGCGGCGGTATATATTTTTTCCTACCTATTTTAACCCCTTGCGGACGGGGGACAAGTACACACTCTTCACAAAAAGGGCTTAAGATTTCTTGTTTATCGCCACCATTAAAATTTTAGTGTAAAATTTGCCTTATTCAATCGGAGCATTTTCCCGATTTAATAAGGCACAAATTTCTGTTTTTAAATACCGGTGACAAAACTTCAAAATTTTCATAAAAGTCTGCCATTGCGTAGGAATTTAACGAGATTCTCACCAGAAACTTTTAACAAAATTTTATATTTTCAAATTTTGCTGCAGAATTGCGAAAAATCCCCCCCTTTAAAAAAAAAAAAAAAATTACAATTTTTCCGGTGAGAATTCAATATTACAGAGACATTATTGCTTGCCCCTCAAGGAGATAAGAATGAGTCGAAAAATGTGTGATCAAATTTCGATCTGTTGCGCAAGAGATGAAAGAACATAATGAAATGAACAATTTCAAAATTCCAATTTTATAATTTTTTTGTATCATGCAATACAAAATGGAAATGTGTGTAGTTTTTAAAACGCATCAGCAATGCATAAAAATGAAATATTTTTAAATGATTTTACTTCTAAATTATACAGTGTGCTGTACTAATACAGCTCATATTCAAAATATTAGAATAATTGAGAAAAAGTAATAAGAAAAAATTATTTGTCATTTATTTATTTTTTATACTAAGTAAATGCAATTAAATTTCTTATAAATTAAATCTGGAATGTTTAGATAAGATTTGAACATTTATAAAATATAAAATACAGCAAAATAAATTAGGTATACAGCTTCCTTAAACACACCAGAATATTAGAATAAAATTTAGATTGGTTCAAAATATTAGAATATTTTATTTTACGCAACAATATTACCTTATGAATATGAAGTAAATGGTAGTTAATATTTTGTAGCATCCCCTTTAGCTTTCATAACAGCGTACAATCGATCTTGCATACTATATACAAGGTGTTTACAAGCATTTCTATCAATATTAGCCCAAATAGACTTTATACGTGTCACTAACTCAGTTTTACTTGAAGGAGGATTTTCTTGAAGTTTTTTCTTCATTATACACCATAAGTTTTCGATGGGATTAAGATCTGGTGAATTTGGTGGCCAAGGAAGTACCTTAATGTTGCATTGGCGGAACCAATTCTTAGTTGACACCGAGGTATGCGGGGACGCTAAATCTTGTTGAAAGATGAAATCATCTTCAAATAAATCTTCTGATGATGGAATCATGTAATATTCTAAAATTTCTTGATATATCAGAGAGTTAACCTTTTCGTAGACGATGCATAACTTTCCAGGTCCTTTTGCACTCATACAACCCCAAACTATGACACTAGCAGCAAATTTTACGGAACGTTTAAGGCATTCTTTATCAAATGCTTCTTGCTTCATTCTCCAAACTCGAATACCTTGATTACCATATGAAACACAAAACATGCTTTCATCACTAAATAATATATTTTTCCAATCTTCATTGCTCCATAAACGTCTTGATTTACACCAATTCAATTTTATACGCTTTTGTCTTGCAGTCATGAGAGGTTTTGTTTTCGATACACGAGATTCAAATTTAAATTTATGGAGACGTCTTAATGTTGTCGATGTAGAAACTTCAACTACTTCTTCTTTCCATTTTCGGTGCAAGAATCGCACACTTTTAAAACGGTTTTTCTTAACTATACGCTTCAGTTTCCTGTCATCTCTAGCAGATGTTTTTGGTTTTCGGCCGCCATTTCGGCGATTATTTTGAAATTTTCGAATTTTTGAATATTGTGTTAGTATTTTACTAACGCTCGATTGCGAACAATGTAAATAATTCGCTATAAAACATTGATTTTTACCGTGCCGATACAAATCAACCATACGAAGTTTAGTAAATTCAGGAATATCACTCACACGGCCCATTTTAAGACGAAAAAGAAACAAACTGCAAAAAAGAATACTGATTTTAAATAAAATAGTCTGAATTTAATCAATGATGCCACCAGTTAAGAATAGGTAATAATTAAAGGAGAATTAATGTGAAATATTCTAATATTTTGAACCACTTGAATAAATATTCTAATATTTTGACTTTTCAAAATAATTTTTTTTGCAATTAATCTTTTCAAAAATGATATTAAATTTAAGATAACAAGTAAGTTTAATCAACAATAAGTGCTTAATAAAAATATCGTTTGCATATTTTCATTAAAAGACTTTAAATTACCAAACGATATTTTCAATTTCTAAGAAAAAGGTAATTATTCTAATATTTTGAATATGAGCTGCAGTAAAAAAAAAAAAAAAAAAAAAAAAAAAAGAGATTTTTAGTTAATGGCAGGGGTGCAAAAATCTAGGCGTCAGAGGGTAGTCTCTCACCACTAAAATTTTAAAGTTGTTTTCGCTCAAAATTTAATAGCATTCTAGCAGGAATTTTACACGAAATATTAGACGAAGAAAAACGAAATAAATTTTGTGGTGAAAAACTACCTACTGGCGCCTAGATTTTTGCACCCCTGGTTAATGGCTTCACTTAATGTCTTTACATTTAAGAAAGAGCTCGAAAATGTGTCAGAATTTATTTATTTGTTGCGCAGGATGTTCAAGAACGTTAACGAAATGTACAATTTCATAATTTTAATTTCATAATTATTTGTATCGTGTAATAGGTTATACAAAATGGAAATGTGTGCTGTTAGAATACATCAACAATGCATAACAATTAAAAATTTTTAAATGAAAAAAAATTTTTGTAAATTATACACAATATATTTCTGACAGAAAACAATATTATTCTTTTTTTCAAAAAATCAAGTAAATGTAATAGTACTTCAAATCCTTTACAAGCGACATTTTTTATGTGTTCATGTCACACATTTTAAGATTGATTAAGGAATAACTTTTAGCAAAATCTTAGAAATATAAAAAACTTGCAAGCAAAACACGGCTTAAAGGTTTATTTTTTAAACTTTGGATAAAAACATTTTCGTTTGATAATCCAGAAAATTTTTGTTTTCTGTATATATATATATTTTGAATTAATCATTAATGTTACAAATATATAAGTTTGCTTAATCTTAGATTTGCTTTGAAATAAATCATTTATTTTCTAATAAGATAACCAGGTTAATGCTTTTTGGGGTCATAAATTTAGATTTTTGTCATAATAAATGTTTATATAAATGTGTGTTAAAGGTAATTGAATGCTTTTATCTTTATTTTTATTTATTTCTTTTAAGAATTTATTGCACATTTATAGACAAACAGAAACATTATATAAAATTATAATAATAATTTTAATCGGGATTTATCCCTGAAAAAAAAAAAAAATCAGGCAGTATATCTCCATTCTTGTTTAATATAAGAAGAAACTTGATCGTTTGACTTAAGTGTTTTAGGTTCAAGGAAACTATGTTGCGAAAATTTTGAAATAATTGAACATAAACAGAATTTATGAGACAAAACATTTGAAAAGAAACGTTTGAAATAATTTATTTAAAAATAAACATTCCGCACCTGGCTGAATTTTTACTTTGACATTCCAGATTGACACCAGAATACTTAAATAGTTATTGTTGTTTTATAAGATGATAGATATTCCACAAGTAAAGTAAAAGAAAATTGCTATCCAAAATTTCCCCCCATAAATTCCAACATTACTGAGAAGTCGATTTGTTAGTAATGACGCCAAATTTGTGTCCTCTTGAGCATTTGGTTTATTTTATGTCGGTCGATTATCTACACGAGGGATATAGGCCCTTAAGAAAGCGGGGGGGGCCCTCCGTGGGGATCTCTCTAAGAGAGCCTAATCAGTATTCATGCTAGGAAATCCAAGGTTCGAAGAAAACCACAGAAAACTACGAACAGTCAGGCCGACGACAGCGATTGGGTTCGAACCCAGCACTTGCCGTCTACCAGTTGAGAGGTCAGAACCTCTCGGCCGCTGGTAGGGCACTTGAGCGTTTCTATGACAGGGGAAAAGTACGTTGTCACTGCGACAACAATCATTTATAACTCGATAAGTAATTTATTTATCCAAATATCGAAAACTCATTTCGATTCTAAGTCGTTTTAACTGTCAAGTCAGTCCATTTAATGGTTTCACGTTTAACCCCTTGAGGGGCGGTGGGATATATTTTATACAACCTATTTTAACCCCTTGCGGACGAGCGACAAGTACACACTTGTTGCAAAAAGGCTTAACCCTTTGCGGGGCAGGGCAAATTCATTGCTTAAGTATTGAAATTAATGACTGACACCGGAATTTGAAAACAACATTATTTATAAATAAGAAAACGCTATGCTTCACGCATTCAATAAACCGTAATTTTCGGTAACAAAATTCCGGCGCGAATGTGGCGTTTGGGAATTAAAATTAAGTGGTATATCTATGAAACCACCGCCCCTCAAGGGGTTAAGATTTCGGGAATAAGATAATTTCGGGGAGATAGATTTTAAGATAAAGGATTAAAATTTGTTTATCCCCACCAGTAAAATTTTAGTGTAAAATTTGCTTTATTTAATAGCAGCAATTTCCTGATTTAATAAGGCATAAATGTCTGTTTTTAAAAACCGGTGACAAAACATTAAAATTAAATGTTAAATGTTCCTGAAATTTCGTAAAAAAATTTTGTAAAAGGCTCCCGTTGCGTAGGAGGTTAAACGAGGTTCTCACGAAAAATTTTTAACGAAATTTTGTATTTTTAATTTTGGCGTGCGAATGCCGAAGGATTGCCTTTCCTTATTTTAAAATAAAATTTTTCATTTTTTCCGGTGATAATTCAGTATTACAGATACATTATTGCTTGACCCTTAAGGAGTTAAGAATGAATAGAAAAATGTGTCAGGAAATTTCGATTTGTTGCGCTAGGGATGAAAAACATAATGAAATAAACAATTTCAAAATTGTAATTTGATACTAAATGCAAATGTGTGTAGTTTTTAAAACACATCAACAATGCATAAAAATAAAAAATTTTAAATGACTTTTTTTTTTTTCTAAATTATACAGTGTGCTGTTCTATCATTAACCCTTTGATGGTTAAAGCACTTCTATTCATAAAATACTAAAATGATTGAATGACACCGGAATTTAAAAATAAATTTATTTCATAATATATAAATGTTTTTTTTACGTTCTTTGTAAAATTAAAATTTTTATTTAAAAATTCCGGTGTCAGTATGGGATTTCGCAATTCAAATTAAGTGGTATTCTGGGCGCGTATACGCGCTTATAACCACGAAAGGGTTAAAAAAAAAAAAAAAAAAAAAAAAAAAAAAAACTAATGAGATTTTTAGTGATTTAATGGCTTCACTTAATGTCTTTACATTTGAGAAAGAGTTGGAAAATGTCTCAGAATTTTTTTATTTGTTGTGCAGGATGTTTAAGAAACTTAACGAAATGTACGATTTCATAATTTTAATTTCATAATTATTTGTATCATGTAATAGGTAATACAAAATGAAAGTATGTGTTGTTAAAACACACCAACAATGCATAAAATTAAAAAAGAAATTAAATAGAAAAATATATTTTTTTGTAAATTATACACTATTTTTTTCTAACAGAAAAAAAGATTATTGAATTTAACAAAAAATCAAGTAAATGTAATGGAGTTTTAAATTCTTTACAAGCGACATCTTTGATGAGTCCACGTCACAAATTTTAAGATGGATTAAGGAATAGCTTTTAGCAAAATCTTAGTAACAGTAAAAAATTTCAAAGCAAAATCATCTAAAATGTTTCATTTTTTAATCCTTGGATAAATATATTTTTGTTTGACATTAGAAAAGAAAACCCTGATATTTTCTGGCTTGTGTATATATTTTTTTGAAAAAAAAAAAGACATTAATATTACAAATATATAAGTTTTCTTAAGGGGACAAGGGACCTTGAAATCCTTAAAAATATTTTTTTTTATTTTTTGTAAATTTTACCTAAATATTATTCAAGGGTACATTATATGCATTATAACATGCATTTATCACAAAAAAAATGCAAAAAAAAAATTATTTTTGACAAAAAAATGGCATTTTACGCAGTGTCTTCGAAATCTTCGAAATGCGGACTGCGCATTCCATATCAATGAAAATCCCCAATATTTTTTATGAAAGTTTGTTTTATATATATAAACAAAATTGTGCATCGAATTTTGAATATTTGAATTTAAAAGTTGAAAAAAAAAAAAATTGAAATTTTGAAATTTTTTCGAAATTTTTTTCAAAATTTTCAATTTTTTTTTTTTTTTACTTCTTAAAATTCAAATATGTAAAAATCGATGCTTTATTTTGTTTATATATATAAAACATACTTTCCAAAAAAATATTGGGGATTTTCATACATATGGAAAGCACAGGGGGCATTTCGAAGATTTCGAAGACGCTGCGTAAAATTCCATTTTTTTCTCAAAAATAATATTTTTTTTTAAATATTTTTGTGATAAATGCATGCCATAATGCATATAATGCACCCTTGAATAATATTTAAGGTGAAATTTACAAAAAATAAAAAAAAAATTGAAAAAATTTGAAAATTTTGAAAAAAATTTCGAAAAAATTTCAAAATTTCAATTTTTTTTTTTTTTGACTTTTAAATTCAAATATTCAAAATTGGATGCACAGTTTTGTTTATATATATAAAACAAACTTTCATAAAAAATATTGGGGATTTTCATTGATATGGAATGCGCAGTCCGCATTTCGAAGATTTCGAAGACGCTGCGTAAAATGCCATTTTTTTGTCAAAAATAATTTTTTTTTGCATTTTTTTTGTGATAAATGCATGTTATAATGCATATAATGTACCCTTGAATAATATTTAGGTGAAATTTACAAAAAATAAAAAAAATTATTTTTAAGGATTTCAAGGTCCCTTGTCCCCTTAATCTCAGTTTTATTTTCAAACAGATCATTCACTTTTCAATAAGATATCCAAGTTAATACTGTTTGCGGGTTATGAATTTAGATTTTTTTCATAATAAATGCATGTATATATGTAATAAAAAAATTTTGCGCCATTTTTGTTCTCTCTTAGCTTCAATTCTAAATTTGTGGAACATATTTCACTTATTCTGTACTGAATTACCCTACTTAGAATAATATAATAACAAATAAATATTTAAAAATATACATATATTTTTTTCAACTGAAACTATTTGTAATATTAAATTTAAGCTATCAATTAATAAATTAATTATTTGCCAGATATGACCCAATACATTACTAACTTTGTTAAATACTGTGATATTTGCCAGAAAAATAAAAAACCTTGACAGAAAAAATTTGGCTTATTACAAGCTATGCCCACTACAGATCGACCTTTTGACTGTCTGTCTGTTGATACTGTAGGAGGGTTCAATTATTATAATTCTACAAAAAAATATCTCCATATTATAATAGACCTGCCACAAGATATGTTTGGGCATTTTCTTCCAAAAGTGTCACTTCAGAAACTTATACAAATTGTCTGAAACAAATCTTCAATATCAAAATCCCTCAACAATTATTTTGTTTTAGTAATATTTCAAGTGTACAGTCCCCTCAAAGTATACTTAGTGACAGGAATGCTGCTTTTACTTCTTCAAGATTCAAAAAATTCCTGCGAAATCATAATATTAAACAACGCTTGACCACTGCCCATCATCCACAAACGAATGGAAAATGTGAAAGAGTAAATCAGACAATAGTAACTAGATTAAAATGTAAAGTAAACTCCACTACCTCTAAAATTCCCTGGACAAAGCTTTTAACTGAGGCAATTAATGAATATAATAATACACCCCATTCTATTACTAAATTTCCACCTGCTTACTTGCTTTTTGGCCAATTACTCTATGACTCCCCCTTACAACAAAAATGGCGCAATTTTTTTTTTTATTTTATTACATATATATGCATATATATGTGTGTGTTTCAAAGTAATTGACTGTTTTTATTTTTCTTCATTTATTTTAGGAATTTATTGCTCACTCGTAGGTAAACAGATAAAACATGATATGGAGATATAATAATAATTCGAATCATTCTTTAATCTTGTGAAAGTCAGACAGTAGAACTTTGTTCTTGTTTAATTTATAAGAAACTCAATCCTTTGACTTAAGACATATAGGTTTAAAGAAATTATGATTCTAATTTTTTTTTTAAATGAACATAAATAAAATTTATGAAATAATTCATTTGAAAATAAACATTTTATTATGACCATTATAAAAGCAGAGTTTTATCTCTAATCTCTGTTGTAATTAGGTATTTGTGTAAAAATACATAATGATAATAATATAGTACAATCTCTCTTTAAGGGGTGACAGGACAGTGTATGTCCCCTCTAAAAAAATCTGTAGAAAATCTACAGGTATTTGTCCCAAAAATATGTGAGATATCATTCGGCATTTGGCCCATTATACAGATATTTTTAAGAATAGCTTTAAACATTCTGCAGACATTTTAAAAATAAAGCGAAATTTGCAAACTTTCTTCAAATTTCTGTAGAATTTCTGAAGAAAGTGGCGATTTCTTCAGATAATCTTAAGATTATTTTAATTAGGTGACACTAGAACGCCCGGAAATTTTATTGAAGTTTGATAAAATATTTCTCACCAGAATTATTATTCAAAAATTTTAAAATTATTTATTTAAATCAAATCTGCCTTGTTTAAATTTAAATTATTCCACGAAAAAAATTCTGGATAAAACTGTAAATTTAATTGCATGATCGGAGTCGAATAGACTCCTTTCGGGTGCTCTAGTGTCAACCTCTTGCGGCGCGTTGGTATATCTATGAAACCACTTAATTATTCCCAAATTAATGCCCAAAAACCCCATTGGCACCGGAATTTTTGTAAAAAAATGTATGGTTTATTGAATACGTGAAATATAGCATTTTATTTTTTTTTACTAATAAAGTTGTTTTCAAATTCCGCTGTCAGTCATTAATTTCAAAACTTAAGCAAAGAATTTGCTCTGCGCCGCAAAGGGTTAAACACTTTGGATGGCATATTCAGAGTTGCGAAGTCTCTGGCTTTTTGGACACCGGTATTTTTATACAGAAAATGTTTTATTATTTAATTTGAACATTTGGGCGATTTAATGCTTTCCGGTGCGGAGTAAATCTGTTTGAAATACAGTCGAGTCTCTATATAACGAAATCCACCGTTCCAGTAAAAAATTCGTTGTATAGAGAAATTCGATGTATAGAGAATGATGTTAAAAATCGTATTTAATGTGTGAAATTTGAACAAATATTATTTTAAATCTTTTGAATTAAGAATTTAAAATGTTTAAAAGTATATATTAACCTAACATGTTATTTCTTAATTATTTAAGCTGTTTCAAAAAAGAGAACAGACATTTATTTGAAAGCTTAATGGAAATCAAAAAAGGAAGACTTGCATTAATTTGAGGCGAAGAAATCTGTAATCTTTTGCTGTTGTGATTTTAAAGTTGTTACGTTCTCAAAGAAAACAAAATGCTCAAAATTTAGCAAGGAATGAAAAATTGTAGTTAACATTTCCCTCCATTTGAAGGCCTCTCTTATGTGCCTCTCATTGATTCCTCTCTTACATGTGTATCAATCCAATTGACACTGTTTTGAGAAGGATATGGAAAGGTGTGTGGGAGGTGGGATGAATTCGTTGGATTTGAAGAACAAAGAGAGAAGTAATATATACGTATTAAAGAAAAACTCAGCACTGACAATAAATCAAAAATAAGTGATGGAAAATTGATTCCATATGATTTCGAAGCTTTTTAAAACTGAATAAATTAAGACCAATTTATGAAAAAAATCGTTATATGGAGATAGATATTTCGCTATATAGAGACTGTTTTTAATGTAACCATGCGAAAAGGGGGCCGTTCCTATTAAAAATTCATTATATAGTGAAATTCGATTTATGGAGTTTCGTTGTATAGAGACTCGACTGTAATTAACTTCCACCAAAATTTACTAAAGAATTTCTCAGAAACTAAGCACGAGCTTCTTTCTGGTATGTTATAAAAAGAAATTTTTAATAAATTTTTCTTGGTGCCAGTAAAATTAAAATTAGGTATCCTCTTTTAGGGTCACTGCGCTAGAAAGGCTTAACACTAGAACTTTAAATTTTGCGTAAAGTTCTCTAAAAGATATTTTATACTAAAGAATGTATTTAAAATTACTTAAGTAATTATTGACTTATTTCAAAGTATTACATTTGTAGCTTATTTTAAGAAACAATTTCTGGTTTGAATCAACAATTAGTACATTGGTCAGTGTCGAATTGACTCCTGCTCGGCATTCTAGAGTTAACTGCAAGCGATACGCATACGTGCCGCGAAAAACCCTTAACCCATTTCGGCACGGGCAAAATCTGTAAGTAAAATGAGAAATTATCGACTGACACCGGAATTCACATGTGAATGTTTTAGATGTTTTGAAACCCATAATTTAAGTTTTTATTCTAAAAGCAAAATTTTACTAAAATATTATTGGTGCCGTTTGCAAGTTTGGAATTAAAATTAGGTATCCCAGGGAGACCGGGCACAATGTGCCGGAAAGGGTTAAGTATCCTTGTTTATCCCCACCAGTAAAAATTTACTCAAAATTTTGTCTTATTTAACCCTTTCCGGCAAAGTCTGTTTGTAAAATGAGAAATTATCGACTGGTACCGAAATTCACAAACGAATTTTTTGCATTTTTTGAATTCCTTAATTAAAGCTTTTTAAGTAAATGCAAAATTTTACGAAAATATTATTGGTGCCGTTTGTATGTTTGGAATAGAAATTAGTTATTCCAGACCGGGAACAGTGTGCCTCAAAGGGTTTTAATCGAAGCATTTTAAAGGAGCATTAATAAGGCATAAATTGCTGTTTTTGAAAACCAGTGACAAAACATTAAAATTTTCGTAAGGCTCCCATCGCGTACCACTTAAGAGAAGAAAATTTTTTGTAAAATGATAGTGGATTGCAAAAAGCCGGAGACTTGGTAAGTCTGCATATTCAGAAATTTCTTAAACTGTTAAATACGTCTTAGAGTATTTCATCTGAATATAACAGAATACATTTCATATTAGTTTTAGAATAATATTCATAAAAATATTTAACATAAAAGAGAAACATTGTATCTAAAAAATGTGTTAGTTTTAATCTTTCAAGATAACTCCATTTTTGTTTGCTGTTACAGAAATAAATCCTAATATTTTCTTACCTATATACATATATATATATATATAATATTCTGTCACAAAAACGTTAAAAAGATTTATGATCACTTAATCCAATTTTCACTCAAAAATAGATTATTTTCATCCAGAAATCCAATTTAATCATGGTTGCGCTTACTTTGCCTTTCTGGATTTTTTTATAATAAAAAAATATCTCAGAAACAGTCGAAAGTTTATCTTTTGAGCTGTTTTGTTGCACTTTGATAAGAGTAATTGAAAACAAAATACTATTGCGTGTCAATAGATAGGGAAGAATAGGGAGAGTTCGAAAATTCTTACAAAAATATGTTTCGCTATTACCTGCTAGTTCTGTTAAACTATTTCATGTATAATGAAATCATTATAAGTCGGTGAGGCTTACTATAAGATATTTCATATATAATACGAAGTGCGTAGCAATTGCAGGGTCATTCAGATTACATTCAAGGAGTGTAAAAATCTGGGTACTAATTTTTTTTCGTTATTTTTCGTCTAATATTTTCTGTAAAAGACTTCAAAGAATGGCATTAAATTTCAAACGAAGAAAATGTTTAAATTTTAGTGGTGAGAGACTTTTGATTAGTACCTAGGTTTTGCTCACTTGTTATGTTCTATTTGAACCAGTGTAGCCAGTTGGGCTACTTCTTTTTAATTCAGATTCATGTTTGGCACCACTTTTTTGAAATGGTAAAATGCTTCTTACTTAATGCTGCATTATTTAAGGTGAGAACAAAGTGAATTTTACCGTTTCAAAAAAGTGGTGCCAGTCAAGACATTTGAATTAAAAAAAAGTAGCCCACTGGCAACACTGATTTTAACAACTGTATAACAGCTATAATGGGAGGAAATGCATTTTTAATTATGATATGCGCTTTAAATTTCATACATTTATCCATGCTATATTTTGTTTATAAGTGCTGTAGTAGTTGACATACATCACTACAAAAAGGTACTAGCGTAAATTGTTTAAATGTGTTTTTAAATGTTTTCTTCATTTTAAGCTGAACGGCATTTAGTTTGCTAGGAAATATTTGTAGAATACAGATACAATGCTATACAGGTCACGCAAAGAATTGGATGCACGGCCGTCTATGGATGATAACTTTTGGAAATGTGATTTTATCAGTTTAACAGTGTTTTAGTTTGTTTTATATTTTAGCTAAATAGTGGCATGTAACAAAGATACTAGATAAACTATAGTGTTTAACAAACATATTTAATAATATTTGCATCTATTGGTAAAAATTATGAACAAGAAATTATTTCTGTCTGATATGTGTTGCTTGCTAAACTGAATTTTCAGATTGTATGGTACTTATACATATCGACCTACGGATCAAATTCAGGTCTATTAAAAAGAATTGTAATACATATTTAACTATGAAGTTAACTCCTGAAATCAGATTTTCATATGCCTTTTTTTGTTTCTTAAAATATCTTAGTTATCTTATTTATTTTTTTTACTAAATAACTGAGTTTTCTTAAAGATTTTCAGAAGTGTTGTAAAACTTTTCATAATCTATGCTTAATGCTTGATGTAAAAATTTTTTCTTCGGACTATCTGAAATAGATTTAAAATTTCTGAATTAAAAAATAATGATAAATGTGAGCATTTATGTATTAATAATGCAACAGGATTAATACACCTTTTGAAATGGTCTCTGAATAGACAAAGGTTATCATTATAATAATAAATATATCACCCACAGATCATCCGTAAAATTTAATTAACATAATGATAATACGAAAGAGAAATTCCATGTAACCTACCACATTTCATGATTTCTCTTATGCAAAAATGCATGTATTCCTGTTGAGCCAAATCAGCAACTTCCATCCTCCAAAATATTGCGATTCAATTAATAATTTTTGGCATAACCAATTTATTGCATCGTATATAGATTCATATCTCAAGGATGCCATAGATATCAATATAGACTCAATATATCAAAAATCACTCAAGATAGTGATTTTTCACGATAGAGATTCACTCAAGATAGAGTGAATTTCACGATACAGATTCATTCAAGATAGTGTTAAAAATTCACTCAAGAAGACTCAAGATATCAATATATCAAAAAATACTCTGTTCGTACGAGTATATATATATATATTTTTTTTTTTTTGCATACATTTTGAAGAATATTTCTCTTGCAAAAAATATCAAACTGTCTGTTAGTGATTTTTGTTTTGAAAAAAAATGGTGTCGTTACAATTAAAAAGTAGTCACTTGTGACAACTTTCATGTCTTTTTCCAAACTCCCAAGCAAATCTTTTTTAGTTAGAGTAATTCGCATAATAAGTACTTTGAAACTGTGTACAAGAATAAAATAATCTAAAACAGATTTTTAGTCATTAGATTAGATTTAGTCATTAGATTAGATTTAGTCAAGCTTTAGAAAAACATTTCACACCAGATTTTGATTTAAAATAGGTTATATTGTTTAACCCTTTGGGGACGAGCGACACGCATACCTGCCGCGAAGAAGTCTTAAGAATCCTTATTTATCCCCACAAATAAAATTTTAGAGAAAATTTTGTCTTATTTAATCCGAGCATTTTCTCGATTTATGTGGCCATAAATTTCTGTTTTGAAAAACCAGTGACAAAACTAAAAATCTCGAGTCGCGAAGGGCTTCGTGTTTTCATTCCTTGTATTATTTAAACTTATTATTATCAAATTTACGGTTTAAGTGAAGCATATCCATATGGTAGCCTTCATACTAGCGGCTCATGGTTGCTCTAGTGTTAAAGAACACTTTCAAATTGCACTTTAATGTATAAAAACCACCAAACATGAAAAGAACGAAATATTAGGATATGTAACAATTTATGGATAAATTTTAAACATTAAACATGTTTTCTTTCGTGTTTTATTTTTAACAATCTTCTCTAAAACGATAAAAATAATCCCTAACACTAAATACACCACAAAATAATAATTTCAACGGTACCAAATAAAAGCACCTCAATTTGAAGCAAGAAATGTTTCGTAAAATAAATAAAATATAAATCATACAGAAATAAATTAAATATAAAAGTTAAATAGTTTTAAATTAAAAAGAACTGTGAAATAGTTCTATAAACTTTCACCAAAATTCGCGCTGTGTGCAGCGTTAAACTGACTACAAAGACAAAAAGACTACAAAAAAAAAATAGACTCATCTAAAAATATTCCATAACGGTTGGGACTTATTTGATTCTACGAAAGGGAATTTCCCAAGTGAGCCTAACGTATTTCACGATTCCCCTTTTACGATTCTGCATTTATCCTTATTGAGCCAAATGCGAATCTGTATTCTTTGTCCTCTGAAACTTTCTACAGAAAATTCAATTTAACTAAAGTTTTAAGGAATAACCCTCCTGTTGATACCCACATAGATTCGGGACTTTTTCCAAACTCTGAAACAACACTTTTTGAGACAATGTCATTTGCTATTAAGAAGTATTTTAAAAATATATACCATAATAAAATTATCTAAAAGAGTTTTTAAAGACCGTTTTCAGAATTCACTTTAATGCATAAAAACCGTCAAACATGAAAAGAACGAAATATTAAGATAAATATCAAATTATGGATTACTTTTAAACATAAAAACACGTTGCTTGTCGTGTTGTATTAATAAGAACTTCCTGTAAATACTTAAACGAAATCTTTGATAAATATACCACGAATTATTAATTTGATTGGCACCAAATGGAATAGATTGAACTAGTTAAGTAATTAATAAAAAAGTAAAATATTTCTTTAAATCTTCATCAAAATTCTCTGTCTGTGTAGTATTTAAATAACTACTACCATGAAGAAAAAAAATCTAAAAATATTCCATAACGGTTGGGACTTATTTGCTTCTACGAAAGGAAATTTCCCAAGTGAGACTAACGTATTTCACGATTCCCTTTTTACGATTCTGCATTTATCCCTATTGAGCCAAATGCGAATCTGTATTCTTTGTCCTCTGAAACTTTCTACAGAAAATTGAATTTAACTAAAGTTTTTGGGAATAACCCCATCTGTTGTTGGCTACATAGAATCATGTCTCTTTCCAAACTCCGAAACAACACTTTTTGAGCTAATGAGATTTGTTTTAAAAGAAATATTTAAAAAATATATACCATAATAAAATTATCTAAAAGAGAGATTTTAAGGATTGTTTTCAGAATTCACTTTAATGCACAAAAACTGTCAAACATGAAAAGAACGAAATATTAAGATAAGTAGGGTAAGTGTTCCTGTAGTGGGCCACGTACCAATAGTGGAGCGCCAGTTTACAAAATTGAAAATCAAGTTTTCTAGTCACCCCTGTGAGATAACAAACTAACTGCTCATTGGCTGGAACCCTTATCTGTTATCAGACAAAGGGACAACTTCAGTATTCTGATAGTCTTTGAGTTGTAAGGGTGTTTTTCTTCCCTTCTTAAAATACAAGGATTTTGTGGCTCATTCTTACTGCTTTCCTTAAGAGGCAAGTTTTCATTCAATATTTTTTTCTTTAAAAGTATATTGTATTTTATATTAAAATGTCACATTTCTAATACACTGTATAAATGAATACTTTATTCATTATGCTTAAAAGGTATAAATCTAACATATTATTAAGTTTGAGGGGTGGTCCACTTCTGGGTCATTAAATTTCAAGTTGTTTCAGTTGTGGGCCGCTACTTTATCCCAGAAGAATCTCAAGTGAAAGAGGGACAATTTTTACGTGTCTCAATAAACAGAGGAAAAAGAAATACAGAAAAAGATGTGTATTTGTGTATAGTTCAAGAAATTAAAGAAATAATAATATTTTTCCAAGGATTGAAGTCAACTGAAAATAAAAAAAAGACTTTGTCATCAAGGAAAATGATGTCTCTAGCATAAATTTTTCCGATATAGTTGGAGTGGTACCGCAAACAAAACTCGGACAGATATTCAACTTTTGTATTCTTTTTTGTAAAAAAAAAAAAAAAAAAATGGCTATAAAAGAAAAATAAAGGCAGTTAAATTTAAATCCACTCACATTATTCTTTTTTCTTTTCTTTCTTTTTTTTTTCTTTTTTTTTTTTTTAAATGTAATATAGTTTTGCAATCATTTCAGCATTTAATTACCCTTTTTATTATGTATATCTTTTATTTATCACTACTGCAAAGTAACAAATAGGGCAGATTTTTTTTATTATAAAATATTACAGACTTTTCGAAGAAACTAAAGAGAAGCTGAAATTATTTTACGTAATCATCAAAACTTCTAAATATGATTTCATTATTGTGTATATTTAAGTGTAGAAATGTAAAAAAAAATTATAACCTCTGTACAGTACACATTATACTCAAGAATGGAGTGGCCCACTTCTGGTGGGCCCACTACTGGAGCTTTAGAATTTTACTGTGCCCACTACTGGAGCATGGAGGAGGGTAACATTTTTATTCTTCATTTTTCCTAAAGAATATATTTTAAAAATTTCAATGATTATTCGGATACATGAAGGTAAGGACTGGGCTAAAAATATATGTTTTTTGGAATTCACTAACATATTAATAATAATTACACAAATGTCCTTAAGTGGCCCACTACTGGTGCATTTGCCTTATCAATTTATGGATTACTTTTAAACATAAAAACACGTTGTTTGTCGTGTTGTATTAATAATAATTTCCTGTAAAATCTTAAACATAATCTCTGGCACTGAATAAACCACGAATTATTAATTTGATTGGAACCAAACGGAAGTACCTCAATATGAAATTGAAAATATTTTGTAACATAAATAAAATATAAATCATACAGAAATAGATTAAACTAGTTAAGTAATTAATAAAAAGGGAAAATATTTCTCTATATCTTCATCAAAATTCTTTGTCTGTTTAGTATTTAAATGATTACTAAAATGAAGAGTCACCACTATCACAAAGAAAAAAAATATCTAAAAATATTTCATAACGGTTGGGACTTATTTGATTCTACGAAAGGAAATTTCCCAAGTGAGCCTAACGTATTTCAGGACTCTTCTTTTACAATTTTGCATTCATCCCTATTGAGCCAAATGCGAATCTGTATTCTTCGTCCTTTGAAACTTTCTACAGAAAATTGAATTTAACTAAAGTTTTTGGGAATAACCCCATCTGTTGTTGGCTACATAGAATCATGTCTCTTTCCAAACTCCGAAACAACACTTTTTTTGAGTCAATGTGATTTGCTTTAACATTTTCCAGAACATATTCCGGCGCATTTCGGAATATTTTAATAAAGTTTTGCTTTTATAATGAGAACTTATATTAAAAAAATCTTAATTTCTAAAAATATCGTTTGTAAATTCCAGTTCCAGTCAATAATTTCACATTTAACGAACGAAATTTGCCTGTGCAGGAAAGGGTTAAAAGATGTATTTTAAAAACATATACCATGATAAAATTATCTAAAAGAGAGTTTTAAAAGGTTGCTTTGAAGATTCTCCTAAATGTAGATATTTCTAAAAATCTCCCCAAAATTCCCAGTCTGTCTCGTGCTAAACTGAGTACTAAGATTCAAAGACACCACAAACACAATAAAAAACAGAACTCATCTAAAAATACTCCATAAAGATTGGAACTTATTTGATTCTACGAAAGGAAATTTCCCAAGTGAGCCTAACGTATTTCATGACTCCCCTTTTACAATTCTGCATGCATCCCTATTGAGCCAAATACGAATCTGTATTATTCGTCCTCTGAAACTTTCTACAGAAAATTCAATTTAACTAAAGTTTTAAGGAATAACCCTCCTGTTGGTACCCACATAGATTCGCGTCTTTTTCCAAACTCTGAAACAACACTTTTTGAGACAATGTCATTTGCTATTAAGAAGTATTTTAAAAATATATACCATAATAAAATTATCTAAAAGAGAGTTTTTAAAGACCGTTTTCAGAATTCACTTTAATGCATAAAAACCGTCAAACATGAAAAGAACGAAATATTAAGATAAATATCAAATTATGGATTACTTTTAAACATAAAAACACGTTGTTTGTCGTGTTGTATTAATAAGAACTTCCTGTAAATACTTAAACGAAATCTTTGATAAATATACCACGAATTATTAATTTGATTGGCACCAAATGGAAGTACCTCAATTTAAAGTTGAATCTGTTTTGTAACCTAAATAAAATATAAATCATACAGAAATAGATTAAACTAGTTAAGTAATTAATAAAAAAGTAAAATATTTCTTTAAATCTTCATCAAAATTCTCTGTCTGTGTAGTATTTAAATAACTACTACCAGAAAGAAAAAAAATCTAAAAATATTCCATAACGGTTGGGACTTATTTGATTCTAAGAAAGGAAATTTCCCAAGTGAGCCTGACGTATTTCATGACTCCCCTTTTACAATTCTGCATTCATCCCTATTGAGCCAAATGCGAATTTCTATTCTTCGTCCTCTGAAACTTTCTACAGAAAATTCAATTTAACTAAAGTTTTGGGTGATGACCCGGTGTTGATACCTACATAGATTCATGTGTTTTTCCTTACCGTGAAACAACACTTTTGGAGACAATGTTATTTGTTTTAAAAGAAGCTTTTTAAAAATATATACCATGACAAAATTAGCTATAAGAGATTTTTAAATTTTATTTTTAGAATTCCCTTTAATGTATAAAATGCTTTAACCCTTTAACGTTCATTGGTTTCGCCACGAAACCACAAAATTTTAATTCCGATACGCAACACTGACACCGGTATTTTTATCTAAAAAATTCCTTTTATTTTGTATGTGAAAAATCACGTTTTCTTATTTAGAAATATATTTGTTCTTAATTACCGGTGTCATTCATTTATTCCGACATCTTAGCAATGAAAATGCTATGATCGTTAAAGGGTTAAACATGAAAAGAACGAAATGTTAAGATAAGAAATACTTTATGTATATAATAAAATAGTAACCCCTTGGGGACGAGCGACACGTTCCGCAAAAAGGCTTAAGAATTCTTGTTTACCCTACCAGTAAAATTTTACTGCAAAATTTATCTCATTTAATCGGAGCTGGTTCTCGATTTAGAAAGGCACAAATTTCTGTTTATTATTATTATTATTGTCATAATAAGAAAGGCATACTTATACAGTGTTGCCAGATGGGCTACTTTTTTAATTCAGATTCTTAAATGGTACCACTTTCTTGAAATGTTAAAATGAGCCTTATTTAATTACGTATTAATCAATGCGAAAAGAAGGCGAATATTACTGCTTCAAAAAAAGTGGTGCCAATCAAGAAATCTGAATTAAAAAAAAGTAGCCCACTAGCAGCACTGTACTTATATCCTCTCAATTCTACAAGTAGAAAGTAAATTTAAAATCCTGTAAATGACGCTCGTTCCAAAGGGGATCGAAATTGAAAAAAATCGCCAGTGGTAACTCTGCAGTTGTATTTGATTAATTATATTACATAAAAATTTTCTGATCATCTTTATTTTGCTATCTTCTTATTATTTCATTAATTCAAAAATTTTGAACTAAAGATATTGTTTCATGAAAATTAATACTGCAAAATATATATATATATATATATATATATATATATATATATATATATATATATATATATATATATATATACAGGGTGTTTCTAAAGTCCCGGACCCATTTTGATGTTTAATAACTCATAAAATAATAACGATAGGTTAAAATTAATAACATAAATGGTTAGATAGACTCAAAAAGTTTCATGACCCTGGTCAATAAACTTCCACGTGTGCCCCCTTCGTCGCACGGGGAATATCAATTCTGTAGTCAATTTCATGCCAGGTAGCGGCAAGCATGGAGGCAGCCACAGACGCTATTGCTGTTATAATTCTGGGAAGATGGATTGGGCGAGGAGGTCCAATTCCTTGACCACCCAGATCACCTGATATAATGCCGCTGGACTTTTTCTTTGGGGATTTGTAAAGGACAATATTTACAGGAGGAGAGTGTCGAATATTGATGACTTAAAATAGCCAGAATTACAACCACAATAGCCTGTGTGGATGCCGACATGCTTTCGGCTACCTGGCGTGAAATTGACTATCGACTTGATATTCTCCGTGCAACGAAGGGGCCACACGTGGAAGTTCATTGACAAGGGTCTTGAAACTTTTCGAGTCTATCTAACCATTTATGTTATTAATTTTATGAGTTATTAAACATCAAAATGGGTCCGTGACTTTAGAAACACCCTGTATAATTTATAATTTTCTATGGAAATGTTAAAAAATATGATAAAAATAGTTTTTTTTATATTTTTAACGAATATATACCTTTAAAGTTATGGAAATATATTTTGTAAGAAGTGTACCAACAATCATTAAAAAGCCGTCTACATCATAATAAAAATTTTATACAAAATATAATTCACGATGGATCTATTCTTTATTATACAACATGAAATGATCCCCAAGTGACCTGCTGTATTTCAAGATTCTTCTTTTACAGAAATGAAAACGTTCCTGTAGAATGAAATTCGGGTGAGTGATCTCTTTCATATATAAAACAAAATCAATTTAACAAAACTGTTTCGATGAAAATATTCCAGTAACCGTTTATTTAAAAGCCTGATCGAAAATCTGAAACAGTCTTATTGGGGTTATGTGTAATCTGCTGGAAATAAATGCAAAATAAAATAAAATAAATAAGAGCAGATTATAGTATAATATAACGAATCAGATTTATTTTATGCATATATTTATTGTAAAATTCTATTTCCCAATCACAATTTTGTTTAAATATTTAAATACTTTTTTGTTTAGGAATATTAATATATATTTATATATTTTTTCAAATAGCAGATTATATTTAATCATAGATGACAAACATCTCTTAATATCTCGGTGCTCATACCGTGATTTCCGCGGAGATACATTTTTCATTTTATTTTATCCTCCATTATTATTCCCACTAGTTATTTTTTTTTTTTTTTTTTTTTTTTTTTTTTTTTTTGTAAATTGCGCCTTGTTTAATCAAAATATTTTTCCGAATAATTCAGTCAAAAATTACTGTTCTGATAACACGGTGGAAAAGATTAAAAATTATGTAACTGCACAATTTTTGATAAAACAATTGATAACTGAGAGGATTAATTATTCAAGAATCTGATCCAAGACAAACTTGCTTATACTGATGAACCACATTTCATAGGAACCTGGACAGAAATGCGCATGGGCGAAAAGAGTGAATCCATGTCGAAAATGGGTAGGTTCGTTCGTACCATCGCGAGATGAGTTTGTTTATTAAACATCCTAGATGTGTCGAATTTTTTTGGCGAATATCTTTTTGGTGCCGTAATTGAATTATCTGTTTTTAAATATTATATTGTAATTCTGTTACATTAAATAAGTTATAAAAATTCAAGTATAGTTAAAAAAAAGATGATTTAAAGGTATGATTATTAAACTTACCTTAATAGCTTTTTCCCTCGCAATATAGTGTAACTTAATCTTTTTTTAGAAATAGCGGCTGCATGGCGTGATTTTAAAACTTGCCAGATTGGCGATTTTTTAAATTTCTTTTTATTATTGTGTATATTATTTATTTATATTATTTGCATGTATTGGATATGAATCTGGCACAATTATCATATACGCACAGGGTTTAGTGCAATTTTTTTTCCAACGTCAATTTGGCGAAAACCTCATTTTCGAATACTAGTTACATATACATTTTAAAATTATTTTTCTACTATTTAAAAAAATAACAATAAATAAAACATTTTTAAAACATATTAAATTTTAAACAACTAATAACTATAAAACAAAAAACATTTTATAAATTTGAAAAAAGATAAATTAAGGTAAATAAACAGTTTATTAAAATATAAACAACAATAGCTTCGCTGGGTTACCATATTAGGCAAAATAATGTCATTTTGCCGCCAAGTAAATCCCAGTGACATACATGTGTCCTGAATATTTAAGTTGTTAGAATTGGCGAATTTCTCACATAGCCGCCAAGTCAGATGCCAAGCAATCGTTAAATCTGCGTTTTAGCCATAAATATAAATGTAAAGAAAAAATAACAGACATGCTTTTATTAAAATTCACAAAAATGTAAGGGGAAAATATGCACTTTGGAAAGGCTTATTCCGAGAACTGATAGTAGGTGAACAATCTATTTTATTTAAGATAAAATTTTACTCAGAACACAAAATGAAAACAATATTTAATATAATTTCGATGAATACATAGGCCTCATCTCGGCCTCATAGGCTATTCCCCCTAAAGTCTGAATGGAATCGGCTGGGCATTCTGCCAAGTGAGGATCTTACAAATGCGGTATATCAGTAACCCTAAATTTTCTTTTGTCAAAAACATTAAAAATGGTATCTAATAAGTATCTGTATAAATACCATGTAAGATGTGTATCAGCAACCATCAAAAAGACGTCTACATCACAATAAAAATTTCATAGAAAAAAGAATTCACGATGGATCTATTCTTATATTATACAACAAACAAATGATCCCCAAGTCACCTGGTGTCTTTCAGGATTCCTTTTTTGCAGAAATGAAAAAGTTCCTGCAGAGTGAAATTCGGATGAGTGATCTCTTTCATGTAGGGGAGAGTGGGGATACTTGAGCCACCCCCTTTATCTCTACAGTTGTTCAATTTTTCTTTCTAAAACTGGCAACATGGTAACATATTTATAGTTCTGAACATGTAAAAAAGAAATCACATACCTTGGTACCATTTTTAAAGTATGGTGATTAACCCTTTGAGCTCTGCTGGTAGAATTTTCTACCACAAAATTTTAATTCTGAAATGTCACAACGACACCAGAAAATTCGACCAAATTTATTTGAAAAAGGTTTAATGCATTTTTTCGCGTATATTGTAAATCGGTTTTTTTCTTTGCAAAATACTGGTGCGAATGTGACATCTGGCTCAAGTATCCCCTCCATGGGGATACTTGAGCCACAATGTAAAAGAAAAAGTAAAAATTTATTAGACATAGAAAAATAGTTCAAAATTAATTGAAAGTGGTTTTCAAATGAAGAAAAAATATCAAATTTTCATTTTCAATATTTTATTTTGTTCTAAGAAATTCTAAAAAATTTTTAAAAATTAAAATTTAAAAAATGGCTCAAGTATCCCCATCTTCCCCTATATAAAATTCAATTTAACTAAAACGGTTTCGATTAAAAAATCTCAGTAACCGTATGTTAAAAAACCTGTTCCAAATTCTAGAACAGCCTTATCGGAGGTAAGTGTAATCTGTTGGAAACAAATATAAAGTAAAATAAAATAAAATAAGAGCTGGCTACAGAATAATATAACGAATCAAATATCTTTTATGTATATATTTATTGTAAAATTCTATTCCTCCTCACATCCATGTTTTAATATATAAATATTTATAGGTTTAGAAATATTAATGCATATTTTTTTCCAAACAGAAAATTATGTTTAACCGTAGATGAAAATTATCTCTTAACACTAGAACGCCGGTAAATTTTACGTAAGTTTTATAAAATATATTTAAAACCAGAAAACTTTTTGAAAATTATTTAATATATTTGCATAGCTCATTTTTTGCAACTAATTTATAAATTATTTCTTAACACCTTAACGGGCGACACGTATACGTGCCGCAAAAAGGCTTAAGAATCCTTGTTTATTCCCACCGATAAAATTATACTGTGAAATTTGCCTTATTTAATCCGAGCATTTTCTCGATTAGAGAAGAAACAACTTTCTGTTTATTAAAACCGGTGACTAAAGATTAAAAATTTCGTAAAAGGCTCCCGTCCCGAAGGGGGTTAAAGATTTTTCTGGCTCGAATCAACAATTTCTCCAGTGATTGGCGACAAATTGACACCTCCCCGGCGTTCTAGTGTTAACCCCTTCGCGACGGGAGTCTTTTACGACATTTTTAATATTTTGTCACCGGTTTTTCATAACAGAAATTTGTACCTTATTAAACCGAGAAAATGCTCCGATTTAATATGGCAAATTTTACAGTAAAAATTTACTAAAGGGGGAAAACACGAATTTTTAAGCCTTTTTGCGGCACGTACACCTGTCGCTCATCCCCAAGGGGTTAATATCTCGCTGTTTATCCCGCGATTTTTGCGGGGGATGTATTTTTCATTCTAATTAATTCGCCATGATTATTTTCACAAGTTACCGTAATTTCGGGTGTATAAGCCGCGGATCAAACAATTCTTTTTGGACCCAGAAATCTTATTTAGTGATTGAAGACAAATATTTACGGCGATCTAACTAGTTATATTTGTTTCTTAAAAAATTCTGGGTCGAAAAATAATTGTTTGATCTGCGGCTTATACACCCGAAATTACGGTATTTTTTATTGTGAATTTCGCCTTCTTTAATCAAAGTATTTTTCCGAATAAATTAGATAAAAATTACTGTTTGATAACCCGCTGATAAAGGATTAAAAGTTATATAACTGCAGAATTTTTGATAAAATAATTAATAACTGAGAGAATTAATTTTTCAAGAATCTCATCCAAGACAAACATGTTTTTAACCCAAAATTTTCCTGAAAAACTTTAAAATGGCATCTGATAAGTACAATATAAGTACCATGTAAGAAGCGTATCAGCAATCATCAAAAACGCGTCAACATCACAATAAAAATTTCATACAAAAAAAGAATTGACGATGACACCCATCTATTCTTGTATTATACTTAAAAAAAAAAAAAAAAAAAAAAAAAAATCTCAGAGTGACTTGCTGTATTTCAGGATTCTTTCGAAAGACAGAAATGAAAGTATTCCCGTAAAGTGAAATTCGGATGAGTGGTCTCTTTCATATATATAAAATTCAATTTAACTAAAACTGTTTCTATGAAAATATTAAAGTAACCTATTACCGGTTTCAAATTCGGAAACAGCGTTATCGAGGGTAAGTGTAATGTAGTGGAAATAAATATAAAATAAAACAAAATAAAATAAGATAAAATAAAATAAAATAAACAAGAGCTGGCTACAAAATAGTACAATGAATAAAACTTTTTTTTCGTGTATTTATTCGAAAGGGAACACCCATTCGAAAGGGAAAATAGTCTGCACCACAATAAAAGCTTCATAGAAAAAAAATCACGATGTATCTATTCTTATATTATGCAAAAAAAAAAAAAAAAAAAAAAAAAAAAAAAAAAAAAGAAAAAAGATCGATAAATGACCGGCTGTTTATCAGGATTCCTCTTTTGCAGAAGTTAAAGCGTTACAGTAGAGTAAAATTTGGATGAGTGATCTCTTTCATGTATATAAAATTCAATTTAACTAAAACTGTTAAAATATTCCACTAACTGTTTGTTAAAAAACCTGTTTTAAATTCTGAAACAGCCTTATCCGGGGTAAGCTTAATCTGGTGGAAATAAATATTAAAAAATACGTATTTAAGCTACAGAAAAATATTATGGAACAAATTTATTTTATGAATTTGTTTACTAAATTTCTGGTTATGTTTAAATGTTCAAATATTTCTACGTTTAGAAATACAAATAAATATATACATACATTCTTTAAATAGCAGATTATGTTTAACCACAAATGACAAATATCTCATAATTATTTAGAAGTCTGATCCAAGAGAAACATGTTCCTAACCCGAATTTTCTTTAGTCAAAAATTTTAAAATGAAATCTGCTAAGTACCTCATATAATGAAGATTTTTTTCCTTATAAACACTGTCGGGTTTTTTAACTTTTTCTTGCATATTGATCACATGCCGGGATTATGTAATTTTAATTCTTAACTTAGAAATTGCACAAAGAATATTTTCATAAAATTTTGCTTTTATTAGAAATCCTTTTTTTTTTTATTTGTAAGAAAAGTCATTCGTTAATTACGATAGCAGTGAATCATTCCACCATTTTACAAATAGAATGGTTGTAACTATATATGGATATGTTAAAAAATATGTTAATTATATTTTGTGTTTTCAACAAAAAGACACTTTTAATGTTATGGAAATATATTTCGTTGAAACATGTTCCTGACCCGAAATTCTCTTTAGTCAAAAATTTTAAAATGAAATCTACTATGTACCTTATATAATTAAGATTATTTTTCTTATAAACACTGTCGGGTTTGAAACTGTTTCTTGCGCTATGGTCACATGCCGAGGTTACGTAATTTTTATTCTAAACTTAGAAATTGCACCAAGAAGATTTTAATAAAATTTTGCTTTTATTATTAACGTTTAAAGAAATGGGTTTTTTTAAAAAGTCATTCGTCAATTCCGATACCAGTGAATCATTTCACAATTTTACGAATAATATGGTTTTATCTATATATGGATATTAAAAATATATTAATTGTATTTTGTGCTTTCAACAAAAATACACGTTTAAAGTTATGGAAATTTATTTTGTAAAAAGTTATGGAAATTTATTTTGTGTAAAGTTATGGAAATTTATTTTGCAAAATACAAAAAAAAAAAAAAAAAAAATATTTTGTATTTTGTAAACTTTTGGATGATTGCATCAGCAATCATCCAAAAGACGTGTATATCACATTATAAGTTTCATAGGAAAAATAATTCACGATGGATCTAGTTTTATATTAAACGACAATAAAAAAATATATTCAAGTGACCTACTGTATTTCAGGATTCCTCTTTGCAGAAGTGAAAGAGTTCCTGTAGAGTGAAATCCGGATGACTGATTTCTTTCATGTATACAAAATTCAATTTAACTAAAACTGTTTCGATGAAAATATGCCAGGAACCGGTTATACCAGTTTTTACCTGTTTATACCTGTTCCAAATTTTGAAGCATCATTATCGGTGGTAAGTGTAATCTGCTAGAAATAATTATTTAATTAAAATAAATAAGAATACTACATAATAATATTACGAATCAAATTTGATTTATGCATACTTTTATTCTAAATTTGAGATTATGTTTAAAAATTTAAATGCTTCTATGTTTAGAAATTTTTTTTTCAAATAGTTGAATATGTTTAATCATAGAGGACAATTATCATTTACATATTCAGGAGGCTGATGATCCAAGACAAATATGTTTTTAACCCGAATTTTTCTTTAGTAAATGAAATCTATTAAGTACCTAATACAGGAAAGCACAAATTATTGAGCTCGTTTCAAATTTCTAAAAAAGAAAAGCAAATGAATGTAGCAACCGCTACTCACGTTCAAATGCGAAAGCGATTAAAAAAGTTTGTTTTTCAACCGCAAGTTATTTTTAGCATGCTGTTCCATCACCATATTGGACGACCAATGTTAAAGACGACCTGCAGAACCATTTATCAGACGATGGATTCGTAAAGGTGAACCAATTACTCGCCTCCACAATTACTCGTCATAACATCCTTAGATTTTATTTTTCCTTGGGGTTTGTCAAAGACCGGGTATACGCAACAAATGTTCGCGACATTATATTTTGTAAGAATGTGAGGGAGTGACCTTTGTCATAAAGGCACTTTAGTATTTCTGAGATCGTGACGTCAATAATTTAACATGTGTAAGCGTAAAAGCGACATCTATCCTCTCTTTTACTTTAACTTTCTAGAGTGTGTGTGTCTCTTTCGAATTCTGCAGTTAGGCTCGCGGTTAGTAGTAATATGTAAATGTGAAGTATCTCAGTTTGCAGCGTATAAAAGCTTGGAGTTTGAGTGTGTGTAGAGTGTCTCTGGCATTAGCCAGCTAGCAGGAGTGTCTCTGGCATTAGCCAGCTAGCAGGAGTGTCTCTGGCATTAGCCAGCTAGCAGGAGTGTCTCTGGCATTAGCCAGCTAGCAGGAGTGTCTCTGGCATTAGCCAGCCAAGACTGAGTGTGACTAGCGACATTAGACAGCGAAGTGAATCACTGGCGATAGCCCGCCGAGTGTTCTGGAGATATTAGTCAGCGAAGTGTGTTTTCCGCTGGTATCTAGCAGATTGAAAGTAGCATCGAGCCTCCAGTGAGTTGTGAAGGAGTTTCGGTATTCGAATAGAGAAGTTGGCCGTGGTAAGAAATTTAATAGTAATTGCATTTGATTATCTCAAAGTAAATAATAGATATCTACAGCCACGGGCTGTCTAATTAACTTTTATCTAGCAGCTTAGCCGAGAGATAGTGAGAAGTAATCAGAGTTGCCCCGATTGAGCTAGTTTCCGGAGCCTGTGAGTATGCGTTTAGTCTTTTCGTAGTATTCTCAGTTGTGAAAATTAGACTTGCTCCACTTCCCTTGAGCCCTTATCATTTTAATAAAATGTGTTTTTTATCTTAATTTCTGAGTATGTCTGCATTTAACTCCCATCACGAACACCCAACCGTTACAAATGGCGCCCAACGAAATGTCGGACATTGTGAGATTGTGCCACGTGTTTATTTTACCGGTGAAGGTGACATTAGTGAGTTTTTAGTCAAACTAGATGATTATATTTTGTTCAATAATATACCTGAGAAAAATAAATACGTAGTGCTTAAGTGCTCATTGAAGGGCGAAGCACTTTTGTGGTTAGAGAATATAGGAAGATTTCTGATTAATGATGAAGGTAAAAAATTTGAGCAAACTGTGATTGAGTTAAAGGCATTTCCTCCCGTTAAAGATAAAAGTATTTTAAGAAAAGAATTCTATTGCAATAAGCAGAATATTTATGAGTCAGCATCAAAGTTTTACCTACGTAAGCTTGAACTAAAAAAGTAAATTGGATTTAGATATCACATTTGAGGAATTGTTGGACATTGTTTTTCCTCTTTTTAATCCGAATATACAGGACTATATTGAAGTTAGAGCACAGAAGAATTTTTCAGAAATGCACCAGATATTATCGAAGTATGAGACTAGGCATAGCTCGGATCAACGGGATTCGCGTAGCCCTCGTCAGAGACCTGTCATGGATAGTAATTTGAGAAATGAGGGGGTTATGAATTCGAGAGGGGGACAGCGATTTCCGAATAATAATTTGCGTAATAAAAATGATGGATTTGGTCGTAATGTGTCGAATACTAGTAATGGTAATAGGAATTGTGGCGGTGTTAATAATTTTAGAAGTGGGGATAGATATATGTATGGAAATAGGCAGAATAGTGGTTATGATCGGAGAGGGGGAGTACGGGACAAGAATGTTTCTTCGCAAGTAAGGAGATTAACTTCGGATGAGAATTTTGAAGGTAGATCAGTGCAAAGGAGATGTGTTAAGAGGTCGGGTCAGTTAAACTGGTAGGTGACTGTATTTCGGAAGGTATGCAGTCACAGGTTAAATCGGAAAAGCCTTCTGTGAGTTTAAATAAAATTACTATTAATCCGGTTGAGTTATCGGAAGTGTTAATTGTGTTGGATGGTATTGTCGTTAAGAGTGTCTTCGGAACAGGGGCAGATAAGTCGTTCATTTCTTTTGATTGTTATCGGAAATATTTTTCGTATAAGAAGTTGAAGAGGTTAAGTCTGGTGGTTCAGTCGGCACAGGGAGTAGCTTGTGATAATAAAGGTTCAGTAGAGTTGGAAGTTGAAATTCGTTCGGTTAAGACGTGTTGGGAGTTTTGTGTGTTAGATGGATTAACAGTGCATTGTATAGTTGGTGTGGATTATATGAAGGATAGAGGAATTAGTCTGGATTTCTTTAAAAAGTCATTAATCGTGAATAATGATGAGAATGTGAGTAAGAAAGAGCCTGTTTCAGTGTCAGTTGATTTGGGAGAGTCGGATTTAAGTGGAATCGAGAAGGAGTTTAATAAGTCATTGGTAGATTTTGGTGAAGTCTTTTCAGATAAACCGAGTTTAACAAATGAAATTCATACTGGTTTTGACGCACTTGTTCCTAGTAAACCATTTCGTTATGATTTTATATTCAATATTTTTAAGTCTTTGTGTGAAAAGTTGGAGATCGATCATTCTTTTACTGTTCCGTATCGTTCAGTCTAATATGGCTGAACGTGTAAATCGTACATTATTCAAATGATTTCTTCTTATGTTGGTTCGCATCATGCAAATTGGGACCAGTTTCTTCAGCATTTTGCGTACGCACTTCGTACGGCAGTTCATGAGTCGACGGGGAAAACGCCGGCTGAATTGTTTTTGGGTAGAAAAGTCATTACTCCATTCCAAAGGCTAGTTATGGTGTCAGATGCGGAAAGTCAGTACATGTGTCAGGATATTGAGAGGTTGGTTAAGGAGGCTCAGGTTCAGATGGGAAAAGCGCAAGAAAAGCAAGCTCAGTATTATAATATGCGTAGGAGGGAGTTAGAAGTGAAAGTTGGAGATTTTGTGTTAGTAGAAAAGCATTGGTTAAGTTCAAGTCGTCAAAAGAGAGTAGCTAAGTTTGGTCCTAAGTTTGTAGGTCCGTTTGAGGTTTTGGAAGTTCGGAATAATAATTTGATTGTAAATGTCAATGGTGAAAGAATGACTGTTAATCTGGATCAGGTTAGAGTTTATAAGTTTAGAGAAAATGGTAGTGAAGGTTCTCATGTGTCGAGCGGTGTTTCGCAATATTCCCGATCCAATGAGTGTCCCGAGTCCAGCATTTCTTTATCTAATTCTTTTCATCAGTATGCAAAAAGAAAATCTAGTGAAACAGCTCCAAAAACTGTTATTGAAAGTAGAAAGCCTATCAATTCGAGAGCACAGTATGATAATAAAAATAAGAGAGCAGTGTCAAATACATCAGATTCTGGGTACCATAAAAGACAAAAGATCATAAACTGTCCCGTTCCTCCACTTATTAGACAGCAACCTCACAAACATAAATTATCTAATAGTTCACCATCTTCAGTGATTAATCCTCGAAAGAAATTTCGTATGGACACTCGTCAAACTCTTAAAAGAACTTCAAATTCCAAATTTTTGCCCAATAAGAAACAGCATAGATCCGGAAAGAAACGTGGCCTAGGATCTTCAGTAACTTCGGGTGCGTCTAGAAAGAGGAGACAACACTCAGATTACCGGCATCAGCAGTGTGAATCTCGCCATGGAGTGACCCCAGCGAACAGATCAGAGCGGAGTCGTCGATTGGAACCTACAAGTATCCCACGGCATCCATTCAGGACCAGACTGCAGGCACGGCAGTCAACTGTGGCGTCACCGTACAGTTCTGTTGACGAAAGATCCTTCATGCAAGGTTTTTGGGACAAGAGGAGAAAGCCATCTTGTAGTATGAAGCCAGCTAGCAGCGAATCATCTCTATGATTGGGTGATCATGTTCTTTATTAAATTTCTATTAAAGTGCATATATGTGGTAGCAATGTGAAGGAATAAAAAGCAGAGAGACTGTTTGGTATTTTTGGCCATTTTTTGGAATTTTTTGACGGACTCACGATTAGTGCTTAATTGTGTCCAAAATTTGTTTGCAAAATTGTTAGTTTTATGTATGTTTGAAATTTTGGTCTTAACTGCTTTTAAAAATTCTGTATCTATTGTTAAGTTGTTATGTTAGTTGTTAAAATATTATTATATTGTTATACTTTTCATGTGTTATAAAATGTTTGTTAATGTATGTTTAATTTTCAGAAAGTATACATAGTAATTTTGGTTATTTTGTACACGCGCCGCGGTTCAGACGGGCACGTGTTTTGCGGTCAAGAAATCCTTGACACGCGTTTCTATCTCTTATACTAACATTTAATGAATTAACTTTCTTCTTATCGTTCGTGGTTCATGTGTTGCGTTTGTACTTTAGTTGGGAATGATTTCCGCAAGTTGCGAAGTTTTAAGTCGCATTTGAATATAAAATTGTATTGTATTAAAATTGAATGTTAATGTGATTTTCTTGCAGGGAAGTATACCTGTGTTAAATATTGATATTGCTATTTTTTCCTTTAGTTTATACAGATGAAGAGTATGATGACGTCATTTTGTAAATTTGATATTTTTGATTGTTGCATAAGCACAGCTATGTGAAGCTGTAAGTATGTGCCCCAAATTTTGTGAAAGTGGAGCTAGTTCTGAAGATGTTTTGGGAGTTAGTTCATTGGCTAATGGGTATGTAGGTATTACGAAGTAGCAGAGTTATGGTAGTACGAAGTGAATTTAATTTTAGATGAGTTCGGAATTTGGATGAGGAAAATTTTTGCGCATTGGGTTTTTTGGACTTGGTGCGAATTCTGGTATTAGGAAAGTTATGGAGAAATTTTTGGTAGAGATACACATGTATTTCAGTATTGAGGAAAATTTCGAAAGCTTAGTGTTTTGATGAATTTTTGCACTCCCAGTGGAGTGGGTTGTTTTGAAAGAAGAAGTAATTAGTTTTGAAAGTTTTAAGAGTTTTGAAAGTTTTTCGGAGGCTATTTTTAAGATAGAAGAATGATTGGATTGAATATGTGAATATTTGAGGCAAACTGAGGGTTTTGTTGTGATGGGTTAAAGTTAATATTTTAAAAGTTATGTTTCGGCGCTAAATTTCACCCATCACTTTGTTTTTATTACGGTTTGAAATTTGTAACAAGAAAAAGTCCTGGACATTCATTTGGCCCAGCTCTTTTTCTCTGTGGAATCCGAGGGGGGATTGTGAGGGAGTGACCTTTGTCATAAAGGCACTTTAGTATTTCTGAGATCGTGACGTCAATAATTTAACATGTGTAAGCGTAAAAGCGACATCTATCCTCTCTTTAACTTTCTAGAGTGTGTGTGTCTCTTTCGGATTCTGCAGTTAGGCTCGCGGTTAGTAGTAATATGTAAATGTGAAGTATCTCAGTTTGCAGCGTATAAAAGCTTGGAGTTTGAGTGTGTGTAGAGTGTCTCTGGCAAGTGTGTCTCTGGCATTAGCCAGCTAGCAGGAGTGTCTCTGGCATTAGCCAGCCAAAACTGAGTGTGACTAGCGACATTAGATAGCGAAGTGAATCACTGGCGACAGCCCGCCGAGTGTTCTGGAGATATTAGTCAGCGAAGTGTGTTTTCCGCTGGTATCTAGCAGATTGAAAGTAGCATAGAGCCTCCAGTGAGTTGTGAAGGAGTTTCGGTATTCGAATAGAGAAGTTGGCCGTGGTAAGAAATTTAATAGTAATTGCATTTGATTATCTCAAAGTAAATAAAGGATATCTACAGCAACGGGCTGTCTAATTAACTTTTATCTAGCAGCTTAGCCGAGAGATAGTGAGAAGTAATCAGAGTTGCCCCGATTGAGCTAGTTTCCAGAGCCTGTGAGTATGCGTTTAGTCTTTTCGTAGTATTCTCAGTTGTGAAAATTAGACTTGCTCCACTTCCCTTGAGCCCTTATCATTTTAATAAACTGTGTTTTTTTATCTTAATTTCTGAGTATGTCTGCATGTAACTCCCAGCACGAACACCCAACCGATACAAGAAGAGTATCAACAATTATTAGAAAAACATCCATATTACAATAAAAGTTTCATAGAAAAAATCCTTCACGATGGATTTATTCTAATATTATATAACAACAAAATATTCCCAAGTGACCTGGTGTATTTCAGGATGCCTCTTTTGCAGAAGTGAAAGCGTTCCTGTAGAGTGAAATTCGGATGAGTGATCTCTTTCTTGTATAAAACAAAATCAATTTAACTAAAATAGTTTCAATGAAAATATTCCAGTAATTGTTTATTTAAAAATCTGTTCTAAATCTGAAATAGCCCTATCGGGGGTAAGTTTAATCTGCTGGAAATAAATATTAAAACATAAATAAGTAAATAAATAAATAAGAAGAATTAGCTACTGAATAATATTACGAATAAAAAGTCTTTTATGTTAACGCTGCAGTTGCATTTATTAAATGATATTATTGAGATGCATTTTATCATTCTGAACTAATTTATTTTTCTGTCTTCTTATTAATTCACTCATCTAATTATACTTACAACTAAAAAAAAACAAAAAAAAAACATAATTTATAATTATTTATGGAAACGTTAAAAATATATATATGATAATTTTTTTGTGTGTTTTTAATGAAAAGACACCCTCAAAATTATGGAAATACATTTTAGAAAAAGAGGATCACCAATCAAAAGGATGTCTACATCACAAAGTATATAGAAAAAATAATTCAGGGTCAATCCATTTCAAGTGGTCCAGAAAATATTTTTTTGGTCGCTCGACCATTTTTAAAAAATCTGAAATTTTTTGTACAACAACCTTAACATGACGGAAGTTCAAAATGACCGTTCTTTCAATTTTACTATTTTTTGTTTGTGCATGGCGGCCATCTTTGTTTCATCGTGTGCAGCGATTTTCTCAGATACTAGGATACACAAAATTGTAAATATCTCATCTTCTATTTTCCCAATTGAAATGGGGTTTGCAGCATTTTGTTCAGAATAAAATAGGCTAAATATACAGTGTAAGAAAAATTTTGAAAAATAAATTTTTACAGGTGAAATTTTAGCACAAAATGTACGATTTTTTCCAAAATCTATCCGTTTGCAAGAGGAAAATTTTCATTCAAGGGAAATTGTCAACCTTACACAATTTTTTCTACAAATAGGTCAAAAGTACGTGTACACATACACCAAGTCCCAGATCTGGGAGTTAATTTCTCTTTGCGAAAAAAATTCCGAGATTCGTCAAAAATTTCAAAAATCGCACTTTTTAGGCTTTGATATCTCTGGTGGGGCACGAGATAAAAATCTGAAATTTTGGCCTATGATAGTATTGTGTAGTAGCGTTATGTGCAAAAAATTTCAAGAAGGAGATTTGACTACAAGCTGAGATATGACGTGGAAAATATGTGAAAACAATACTGTCAAACTATTGTAAACCTACTATGTAATTGTTCAACAAGACTATCAACCTTGCACAATTTTTTCTACAAATAGGTCAGAAGTGTGTGTACTCATACACCAAGTCCCATATCTGGGAAATGATTTCTCTTTCCGAAAAAAATTCCGAAATTCGTCGAAAATTTCAAAAATCGCACTTTTTAGGCTTTGATATCTCTGGTGGAGCACGAGATAAAAATCTGAAATTCTGGCTTTTGATAGTATTGTGTCGTAATGTTATGTACAAAAAATTTCAAGAAGGAGATTTGACTACAAGCTGAGATACGGTGATTTAAAAAAATGTTAAAAAATGCTATTACGAGTACATTAGGAGAAATGAGATTTGTCTCTTTTATTACAATATTTACACAGAAAATATCGTTTGTTGAAAACAGTTACATAATAAACATTTAATTTACAAAATACTATGTATGCTCAACAAAGAGCTTAACAATATTTACGAGAGATGTTATGAGTTCGACCAGTTACTGTTGTCAGTCCATCAGGCTGTTCTTTCTAAAAATTTTATTTGAAGCCCCCCAAGTCTTGTCATCCCTTGTTAACTTGAATGAAATTCTTTAGATTTAATAATTGAAGCCATGCCAACTCGATCAGTTGCAATCCATTGTCTATAATTTACTTTTCCTGAAATGTGTTCCGAGTAAAATTGTTGCAATAGCATTTCTAGTAGATTTGTTCTTCTGGACAAATAGTGTATTGGCATAGCGTATATTATGAATTGTTTAAATCACACAGAAGCATTTGAAAAAGATATTTGTAATTAACATTTAACTTTGTACCATAAATAATTAATTTAAAATTTTGGAGGTATGAACAATTACATAGTAGTTTACAATAGTTTGGCAGTATTGTTTTCACATATTGTCCCTGTCATATCTCAGCTTGTAGTCAAATCTCCTTCTTGAAATTTTTTGTACATGACACTATTACACAATACTATCAAAGGCTAGAATTTCAGATTTTTATCTCGTGCTCCACCATAGATATCAAAGCCTAAAAACTGCGATATTGGAAATTTTCGACGAATTTCGGAATTTTTTTTGCAAAGAGAAATCATTTCCCAGATCTGGGACTGGGTGTATGAGTACACACACTTTTGACCTATTTGTAGAAAAAATTGTGCAAGGTTGACAGTCTTGTTGAACAATTACATAGTAGGTTTACAATAGTTTGACAGTATTGTTTTCACATATTTTCCATATCATATCTCAGCTTGTAGTCAAATCTCCTTCTTGAAATTTTTTGCACATAACGCTACTACACAATACTATCATAGGATTCATTCAGATTTTTATGTCGTGCCCCACCAGAGATATCAAAGCCTAAAAAGTGCGATTTTTGAAATTTTTGACGAATTTCAGAATTTTTTTCGCAAAGAGAAATTAACTCCCAGACCTGGGACTTGGTGTATGTGTACACGTACTTTTGATCTATTTGTAGAAAAAATTGTGTAAGGTTGACAATTTCCCTTGCATGAAAATTTTCCCCTTGCAAACGGATAGATTTTGGAAAAAATCGTACATTTTGTGCTAAAATTTCACCTGTAAAAATTTATTTTTCAAAATTTTTCTTACACTGTATATTTAGCCTATTTTATTCTGAACAAAATGCTGCAAACCCCATTTCAATTGGGAAAATAGAAGACGAGATATTTACAATTTTGTGTATCCTAGTATCTGAGAAAATCGCTGCACACGATGAAACAAAGATGGCCGCCATGCACAAACGAAAAATAGTAGAATTAAAATAACGGTCATTTTGAACTTCCATCATGTTAGGGTTGTTGTACAAAAAATTTCAGATTTTTTAAAAATAGTCGAGCGACCAGTGCTGGACCACTTGAAATGGATTGACCCTTCACGATGAATCTATTCCTATATTATACAAAAAAAAAAAAATACTCCAAGTGACCTGCTGTATTTCAGGATTTCTCTTTTGCAAGTGAAAGCATTCCTGTAGAGTGAAATTCCTGTAGAATGTAATTTCTTTCATGTATATAAAATTCAATTTGACTAAAACTGTTTCGATGAAAATATTCCAGCAACCGTTTATTAAAAAACCTGATCCAAATTCTGAAACAGCTTTGTCGGGGAGAAGTGTAATCTGCTGGAAACAAATATTAAAAAAAATAAACAAGGACTGACTATAGAATAATGCTATGAATAAAATTTCTTTTATCTATATATTTATTTTTAATTCTTCCCTTTAATTATGTTTAAATATTTAAATACTTCTACGTTTAGAAATATTAGTATACAGTGTTGCCAGTGGGCTACTTTTTTTTCAATTCAAATTTCTTGACTGGTACCACTTTTATGAAACTTCAAAATTCCCTTTGTTTTCTCTGTAATTAATAAGTCATTAAATAAGGTGCATTTTACTTTTGCAAAAAAGTGGTGTCAATCAAGAATTTGAATTAAAAAAAAATAGCCCATCTGGCAACACTGTTAGTATAGGGTAACATCCCCAGTAATTGGCATGCACCAATGATTGGCACATTCTACAAACATGTTTTTTAAAAATGCAAGACTATATACCAGTTATATGCTCATTTATGTTAAAGATAATAACTTTGATTTATGCTACTGGATGACAATAGTGCCTAGGAAAGTGAAACAATTATGGCTTTATCAAATTAGCCATTTTTGTTGCAGATGCTTCTTTGGCTTAAGGAAGGCATGCTTTTCAATTCATTATTATCTGATTTATAATATATTTTAAATTTTAATTGACAACAGTTTTGTATAGTTAAAAATGGTTACTTTAAAGAACTGCCTTGTAGCGTTTTCTAAAAATAACAAAATACAAAGACTGTGTACAACTTAGGGCAATTTTCCTTATCTTACTTTGAAAATATTAACTTTTTTTTATCAAAGACAATAACAGTCATTATACCTTTTAAAAACGGCTTATTTGCCCTTAAAAATCTCTTGTCAAAGGAAAATAAATGAAAACTCGTTTACATGGATATCGCAATTGTTCTTTTAAATTATAATTCAATCTTTTAAAATCCGATGAAATTTGTTTGTTTGTATTTATGTCGGCCAATTATCTACACTGTGAGACATAGGCCCTAAGGGGTGGTATGCCCTCCGTGGGGGTCTTTGTAAGGGAATCTAACCCGTATTTACGCAAGGAAGTCAAAGGTTAAAAGAAAACCACCGAAAACTCCGAACGGTTAGACCGATGGTTGCGATTGGGTTCGAACCAAGCACCTACCGTCTACCAATTTGCAGGTCCGAACCTCGCGGCCACTGGTGCAGCCCCGATGAAATTAGCATGCTTTTAGAATATGAAGTGTCTGAACGAAGTTTGGGGAACGTAGACCTTATGAGGCAGAGTCCCATTGTAAAGTAGAATACAATATGCATTATTTAATTAGAATATTGTTGATATTGTGTAATTTAACCCTTTGCGACGCGGAAGTATGCCTATTAAACCACTTAACTTTAATTCCCAAATGCCACATTGGCACCGGAAGTTTTGTAAAAAAAATCGGTTTATTGAATGCGTTAAATATAGCTTTTTTCTTATTTACAAATAATATTATTTTCAAATTCATGTGTCAGGCATTAATTTCAACACTTAAGTAATAAATTTGTTCTGAGCCGCGAAGGGTTAGCTCCTGGCACTCCATTGTCTCCGCTGTTGAGCCATCATCTTTTCTTCTTTGATTTCTTTCCTTGATTTGGCACCAGTAATAAAGGAAAATAAAAGTTTCCTTTTTTAATCAGAGAATTTTTTGAAATTGTCTACTTCAAGGAAACCTCTTTTTAACCCTTTGAGGGGCAAGCAGTTGCGTTCGTGTAATTCTGAACTCCCACCGGAAATTTGTAAAAAAGTTATATGGAAAAGAGGAAAAGCAATTTCACTACAGTTTTCTACCAAAGTTAGAAAAGTGTTTAATGACATTTTTCTGGTGTAAATCTTCATCAATCGTAGGTGGTATATATTATATACCACCGCCCCTCAAGGGGTTAAAAAGTGGTGCTAATCGATTTGTGTAAGAGGCACCGTAGCACGAAGGATTAATATTTATTTAATTTTATTTTAAAAAAATTGCTTTTATCTAGAAAATCTTTATTGCTGTCTTAACCCTTTAACGTTCATTGGTTTCGCCACGAAAACACAAAATTTTAATTCCGATACGCAACACTGACACCGGTATTTTTATCTAAAAATATCCCTTTTATTTTGTATGTGAAAAACCACGTTTTCTTGTTTAGAAATATATTTGTTCTTAATTACCGGTGTCATTCATTTATTTCGACATCTTAGCAATGAAAATGCTATGATCGTTAAAGGGTTAAACAACTAACAGCATTATACATTTTTTTAATGACGCAACCAGGTATGAAATTAAGTAGTCGCTAAAATAACGAAACATGCATACGAATCGCTAAGGAAGATCCAAAAGTGTATGAGAAAATAGATGTTTTCTTATACTAAAGTCGACGTTACGGCTATGGAATGCACAGAACAAAAGGTAGGGATTGAGTTAACTACTGACTTACCAACATGTCTATCCAGATTGCTAAATACAGGAAATTTTCAGGTATAACTTTTCAAGAAGTCATTTTGTGACCAGCACGTTATTGACTGGGCTTAGTGGGACCTCAAAGATTCTCAAATATTGCTCAAATTCAAATAAGATTATTATTATAATAATTACTTTTTAGATATGTATAAGTATGGGCAAGGTATTACTTCTTCGTCTAAATCTAGTACGGAGTTAAATATTACAAAAATACTTTCGCGGTGCAATATTTATCTGACCTCTTAACTGATCAATATTTTTGAAAATATAAACTTTCAATTAATGCTTGTTTTTTTTAATTCAAAAATCACATTTTCATGTCATTTTTCAAAAAAATGTTTGAAATGAACTAATTATAAATCAAAAATAATTATTGCAACTGCAGCTATAAAGTTGTTTATTTCTGCCTTAATCCTTTGCAAATTCATCCCCCAGGGCAAATTTATTGCTTAAGTATTGAAATTAATGACTGACACTGGAATTTGAAAGCAACTTTATTTGTAAATATGAAAACGCTATATTTCACACATTCAATAAACCGTATTTTTTTAAAACAAAATTCCGGTGCCAATGTGGCATTTGGGAATTAAAATTAAGGGGTATATCTGTGAAATCACCGCGCAGCAAGGGGTTAATCCATTCGAGACGAGTGTCTTTTATAGAATTTTTAATTTTCTATTATTGTTATTTTTTTTTACAGAAATATATTAAATAAAATACAGTCGACTCTCGTTAATACGAAATCGGATAATTCGAATCTTCGCTTAATTCGAACTAAACATGAATCCCCAAAATTTTCAATGCAGAATAACATTAAAAATTTTCATTAATTCGAACTCATTTTCTCTTGACTTCGTTTAATTCGAACTAACAAGAATTCCAATTTTTCTTTTCTTTCTCACGGATTTCAGATCTTTTGAATAACTTTCTTTCTTTGATTTTTCTGAAAATTGTTCCGAACGAGTATACGCATAATCCAAAGCACTTGATATCTACTTTCTTAGAGCCCCGTCTGTCCACAACTGACACTTTAATTTGTTCTTCCATTGTGCTTGTTTCTGATCTTTTAATTAGTTTATGTATTTATCCATTCTAATTGAATATTAAGTCGTATTCTAATGATAACAGACGAAATAAATTTAAAAAGAAAACATTATTTAAAAAACATTTATTACATTTTTTAAATAATGTTTTTAACAAATATAACATTAATTCCTTTGTAATAGTACCATATTAAGCATGTTTTCATTTCATATTTTCCATAATTCGAACTTCGGATAATCCGAACATTTCTTGTGGTCCCGACGAGTTCGAATTAGCGAGAGCTGACTGTATATGAAATAAAATAATTATAGATCAAAAATAAAGATTATACATGCATTTTTTTCTGCATTAATCTATACGAGTGTCTTACACAGAATTTTTATTCCTTTATCATCAGTTTTTCGAAACAGAAATATTTACCTAATTGAATGAGAAAAATGCTCACCTTAAATAAAGTAATACAATCGAGTCTCTCTTTAACGAAACTCCATACATCGAATTTCTCTATATAACGAATTTTTAGTAGGAACGGTCCCCTTTTCGCATGAATACATTAAAAACAGTCTACATATAGCGAATTTTTTCATAAATTGGTCTTAATTTATTCAGTTTTAAAAAAGCTTCGAAATCATATGGAATCAATTTTCCACCACTTATTTTTGATTTATCGTTCAGTGCTGAGTTTTTTTTCTCCTTGTTCTTTAAATCCAACGAATTCATCTTGCCTCCCACACACCTTTCCACATCCTTCTCAAAACAGAGACAATTGGATTGTTACACATATAAGAGAGGAATCAATGAGAGGCACATAAGAGAAGCCTTCAAATGATGGAAAATCTTAACTACAATTTTTCATTCCTTGCTAAAATTTGAGCTTTTTTTTTGAAGAGCATAACAATTTTAAAATCAAAACAACCAAAAATTACAGATTTCTTCGTCTGATATTAATTCAATCTTCCTTATTTGATTTTCATTAAGTTTTTTAATAAATGTCTGTTCTCATTTTTGAAACAGCTTAAATAATTAAGGAATAAATGTTAGGTTAATATTTACTTTTAAACATTTCAAATTCTTAATTAAAAAGATCAAAAATAATATTTGTTCAAAATTTGCACATTAAAAACAATTTTTAACATCATTCTCTATGCATCGAATTTCTCTATATAACGAATTTTTTGCTTGAACGATGGATTTCGTTATATAGAGACTCGACTGTATTCATATACACAAAAAAGAAAATTACGTTTGAGAATAACATATCAAGATCTACGGGCAAATCATGATTGAAAAAATCACGTTATCTGCATGATATACATAGACAAATCAAAGCAGCGTTTTAACCTACCTACAATTACCCATGATTCGTGTGTTATAAATTTAAATTAATTAGGAAGACATTCATCGTTCGAATCAAAATATTTATTTGATACCTGCCAAATTGTCAACATTGTGCGTTCTAGTGTTTAAAGCGCAACACTAGTCACGGGAAAAGACCCGGATGATAATGTAAAGTCTATAAGAGAGTTCTTTTCAAACATTTCGCTCAAACTTTAATATTTTTACATGATTTTTTTGCATAGAGTAGCCAAGGACGATCCACATCCGGCCTAGTGTTTACTTTTTCAATTTTGGTTTCCGATTTAAAAAAAAAATACTTTGAATTCCAAAACCGGTTTCAACCGGTTCTGAAATTAAAACTATCATAATATAAAAAATATATAAGCAAAATCGAAAAGTAAAAACTAGGCCAGTTGTAGATTTTCCTCAGATATCCTATGCAAAACAAATCATGTAAAAATATTAAAATTTGAGCGAGATATTTGAAAAGAACGCTCCCATAGATTTTACATTATCATCTCGGTCTTTTTCAGTGAATATTGTGGGGCCTTAATGTTTTATATCCCAGAGTCTCAAAAGAGAGACCTTTACACAGATAAAAAAGTCACTAAAACGAAACATGTCGGATGGAATACTTTATTTTTATACCAAAAAATGAATTTCCCAAGAGGTCCATAAATTTCACTACATTTTCTGTGTATTTCTCCGTTTTACTATTATATATTCCATTGTATGTTTATACTATTGTATATAAGTAGATATACTTCGTATATCTTCTTGTTCAGCACAAAGCGGATTTTTGAACTCATTTTACAAGATCTGTAGCGAAAATTTGACCAAAGTTGCTTTCGCAAAAACAAACTTTTTTTTTCAATGTAGTTTGATATTTTCTTCCAAATTCAGAAACAGTCTTTTTGAGAAATTTTAAAGCAAAAAAAAAAAAAAATAAATAAATAAATAAATAAAGATTTAATCTTTGAAAATATGAAATAAATTACTAAGAGCACAGAAGCAATTTTCGTAATTTTATCACTACTGCCTCCGTCATTTCTAATTTCCTTCAATTAAATTATTACTTCAGTTTACTATCCGATTAACCCTTTCCGGCACACTGTGCCTGGTGTGGGATACTTAATTTTTATTCCAAACTTTCAATCGGCACCAGTAATATTTTCATAAAATTTTGCTTTTAAAATAAAAGCTTAAATTAAGGATTTCAAACTATTTAAAAAATTCGTTTGTGAATTCCGGTGTCACTCGATATTTTCTCGTTTTACTAACAGATTTTGCTCGTGCCGGAAAGGGTTAAGAATTTATTCAAACAAATACAGCAGAATTTTTATTTAAGCACTAGATTGATAAGTATTTTTGGACTTACTTTCAAACATTGACATTTTTACTTATCCATCATACGTAGTATAGGGTAAATCTTGCAGTCGTTTTGAAAATCGAAAAAAAAATTGCCGGATTTACACGTTTTAGATAGTGGAGATTCCGAAAAACATATTTTTAGAAAAAAATTTGCCGTCCGTCTGTCTGTCTGTCAACGCTCTATCTCCCGAACGAATTAAGATAGAGACATGAAATTTTGTATGTAGTTAGTATGTAAGAATGGGGCAAAGCCTATTTAATATCAGCAACCTCGATTATCCGGAACTATTTTTTTCGGACTCTCGAAAAATTCGTTCTGATAAAAGGTATATAAAAATTTTCGAATTTGTTTGTTCTAAGGAATGGACGTAAAAGGCAATAAAATAACACACATTTTGCATATAGAACGAAGTCGATCGGATTATTAGTTGCTGAGATATTTGTAATCCTGTTTTCCACATTCTTCTATTTTTCATGACCCTGTCTTTCATTCAAATTTCAATTCAGAGGTATATTTTAATTGGAAATGAGACGCTTAATCCGACGCAGTTAATTGTTAGTTAATAGAGTTATTATTTTTGGAGTTATAAGGATGTTTCTTTTACGCAGTTCGATACTACTTGAGTAGTTTGGCGTTTTATATAATTTGTCGAAATCGGTAATCATCAGTTCTTTAACCCTTTGACGGTTAAAGCACTTCTATTCATAAAATACTAAAATGATTAAATGAAACCGGAATTTAAAAACAAATTTATTTCATAATATATAAATGTTTTTTTTTTACCTTCTTTGTAAAATTAAAATTTTCATTTAAAAATTCCGGTGTCAGTATGGCATTTCGTAATTCAAATTAAGTGGTATTCTGGGCGCGTATACGCGCTTATAACCACGAAAGGGTTAATATAGCATTACTATGTATATTAACAATATTTAAATTTTGTTTATGAATTGCAATGCATTGTATAAATAGTTTTCACATGTTTTATTTTCATATGCCTATCCATGATGGGTAAGTATTACGGTTGGCCCCCAACTACTAGTTTCCCTTTGTTTTACAAATTTTTTTATCCTTTATCACCGGTATTTCAAAACAGCCTAACTGAATCAGAAAAATGCTCGAATTAAATAATGCAAAATTTACATTAAAAATTTGCTGGTGACAATAATAATTTAGGATTGGAATATGGGTGGAAGTCGGTGATATGGACAAACCATGATTGGCAAAAACACGTCGTCGCCATCACGCATGGGTAAATCAGCAAAGCGGGTAAAGTTAATTAATATATTTTGTGAATTCTCGTTCCATGTGCATAGCTGTCAAATCTTATGCCTTTTTCCTACCGCTGTCTTTTTACAGAAATTTTTTAGCATTTATACAAAATACATGGCTTATGAACGCACATTTCGATCTGATCGAAAGTGGCAGCAGGAAAAAAGCATAAAAAATATGAGCTTATGATATGTGACTTTTATTTACATAACTTTATAATAAAAAATGTCTGGTTCGAATCGAATGCAATACATTATATAAAGGGATCGATGAGAGGTGAATATAGAAATCTCTTGAGATGGCATATATTTTATCCCGCTTAATTTAATCATTTCCGGCACGGGCAAAATCTCTTAGTAAAATGAGAAATTATCGACTGACACCGGAATTCGTAAACGAATTTTTTAGATATTTTGAAGTCCTTAATTTAAGTTTTTATTGTAAAAGCAAAATTTTAGTAAAATATTATTGGTGCCGCTTGCAAGTTTGGACTTAAAATTAGATATACCAGGGGGACCGAGCGCAGTGTGCCGGAAAGGGTTAAATGAGATTCTCAACAGAAACTTTTAACGAAATTTTATATTTTTTACTTTGACGGCAAAATGCTTAGAAAATTGCTTTCTTTTATTTTAAAAACACAATTTTTCGATTTTTCCGGTGATAATTAAATATTACAGAGACATTATTGCTTGTCCCTGAAGGGGTTAATGAAAAAAAATGCTTGAAGTTTAACCCCTTAACTGGTTAATTCTTTTCCGTTCAATAAATTGAATAGAGCGGACTCACACCACTAATATTTAAATAAAATATTCCTAAAATGTACACTAAACACTTCCGCCTTTCAAAAGTATGAAAAATTTCTTTAAAATAATATTGGTGTCAAAAAGTTTTAAATGATGAAATAAGCAAATTCGTCTTGCCCGAACGCCGTTCGGACAAACCAGTTAAGAGGTTAATCCGGAATATTGTACATTGCTCCATACCTTATGTCTTACTAGCAGGGAAGACCGATCTTAGATCGGTCAAAATTAACTTTGTGTTCAACTTGATATAGTATTTTCACTGTATCATTAACTCTGTATTATTACTGTAAAACATGTTTATTATAGTATTATTTAGAAAAACAATCAAATGCGCATGTTTATAAATTTTACTTTATTTTAAAATTTACAACGAAAGGACATCGATCTAAATCACTTTTTTAGCTCGACTCTGATCGGTTTAACCATGCATCTCGAATCCTCTTAAGAATGTATAAAAAAGTTCTTTACATTCTGAAAGACAATATTTTTTGCTAAATATATCCAAATTTGAAGGCATTCTTTTATTTGGCTCCAAATACGTGTTTGGGTTTTCGTAATTTTTATAGTCGATTTATTGGCCATATGTCGCCAATATTTTGTCACATATCACCAAGTTATTGGCTTTTGCCATATTCTCGTGACCCTGACCCGTATTACCCAAAATGAGCCACTAATCAAATTTAATCAAGCATTTGACATAGTTCAATCGTTTTCAGGTAATCAAAAACAGTAGAATATAAAATTGAATCAAAATCGTTTAAGCCATTTTTTAGGTAAAATTAGCTTGGCAGCATTCAGCAATGAAGCGAAATGACCCACTAATATAATTTTGTTTAACATGCGACTCAGCCCAATACTCTTCTCGTGATAAAAAACGTTTTGTTTCAAAATTTAGGTAAAATTGATTGAGTCGTTGTTATATATAATTAGAAAGACCCTAGCTCATTAAGACCCAAAATGATTCACTAATCGAATTTTCGCGAGCATTTGTCCAAGCCAAATGGTTTTCTCTTGCTCAAAAACGATATAATACAAAGTATAGTCAAAATGGTGAGTACCATTTTCTATATAAATTTAGCATGACCCATCATGACCAACAAATGACCCTTATAATCGAAATCTCTCGAACGTGTGGCCTAGCTCATTAGTTTTAGCATGCCGAAAAACATAAGATACAAAATTTAGATAAAATCGATTGAGCCGTTTTTTAGATATAGTTAGTTTCACCCTGACCCCTTATGATCCAAAATGACCTATTTATCGAATTTTCTCAAAACTCTGTCATAACCCAATGATTTTCTTGTGCCCGAAAACAATAAAATACAAAATTAAGTCGAAATTGCGCGAAACGTTGTCTAGATAAAATTAGAATGACCCAAAAGTGGCCCACTAATCAAAATTTCTCGAACATGTGATCTACCCCAATGATTTTCTCATGCCAAAAATATGTTGTATACAAAATTTCGTTAAAATCTACCCACCTATTCTTTATATATAGCTTGACCTTGACCCATTAAGACCCTCAAATGACCCTTATAATCGAAAGCTCTCGAATATGTGACTTAGTCCATTAGTTTTCTCGTTTCTAAAAATTGTTACATACAGAATTTCGTTAAAATTGATCCTGCCGTTCTTTAATTATATATAGCTTGACCCAGACCCTTTATGATCGAAAATGACCCATTCATCGAAATTTTTCGAACATGTAACCTAGTCCAATGATTTTATCGTGCCAAAAAAATGTTGCATACAAAATTTCATTAAAATCGATCCACCTGTTCTTTAGATATAGCTTGACCATGACCTATTATGATCCATCATGACCCACAAATGACCCTCATAGTCGAAATCTCTCAAACATGTGATTTAGCCCATTAGTTTTCTCATGTCAAAAAACTGTTACAACCAAAATTTCGTTACAATCTATCACGCCGTTCTTTAAATATAAATAGCTTGACTCTTAATGACCCAAAATGACCCATTAATCGAAATTTTCGAACATGTAACCTAGTCCAATGATTTTATCGTGCCAAAAAAAAATGTTGCATACAAAATTTCGTTAAAATCGATCCACCTGTTCTTTAGATATAGCTTGACCATGACCCAATATGACCCATCATGACCCACAAATGACCCTCATAGTCGAAATCTCTCAAACATGTGATTTAGCCCATTAGTTTTCTCATGTCAAAAAACTGTTACATACAAAATTTCGTTAAAATCCATCACGCCGTTCTTTAAATATAAATAGCTTGACCCAGACTCTTAATGACCCAATATGACCCATTAAAATTTTTTCTCGAACATGTAACCTACCCCAATGTTTTTCTCGTGCCCGAAAACCATAAAATGCAATTTTTAATCAAAATTGCGTGAGAAAATCTCTAGATAAATATAGCATGACCCGCAATGACCCCAAAAATGACCCACTAACCGAATTTTCTCGAGCATGTTACCAAACCCAATGGTCTTCTTGTAATCCAAAGCGATACAATATAAAATTTGGTCAAAATCGTTAGAGCCGTTTTTTAGATAAAAATGGCTCGACCCATAATGACCCAAAAATGACCCACTAATCGAAATTTTTCGAACATGTGACCCAGCCCAATAGTTTTCTCGTACCAAAAAACGATTGAATATAAAATTTCCTTAAAATCGATCCAGCCGTTCTATAGATATAAATAGCTTGATCCTGACCCATTATGACCCAAAATGACCCAGTAATCGAATTTTCCCGAACATGGGACCTAGCCCAATGGTCTTCTCGTGCCCAAAAATGGTAAAATCCAAATTTTTGCGAAAATCGTTAGAGCCGTTTTTGAGATAAAATTTACCCACACAGACACACACACACACACAATTTTTGCTCGCATTATAGTATAAGATCTGTTTTTTTTTTTTTTACTTTTAAAATTAAATTTGTAATTCTCAATAAATCACAAAGTGAAATTATTCATTTACTACAGAATCGCCCATTTGTATTACTAACGAAAACCATAATACTTCCTACAAAATAAAATTTTCACAGGCCAAAATCTGAATGATGGAAGAAATTTTATTTCACACTTTAGTAGGAAGTTTCTATGAATTTCACGCCATTTTTCTTTTCCAATGCTACGCCGCATATATATTACTCGAGCAGAAATCTGATGAATAGCTCGTGTAACATTACAGTGTGTCGGATTTAATAAATATTGTTCAGATAAAAAGTTCCTTATAACTTTCAAGTTTATCAATGTGTGTTCTTTATACATGCATTTCTATAGAAAATTTTTGTTGCATACATTTGCATAAAGTCAGTCATTAAACAAATTTAAAATTATCATTCGTATTATACAGTATAAGTTCGTAATTTCTCAGTAAAAATGGAGTGCAAATTGTCAAACCCTCTTATATCTGATCAAGACAGAATAACGCTTTTATATAATTGGTAAAGATTCTACTTTTGTAACCTAACCTTGAAAAAAAGAGACATTTTTAAACCTGTCGTGAATTTCAGTTATCTTTGAAAATATAAATTTATGCACAACTATAAAATATATGGCAACTTCATCAGGAATGCCCATGTCCACTATTTTTATATGCTATTTGCAACACGATTTTGAATAAATTATCAGTTTAGTGCGTTAACCCATTCGTGCCCAGCATCTTTTGCGTAAATTTTATTTGGTTGGCACCACTATTTTTAGAAGATTTAAGTTTAGTTCATTAATCACGAAAATGCATCATTTAAATAAAATAATTATGTCTTTTCTTTTTTACCGGTGTCAAAAACAGTGCTGAATGCACCATTTGAAGCGTCCCTAAAAAGGGACGCTAGGCACTAATGGGTTAGTCTGTCATGTGCTGAAAAAGTGCATCTGAAATACTTTTGTTTTAAGAAAGTGGTGGGACGTAAAATTTAAAAAAAAATAGTCGATAGTGGCAGAATGATACTTTAGTGAAATATATATTTCTTATTGTTTGTGTACATATTAGAGAGGTATCTAATTAACCTTTTTATCTTGTTGAAACTTTATTCAATCTTCGTAAAAGTGTTTCACACCAGAGTTTTTATTCAAAATTATTTGGAACATTTATTTAAATTATGTATCGGTAGTGCCTATCAAAGTGAGTGTCAAATTAATTGCAAGAAGATATTTCTGGTGAGAATGTATTAAAATAAATTACAAAAACGATTTCAGATCAATTCAACCCATTTACGGCAGAAAGTTTAACATTTCGCAACAGAAGCCTTTTACATTTTTTTTTCTTGTCACCGGTTTTTAAAAACAGAAATGTGTGCCTTATTTAATCGAGAAATTGTTCTGGCAAAAGTAAAATTGGCCCATTTTGGAGTAAAATTTTTCTGGTGAGGAATAACAAGGATTCGGAGAACGTTTTGCGGCACGTATACTGCTTGTTCGTTCTCAAGGGGTTAAAGGTTTAGCAATGTATCTCCTATTGAAATAAAATAGTAAATTCTTTGACGCCAAATAAAGGATTGGCACAACTTTACTTTTGAATTTTTACATTATTTTCAAAGTATTTCGTTGCAGAAAAATATTGCAAAATTTGAAAATAAAAGTGTTGGCTGGAAAATCTCTTTTTTAATTACTAAACATAATTTTTCTTATCATTAGTAGTGGTGTTAGAGTCTTGAAGAAATATAAGGAGTTTGCGAACCTTGAAACAGCGATAACAAATTTTATGTTGTTTATCGACTAACTACAGCATCGGCCTAGTTAGCCATCTCGATAGTGAAAATGAAAAAGAAGGTAACCTATCCAACCCCGCGCAGAAATAAACACAATTTTTTCCTTAGAGAAATGTCGATATGTTTTTTCTGGTATTGATTCTACAGGGTTGCATTCGTTATAAAGATTCAGGTATTATTTAGTATAAGTGCTTGCTTTATCCTCATGTAATATTTAACATTACTTGCAAATTTCTGTTGCTCGTTTTGCTTAAAAAATTTAAAACTTTCTTTTGCATTTTCTTTGAAATCTTTACATATTGATGAATAATGAATCGCCATTATTTTGCAGCACTCACTTAAGTTCTCGCAATGTATATAGATAACAGGACCGGAAGTTTGCTGCTCCGAAAGAACTAAATCTTGGATTTAACTGAATAACCAATCGGTTTCTAAGTTTTGTGTGTTTCGCATTCTATTTGAAAAGTGAATGTTTCCAACATACCCCCCCCCCTCTCTCTCTTTTACATCTACATGTCGTAATTAGCAAGAATTTTTAATGATTCCATATGTATTATGTTTGCATATACATTAAATATTTAGTGCCGAAGTAAAGTAGTAAATCATCTTTATCGTTTTTTGTTTATATATATAATTATGTTGCATAAATATTCATGTAATTATATTGTGCAGTTATTTTTTTATAATAATGCTTATAATTTATTATATATATATATATATATATTTATTTTTAAAAACTGTCATTGATTAAACACATTTTTCGATAATTCATTTAGTTGAGAAGAAGGCCATTTTGGTTGTCGAATAAATTCGTAGACTACTCCTCAAAACGTTCATGTTATTAGGTTGTACGCTTATCTCTGAGTTACATAAAAAATCTGTAATATGTTGTTTCATATCATTCCTATTTTGATTTTAAAAAATTGCAGCAGCATATCATTTTGCTATGCGAAGAAACTTTCTCATAATCACATTCTTGACATTGTGCGATATCATTGTAATTTCGGATTGTAACTACGACATTCGACTCTTGCTATGAAGATAAAACTATTTCTTCAATCCCTTAACTGATTTGCCCGTATGCCGTTCGGGCAAGACGAATTTGCTTAATTTATCATTTAAAGATTTTGACACCACTATTTAAAAAAAAAAAAAAATTTCATACAAATGAAAAGGGGGGGGGGGATGTTTAGACTTAATGTTATGCATATTTTATTAAAATAATAGTGGTGTGAATCTGTTATTTTCAATTTGTTGAATGGAAAAAAAAACCAGTTAACCCTTTAACGATCATAGCATTTTCATTGCTAAGATGTCGAAATAAATGATTGACACCGGTAATTAAGAACAAATATATTTCTAAATAAGAAAACGTGATTTTTCACATACAAAATAAAAGGGATATTTATAGATAAAAATACCGGTGTCAGTGTTGCGTATCGGAATTAAAATTTTGTGGTTTCGTGGCGAAACCAATGAACGTTAAAGGGTTAAGGGGTTCATTATTAAGTGCGCATTGATACTTTTAGTGTTCATCCCTCAATGCTTTATTTTCATGTTTCTCACTTGCATTTTTATGAATTTATTTAATTTGTTTTATTTTTTGCATAAGATAGATTAGATCAATCTCATATAGGGTATATTCTTTAGATTATGGTAGCAATTTTTTTTCTAAGACACACTCTATTTCGGAACCGGGTTCGAAATAAAAAGTAAGTTTTTGAAAAAAAAAAAAATCAAAAAACAATACCAAAAATGTAGAAACTGGGATGCTTAGGGATTGACATTAGCTATCCTACACAATAAAAATGCATTATAATACAGACGCAAAATTTGAAAATAAAGCTCCCATAGGACAGCCATTAGAGTGCGAATATTTTAGTGTGACTATTCTTGAGTTTTAACACCATCCTTCGAAATTTAGATTCCTGTGAAGGAAATTTTTGCATTCGACCGTTAAAATATGCAGTTTCAATATTTAAAAGTTGATCTGTTTAAGAGGATTTCTTAGAATTCTATAACCTATATAATCTTTTAAAAATGACAGAAATTTACATGGATATTATCAGGTTAAAACTACAACTACCGGAAATTTGAATCAAATTTAATATAAAAATATTTCAAGTCAGAATTTGGATTTAAAACAGTTTGACTTTAGTAGTTAACGCTTTTCTTCTTTGTATCTTTTAAAATTATTTTATTATGAAATTTCTGGTTTGAACTGACACATATTCATATGGTAATCGTGAAAATGATCGCTCACGGTAGATCTAGAGCAGGGACATAGCTAAAGGGGCGCTATGGGCGGCTCAGCCCCCCCCCCCTAAGATATTTTGAGCCCCCATGGAAAATATTCTAAGGTCACTAAATGAATTTCTGCTTCGAAAATTCAAATGAAATTCTGTTCTAAAATCTAATTTAGTTTTGAAACCCTTTCATAGTTTTGCAGAATTTCTAAATTGCATCTAAAATAAGTAATTCAATACTTCCTCATTCTATTTGAACATATGAAGCTAACATGAAGTTTAATTTTGCACCAATTATACATTCAGAATTTTCATCATCCTATACTTTTCTTAGTATAAAATGAAGTTATAATAACAGTTTAATAAGAAACAAAGTACCTACAATGTGAATATGTACTAATTTATCTTTCTGCGTCAGAATGAGAAAAAAAAATTATGAGCCCCCCTACAATCTCTTGAGCCCCCCTTATAGATCACTTCAAGCTACGGCCCTGATCTAGAGTCAAGTTACATACATATTAGTCTTTATTAACCCTTTAAATCCCATGATAGAACACGTTCTAGAAATTATGTAGTTCATAAAATCTGATTTTACACCCGAAAAAATCAATAGCTAATTTCGTTTTCTTTTCTGTTATTAGTTAAAGCAAATATCGCTGCTTTAATTTTCTGGAGGGAATTAAGATATACGAATTAAAATATTTTAAAATATCTCGGGTGGTTTGGAATCCGGAGGGTTAACCGAGTTGCCAAGTTTCTGACTTTTTTTTGCCCACAACTATTATAATAAAGAAAATTTTGTTGTTTTAAATTGCCCACATATCCTAATTAAAAAAATAATAATTACATTTTAGCAATAGATTTTATGAAACGTATTTATAAAAATAAGACTAAAGAATGTGTAGGCATTAATTTCTGATGCACCAAAACACCATATAACAGAGGTGCAAAAATCTAAGGCACTCTCTCACCACTAAAATTTTGAAGTTTTTTTTTGTCTGTTAAAATATTATAGCATTCTTGCTAGAACTTCACGTGAAATATTTAGTAAAAAATAATGAAATAAATTAGTGGTGAAAGACTGCCAGCTAGTTCATAGATTTTTGCACCCCTGCCATAGATAGTTATTTCTAATAAGTAAAAGAACAAGAAATAATAATTTAAAAAAGTATTGGAAATCAAATTTATAGGAATGTAAAATGAGGGAGGTAAAAATGTGATTAATATTGTCATTTAGTACCATATTTGCAAAAAAAAAAAAATTATATATATATACAAGGGTGCAAAAATCTAGGCGCCAGCAGGCAGTTTCTCACCACAAAATTTATTTCGTTTTTCTTAGTCTAATATTTCGTGTAAAATTCCTGCTAGAATGCTGTTAAATTTTGAGCGAAAAAAACTTGAAAATTTTAGTGGTGAGAGACTACCCTCTGGCGCCTAGATTTTTGCACCCCTGTATATATATATAAGCAGGAAACTAAAAAAGATAAAAATGCATTCAATGGAAACGGAATTTGTTTATATTAAAAGCTTTTAAATTGGAATAAAATTTTTAAAAAGAGCCATGCATCATAGACAATGTAATCAATAACCACTTTATAAATTGTTACATGGACATTCAATATAGCATTTTTTTCAATCTGCTTTCAAAAATGCACGTGCCAAATAATCAATAGTAATCGTGTCTCAACAATACAAAGGCATTTCTTGTTTATTGCATAAAGTATGCAAAAAGGAAATTTGAAGAAAAAAATACGCGATTATTTTCAATTGCTATTATGAAAGCCTTTCAATAAATCAATACATTACCTGCTTTTTATCGATAACAAACATCTTATAGCATGCAATTGGGGATGTTTTAAAGAAAAAAAATCATTTCACATTAAAGGAAACTAATTTTTTGCATGTTACTGATTTTAAAATACTTAAAACTGAGTATAACATATTTTTTCCTCCCATTCCTTTTTTAGAATACCTTAAAAAGTCAGATTAATGTATTTCTTTATAAAAAATATAAGTTTTATAAAAATATTTGAAGTATCACTTATTCTGAAAAGAAAATTATTGATTGTCAATAAAATAAGAAAAATTGCGCAAATTCATATAATCCTAATTTTGTCTCTTGTGATAAATAATGTATAATAAATTGTAGATAATCGCATTGAAAGACTTTTAAAATTTGAAGTACATAAGATTTGAATTGGGTTTACACTAACCCATCCGTAAGAGGTAATTTTGACTGCTAACATATGACTATATTTCGGTTCAAATTAGGAGTTTCATCGTGGAACAAGTTTAAAAAAAAAAAAAAAAAAAAAGGGGGGGAAAACAATTCTAAACAAAAACGTTACACTGTTCTACATGAAAATTCTGGTGTGAAATAGTTTTATAAAACTCGACTAAAATTTCCGGTTTTGGTATGTATTAACCCTTTAACGTTCATTGGTTTCGCCACAAAACCACAAAATTTTAATTCCGATATGCAACACTGACACCGGAATTTTTATCTGAAAATATCCCTTTTATTATGTATGTGAAAAATCACGTTTTCTTATTTAGAAATGTATTTGTTCTTAATTACCGGTGTCCCTCATTTATTTCGACATCTTAGCAATGAAAATGCTTTGATCGTTAAAGGCTTAACCCGGGAGAACGCGCGCTTACTCAGCGTATGAATGGTTTAACTTTGCCACCAATAAAATCAAATTATACCAGTCACTTTAATGAAACGGCGACATTATTGCAAATTTTGTGATTAAATAAGTTTAAGATTACTTTTAAAAAATTAGTGGCTACAATTGTAAAAACCATACGCACTTCGGATCTCTTAGGCTCTGCGCGCGTCTTCCCGGGTTAACACTTTCGCGACGGGAGTATTTTGCAAAATTTTTATTGTTTTGTCGCCGATTTTTAGAAACAGAAATTTGTGTCTTATTATACCAGTCGACAAAATGCTCCGATTAAATAAGGCAATTTTTTCAGTATAATTTTACTGGTGGGGATAAACAAGGATTCTTAAGCCTTTTTGTGGAACGTATGCGTGTTGCTCGTCCGCAATGGGGTTATCCACTTAAGAGCACTGGAGTATATTTTATCCCACCTAATTTCAAGGAGATTCCCACCAGAAAATTTTAACGAAATTTCATAATTTTAATTTTTGCGACAAATTGTTAAAAAAGGGGGGAAACCCTGCTTTTTTTATATTAACACTAGAACACCGGGAAGGTGTCAATTCGACACCGATAGCTGGACTAATTGTTAATTCGAAACAGAAAAATCTTCAAGAAATGCGTATTTATAAATTCTAATGAAATAAGCTTAACAAACAAACTCAATAATATCAAATTGTTTTTCTACTTTAATATGTATTTTATTGGACTTTTGTAAAACTCGCCGGAGTTCTAGTGTTAAATTTTTTTTTTATTTTTCCGGTGCGAATTCCATATTACAACGGCATTATTACTTGCCCCTCAAGTGGTTATGTACTGATATCCAAAAAACGGAGATTTGGAAATTCTGTTTTAGCAATATATTATATGGAACATATTTATCAGTATAAAAAAAAGAATGTGTAGTAATAACTTGTAATGCTGGAAAATACCATAGAATAGTTAATTCTGATAAGTAAAAGAACAGGAATTAAAAAAAGAAGCATTGGAAATCACAGTGATTGGAATGTAAAATAAGGGATGTAAAAATTTGATTAATATTGTCATCTAGTACTGCATATACAAATAAAAAATTAAAAGATTTAAATACATAAACAGGAAACTAAAACAGTTAAAAGTGCATTCCATAGAATGGAATTTACTTACATTGGATGTTTTTAAATTAGAATATTTTTTTAAAGCCATGCATCATACTCAACGTAATCTATAACCATCTTAGAAAATGTTATATGGGCATTCAATATGGCATTTTTTTCAACGTCTTTTTAAAAATTCACGCGCCAAATAATCAATAATAATTATGTCGAAATAATATTAAGCATTTTTTGTTCATAGTATAAACTATTGGAAAAGAAAAATTTGAAGAAAAAATATACGAATAATTTCAGTTACTGTTATAAAAGTATTTTCAGTAAATCAATACATTACTTTCTTTTCCTTGCTAATAAACATCTTATAGCATGCAACTGAAAAAATTTTAAAGAAAAAAATTCTTTTCACTAAAATGAAATTGATTTTTTGCATTTTATTAATTTTAAAATACTTAAAATTGAGTATAACATTTTTTTCTATTTCCTCTCACATCTTTTTTAGAATGCTTTAAAAAGTTATATAAGCTTATTTTTTATATAAAATGGAAGTTTCAAAATAAATAAAAAAATAGTATATCATTTATTTTGAAATGAAAATTATTGCTTATAATTTAATTAATATAAAATTTTTGCAAATTCATATAATCCTATTTTTGTCTCTTGTTATTAATAATGTATAATAGATTGTAGATAATTGCCCCGAAAGAGTTTTAAAATTTGATGCGCATACGTTATAAATGTATTTAGCAAAAAAAAAAAATTACATTTAATCAGTGTCAGAGTACAGAATGTGTAGAAATAATTTGTGATGCATCAAAATACCATAGAACACTTATTTCTAATAAGTAAAAGAACAGGAAATAAAAACTGAAATTAAAAAACCAAATTGATTTAATTAGTTGATAAGTTTCCTGAGGGAACGCAGTCGAGTTTTTTTTATTATTATTGATTTTTCATTTTTTTACAAGGCTCGGAAGTCAAAATACTGATTTTTCATAAAAAAATCTGATATTTTGTTTTTTAAAAGTAAGTTAAAATTAAAAAAAAAAAAAAAAAAAAAAAAAAACTTGACAGCGTTATTTCGTAATTTATATAAAGAAAGAGTGTGTAAAATTTTAAAAAGATCGGTTCAGTAGATTTTGAGATACAGAGTTCACCGGCTTCGAAAAAGCGAAGTGTTAGAAAAGCACGTTTAAAGTTTCACAGACGTTTTTGTCGAAATAGATATTTGTAAATTACTGCTTTTTTCATATACTTACACAGAATCATCAATGCCAGGCCCATAAAGCGGAAAGCTGTCGGAGATGATGTCCATTATTTTGGCAGTATGCCAGGACAGGCCTTTGAAACCTGGTCAAGCAGTAGCAGCTACTTGGTAGCTGATTGTTGCAGCCGCAATCCTCCGTGTGAAATCGGAGGGCGGAGACTTACAAGTGTATATCTCCGTCAGTTTTAGTTCAATTGCTTTCAAATTTTCACAGAATAATCTTAAGATGTTGTACATTAATATAAAACTAGTATTAAAAAATGCTCTGACGAGCACCAAAAAAGATTAATATGTTTTTAAAGTATGAAAAAGTGTTTGACAAGAGCTTCTAATTGAAAAAGAGAAAGGACAAAGGGTCCCTTCTTGGCTGCAATTCACTGTCAATGCCAAATTTGAAAAAATCATATTTGCGCTTTTTCCATATAAAAGAAATCAGTCATTGTTACGATAAAATTGTATAGTGCAAAGGCATAATTAGAAAAGACGAAGGGTGATTAAACATGAATGTAAAGCAAAACAGGGCCAAAAACCATAGTTCCCGCAGCCAGTGTTGAATTCAGAAACTTTTCTCCGGGAGGGTCTTCTGTGGCTTTAATAGAATGGAGTTTTAAGGGGATCATACTTTTTTACCAATAAAAACTCAAAATCTCAAATTTTATTGGGAGGGGGGGGGGGCATTTGATACCTTCGGTAGGGAATGTCCCCCCGGCCCACCTCCTGCATTCAACACTGCCTGCAGCGTATCACATTCACGTAGTCCCACCATAAACTGTCGCAGTGTAAAACAGCACAGAAAACTGATTTGTTGTGCAGTTGATGCAGAGTCAAGAATGCAGTTAACATGTAAAGCATGATTGAAAGTTTTACGCAGATTTCTTTTATATGGAAAAAGCGCAAATATGATTTTTTCAAATTTGGCATTGACAGTGAATTGCAGCCAAGAAGGGACCCTTTGTCCTTTCTCTTTTTCAATTAGAAGCTCTTGTCAAACACTTTTTCATACTTTAAAAACATATTAATCTTTTTTGGTGTTCGTCAGAGCATTTTTTAATACTAGTCATTTAAATTTTTTGATAATTATATATTGAATATAAGAAAACCTCAGTTGCTTTTAAATATTCCCAGTACTTTTTCCCATTTCGCTCAATATTAAACTATTTAATCAATGGGCAAAAAACGTGAAAAAACGAAATTAATATTAATTTATTCGTACAGAAATTGACAGATTCAATTAATTTTAGATAATACATATTTTGTAGAAAAATAATGCGAATAGAAATTTTTATTCTTTTCGCATAGGATTTGTGGCATTCTTATTTACTTGTTTTAAAAATCAGATGTAATAAATATGAAATATTTCCGCCATTAGTGCCATTTTTGGGATCATGACACCCAAAGGTCGCTAAACATAACTTTATAGTCAATGCACATAAAAACGAGTTTTCCCATTTAAATTAAAAAAAAAAAGTAAAATATTTTTATTTCTTCTTCCTGATATCCATTGGAATAGCTTATTCCAATTATTGAATAATATTCTAGGACATTTTCAGGGAAATTATAGGTTAAGTTATCTTCCTTGGAGAAAGTCGCTCGAAATACAGCCTTAATAGATTTATGTCAAACCAAAGATGAAAATATATTGAAAATTCATTTCTAATATTATTTGTAAAATTGACATTGAAATCACCAGCTGTAATTAAATTTTTATATAATATACAGTGGAACCTCAGTTCACGATCCATTCTTGTATCTGAATTTCTGTATGTGATATAAATATTTTGGGCGCTCTATCTCAAGAACTAATGCATGGGATTAAAAAAAATTATATTCAGGCAACGCCGACTATATAGTACCGACCAAGCCATTTCGCGAAAAACCGCCGAAAAAGTGAAGCTGGATTTAGCTTCAAACTTTGAACCATTTCATTGAACCACGTGTAAATCCACGTGACGCAAACTCTGCCCAAGTTAGCATTGAATAAGCTGCTTTCTGTTCTGTGCACATGTTTGCACACGTGTCATTGTTTTGGTTCAGGGTTTACATGATTGGTCTGAATAACTTAGGAAAAGTATCAGCGTCCTCTGGCGGGAGACTTCCTACATTAATCTCAAATAGACAGGCCTTTAGTTCTAGTGGGCCATGATTCAGGAAATCCCTGATATAAATTGATGCTGTTTACATTTTGATTTAAATCGTTCAACAGATGGCTTAATCGTGTTGCATTTTTCATTATTTTCGCAGTAGTTCTATCTCGAGAATTAACGCACGGATTTTCATCAAACATCAAATTCAGTTAATCTTTATATGAATTGGCTTTGTTTACGTTTTGGTTTCAATAACCGAACACATGGCACTGCTATGCTGATTGTTCCGATTACCAAAATATCTCTATCGCAGGAATTAATGCACAAATTTTCATCAAACTTGAGATTTAGGCACACTTTGATTTATATTATTGCTCATTGCGTGTTTTGGGTAAATCTCCCAACAAGTGTCGCATATATGCTGTATTTTTCCCGATATCCGCAACAGTCCTACTTCAAAAACTAATGTTCGAAATTTCATGTCTTTAGAATCCTCACGGTGAGCATATGACTTATTTGATTTTGGCTCTGTAATAATGAATTTTGACGCATTAAATGCATGAGATAGAAAATAGTTTTGTGGTTACCATATCCGACTAGTTCTTTATCATCAGAGTAACCGACGGTTCGTCTACACCGTATTGTTTAGCTATCATCGACCACTATCATCGTTCTTAAGTTTTGTCACTACTTCTTTTCATAATTGATCAGTAATTCGATTAAGCTTCTTACTACTGCTATCACTAAACGCTTTTTCATTCTTAGAAGTCATAATAAAAGCTAAAATTTTCGCGAAACTGATTAAAATTAAAACAATAAGTTAAATTTTTTACTGTACTGAAGGTCACAAAGCACTCTAATACGCTCACTTTACTCCAAACTTGACCTATAACAAGAGTTATGTGAGGGTTGCCAACTGAACTATTCGACAGCTTTTGTCGCGAATCGAGTTATCCTACGCCGAAAGAGTAAAATTTTTATCACTGAAGCCGGTCATAAACCGAACATGTCAAAAACAGAAAGGGCCGTAAACCAAGGTTCCACTTTTTTTGACCGATAAGTTTCCAAATATGGCATTATTTATATATTCAGTGGCGATGATCATTATGCAACTTGACGATTTAGCCGATTAAATTTGCGATTTTAAAGTAGCGTTTGTTAATAACGGAAAATTGAGAATTTCTATTAGGAAAATTAGGATAATTAATATAATTTTTATGCACGGTTTTAAGTAAACTCTGATTTTTTTTCATAATTTGAAATTTAGTTCATTTGGAAATGGAAGGGAGAGGGAAAGTATATCTTTGCAATGCTTTTTCGACAATATCTCAAATAAAAATACTTTTAAATGCCAATAATTGTTGATCGTAAATGTTACATTCACTTCACACCATCACAAAAGTTTTTTACATGACTACGTGTTTTTTTCATTTGATGCTTTCCTGGCACAGATGCCATATATACACGACATTGTGCGATATTCTTCTAACGGCAATTTCGCAAAAGCTTAGTTTTCAAATTTCAATTACATACATATATATTAAGGTACTATTTAGTTATCCCGTCGATGACTTTCGCCAAACTATGCAAATTGCCAAACTCATAGCGAAATTATACATATAGACATAATTTTCATTTTAAATAACACAAAAAAATAATTTGTAGAATCTTAATAAAAAATACAAAGTCCAAATAAAAATCCCTTAATGGCGTTTTAAACACGTGCATCCTATTTAATGTCATTGAATTCGACATTCACGATCATCCATTATTGGTATATAGTTTGGCGATGGTTTTTTGGTCGACGGGATAAGTAGTACTTCTATTAACTATTTTCTATTATTTTCAAAAGAAAATAATGAATAAAAACCGGTGATAATTGATTATCCCATCGACAAAAACTTATCGCCAAATTACACTCTAAATAAAAAGGAGTGACTATTTACTCCAGAGGAGTGCATACTCACTCTATCGCAGACTCAAAATATGCCCAACCTCTTTAGAGTGACTATTCACTCTGAGCAAAAGTGGAATCATTGACTCTTTCAAAGAGTGAATACTCACTCCTGGGAAGTGAATATTCACTCTAAACAGGGGTCAATAATCACTATTTCTGAGGAGTGACTATTCACTTTTGCTAAAGGAGTGCGTCTTTTCACTCCTAGAAGGAGTGAGTAGTCACTTTTTCATAGGAGTGAATGTTCTTTTTTTTTTTTCAATAAATTCTTTTTTTTTTTTTTATTGCAATTATGAGCACTTTAAAAGAATCGTATCTTTTAGAACTTACAATGAAAATAAATACAAGCTCGGTAAAGATTGGAATAAAATACTTTATTGACAATATTTATTTAATTCCTATTATGTGACATTAATTGAATTTTTTAAGGGAAAACGTAATTAAAGTTACATATGAATTAAATTAGATTATTGACAGAAATAAACTATTTTATTCCTCTCTTTCTCCTTGTATTTGCTTTCATTAGTAGCCCCATAAATATATGATAGTTTTAAAATGCCCATACGCGCAAGTTATGAAACAGTTTTAAAATCTTAAACAGTCAATATTTTTTTTTTCAGATACCCATTAAGTTTTACATATTATTTAAATAAATCCATAATGCACATAAGTCATATTTAATTTCAATTTTTTATTCCCGTATATAGAGTAGATATGCATGTAACGGACACCCTTAAGGCATCTGACACTGCCGGCGAAGACACTCACGAGCTAATGCTAATCCTATGGGGCGGGATTTTTCTAATATCTCGTTTGCATTTCGACATTTTATTTATTTATATACTTATTATGCATTGAATAGCTGAAGTTCGTCTCTATATCGCATCTTTTTTACTTTTTCGATTTCGGTCGCAGATAATTTTAATAAAGTTTCTTTCACTTTCAAAACCGGTACCAAAAATGATTGGGTTATTCTAAAAAGTATCTGCTGCCAAAATTGAAAAAGTAAAAGTAAACAAATATTTAAGACAGAAAATATGTTTTTAATGACTTCTGTAACTTAAGTGTTTTTATTTAAATGGTGAACGATTAAGCCCTATAAGCCCCTCTTTGACTATGCCCTTAAATAATATTATCGGCCTCATGAGTAGTTTGATTGCCAGATTATAAAATAGACAAAACATTGATTCATTTTAAATAATAATAATAATAATAATAATAATAAAATGAAAAAAAAAATATTAAAATTTTATTAATCACATTAATATAACATTTTGATATGTGTAATTTAAAAATAATATTTGATTATTTAAGTTTTCTTTTAAGTCAATATATTGTATGCACTATAAACATTCCCCAAAATTGCATTTTTAGCAATTCCTATATGAGATGTACATTACTGGAAAATAACTATTTATAAACTAAATATAATAACTAACTATAAATATTAAACTTTAAAATTGAAACATTATTTTCCGCTTCCTGATTGCTTTAATTAAGAATATCAACAATAGTGCAAAATTATAAAATATGCAAGGGGGGAGCTACGAAAAAAATACTAAAAGCTACATTTTTATTGGTTATATTTTTATAAACCGAAAATATTCAGGGGCGTTTATTACTAGCTTTGAAAAACATTTGTAATATAAAAAACAGTTATTTATCTCTTTAAAAATATTTCGTTTTATATAAGTCACACTACGAACTTTTAAAATTAATGAAGCAGTTTCAATAAACGTCAGATATAAAAAAAAGCACTTTGTTTCAATACTTAAATATCATGTTTTATTTTTAAATGTCTAGAAATACATACGTCACAAAAAAAAGTTTACAACAGATATAAATTTTATAACGGAATAAAATTTATTGTTAGATTCAACAATTTCTCAAAAATATTGCCATAAGAGAAATTCCTATTCGAATTATTTATTTAACTTCAAAAAGAAAAAAAAATAAGTACTTTAAGATAAGACTGAGTCAGAATAATAAAATCACGTAATTGCTAATGATGTTTATATTGTATGACTTGTGTCAGCATTTTTTTTTTCCTGAGGAGATAGAATGGCTGACACATAGCAAATGATTTTCTGCATAACGTGAAACTGAACTAATTATTCACGAACTTTTGGGAACAAAAATTGAAATTAAACATAACTTACCTTGATAAATAATATCCTTTTTTTTCATAAATGATAATCCCTTGTTTGGTAAATAATATTCATGTACTGTGACCTCTCTGTTATTGAGTATTAATGAAGTATTATATCTTTTTACTGATTTTTTTTTCATTGTGATTCCAGAAGAAGAGATTAATCTAATATTTGGATTATTTTATAGCATACATATCGAAGCATATCATTCAAAGATCGAAATTTAAAATACGTTTGAATATTATTAATAAAACGAAATGAACGGAGATCCACATATGTGGAACCGAGGAAACGAAAGATTAATTTTAAAATGGCGGAAACGTTTTTCTTATCAGTAAAGGAAATGCAGGACATTTCTGATTGGCTGATGAGTCACTATTGATAGCGGAGTGAGTATTCACTCTTCGAAAGAGTTAACAGCTGACTCTTAAAAAAGAGTGCGTTTTAAAACCAAATAAGCCTAATTTTTTCAGGTTATATTATGAAAGGGAGTTTTTGAAAATGAAAAATTGACATATTTTGGTGTTTTTCATTATTTTACTCCATATATTGGATCAAAGTTTAACGGATTTTTTTTTTTCTTTTTTTTTTTTTTTTTTAAGTTTATAATGCCGAGCTTTCACTCTCGTTGGTGGAGTGAGATATTTCACTCTCTTCAAAGGGGTAACATACTTCACTCTCGACAGCGGAGTGACATTTTTCACTCCTTTCTAGAGAGTGGGAAATTCCACTCTTTAACCCTTTCCGGCGCGGAGTAAGTTTAATTGAAATAATTATCTGCCACCAGAATTTATAAACGAATTTATTAGAGAATACGAACTTGCTTATTTTCAGGCATTTTATCAAAGGAAAATTTTAATTAAATATTCTTGGTGCCAGTAAAATTAAAATTAGGTGTCCTTTTTAAGGGACACCGCGCCGGAAAGGGTTAAGGAGTGTATTTTTATAAATTGCACTCTAAAAAGAGTGAAAATGTCTGTCACTCTCACAAAGAGTGACAGACTTCCAGTTTCACTCCTTCCAGTTTTAGAGTGTACATAATTAAATGCCAATAACGGATTATCATAAAGGTTACATTCAGTTTACATTAAATAGGTTACCCATGTTTGTTATACCATAATATGATTTTGAATTCAACTTTTTATTTGTACTTTTATTGATGTTTTACTAATTTATTTCTTCTTTCGTTATTTAAAATAAAAATTATGTCAATATGAATTATATGGTGAATAAATTGATGATTTGTAAAATTTGGCGAAATTGGTCGACGGGATAATCAAGTAGCATTGAAAAGTTTAATTAATAACTACAGAATGAAACGATTTATAAAATTTTAAAAAAATAAATAAAGGTAAATATATATATATATTTTTAATAAACATTAGCCCTGTTATCTTATCAGACGAAAATAACAAAATTTTCGTGCCAACTAAGTACCCTAATGCATATTTGACATTACATCCCTATTTAAAATCAGTTGAATGCTATTTAAGATACGGACAGAATGAAGTTTTTGTTTTACTCTATATCTTTTCCTTGTGTAAATGAGGATATGGTCATAATTAAAAAATCTTACATTTAGTTACTGAGGAGAAATTTTGGTTTTCCCATATACTTTTTTCCGATGTACTTGTTTTTTCCCCATTTTTTTCTACTAGTAAAATATTACTTCTCTGTTATCCCGTCGACCAATTTCGCCAAATTATACAAATCGCCAAACTAGCCAAATTATACACATTGACATATTTTTTTTATTTTAAATAACGGAAAAAGAAATAATTAGTAAAATATTAATAAAAATACAAACAAAAAGCCGAAATAAAAATCGCTTAATGACATTCTAAACACGTGAATCGTATTTAATATCATTGAATGTGACATTCACAATCATCCATTATTGGCATTTAATCTTAAAATTTGGCGATAATTTTTTCGTCTACGGGATAACCTAGAAGTACCCTAAAATTCAAAATGTTAGGACACTCGAGAAAATCACCCCATGGTCATATAAATGCATGTTATTTGAAAAAATAATTATGTATTCGACCAAAAAAATAATAACATTGCGTTCACAACTTTATTATTTAAAGAACTGAAACTAAAAGCTTCGCAATAAAAACAAATAACTATGTTTTTCACGTGATTTGTTTAATTTGAATGAATTATGATACATACATGACAATTTTTATATTAAACTTGGTGGCAATGAATAAAAAAAAACTACAATCGCAAAAGCAAAAGACAATATTCAACTGGAAGTTTAAGACATAAATTCGATTTTCTCAGAAACCGTCAAACATAAAAGACGAAAAAAAACTGTTCTAAGTTTTATCAAGACGATAAAAATAAACCAGAAACGAAGTTAATCCATCCATAATAACGTTAGCTATTGCTTGTTGAACTTTTCGTCTTTATTTTCTCGTTAAAAGTTAAATAAAAAACTACAGTAAACTGCGATAATTTTTTGAATGCTATCATTGTATTTGTCTCGTCGAGTTCTATCTTTTGAAACTAAAATCACTGTCGTACGTCAACTGGTTCGCTAGAAATTTCGAAAAGACGTTCGCATTTTCTATTTCTTAAACATATTATACCAAACGCTACCGCGTTTGCTATGATATAAAGTAAAAGAATAAAAATGAAAAAAAAAAAAACCTTACTACCTCTTTAAGTATTTCAAAATATCTAAAAAATTCGGTTGTGAATTCCATTGACAGACGATAATTTCTCATTTTATTACAGATTTTGCCCGTGCAGGAAAGGGTTAAGTGGTTAAAAAAATAAAGGAATGTAGTTCTAAATTAAAAAAAATACATTATTCTACATGAAAATTCTGGTGTGAAATATTTTTATATAACTAGGATAGAATTTCCGGTCTTGCTAGTGTTAACTCTTTAAATGGAATATGTTTTATCCCACCTACACTCAGGGAGACTCTCACCAGAAACTTTTAACGAAATTTCATACTTTTAACTTTAGTAACAAAATGGTTAAAAAATGGAAGAGGTCTTATAAGTTATTTCCTTTTTCTTATATTAAATCTTTTTTTTTTTCAAGATTTTTCCGGTTTGAATACAGTTTTATAGGGGAAATTATTGTTTGCCCTTCAAGCGGTTAATGTATTGATATTTGGAATTTCTGTTTTAGCAATAGATTATATGGAACATATTTATTAGTATCAGGCAACAGAATGTCTAGTGATAATTTGTGATGCAGAAAAATACAATAGAATAGTTTGTTCTGATAAAATAAAAGAACAGGAAAAAAAAGTTTTGGAAATCAAAGTTATTTTAATGAAAAAATAAGGGAGATAAAAATTTGATTAATATTGTCATTTAGTGCAGCATTTGCAAATAAAAGAAAGAATGAGCTAAAGACATATACAGGAAACTAAAGCAGTTGAAAATGCATTCTATAGAAACGGAATTTGCTTTTATTTTTTTAAGGCATGCTTTATATTCAACGTAATCAATAATCACTTTTTAAAATGTTATATGGACATTCAATATGGCATTTTTTCAACCTCATTTTAAAAATGCTCGCGCCAAATAATCAATAGTAATCGTGTCCCAACAATACAAAGACATTTCTTGTTTATTGTGTGAAGTATCGGAAAAGAAAAACTTGAAGAAAAAAAAACGCGAATATTTTCAATTGCTATTATGAAAGTCTTTTCAATAAATCAATACATTACTTGCTTTTCATCTATAATAAACATCTTATAGCATGCAATTGAGTATGTTTTAAAGAGAAAAAAAATCTTTTCACATAAAAGGAAATAGAATTTTTGCAAGTTATTGATTTTAAAATACTTAAAATAGAGTATAACATATTTTTTTCCTCCCATTTCTTTTTTAGAATACTTTAAAAAGTCATATTGGTTTCTTTCTTTATATAAAATATAAGTTTTATAAAAAGATTTGAAGCATCACTTATTCTAAAAAGAAAATTATTGATTTTCAATAAATTAAGAAAATTCGCGCAAATTCATATAATCCTATTTCTGTCCCTTGTTATAAATAATATATAATAAATTGTAGATAATCTCATTGAAGACTTTTAAAAATTGAAGTACATAAGATTTGAATTAAGTGGTTAACACTAGCCCATCCGTAAGATGGGGAATATATTTTGGCTAAAATTATTCTCATTGTAAAACAAGTTCAACCTTTTGAAGGGCGATGGCTAGAGGGTTCTTGCCACCTAATTTTAATTCCAAAATTGACAAATGGCACCCAAAATATTTTAATAAAATTTTGATTTTTCAATGAAAGTTAAAAATAGCAAGAAGAGATTTCTAAGAACTTGAAATCATTTACTTTGTTTATCTCATTTCGTTGCAACTGACATATAAATTATTTCTTGAAATTTTTTCTGGTTCGAAACGACAATTAGTCCAGTGACCGGTGTCGAATGGATACATTCTCGGCGTTCTAGTGTTAAATGCGTTGGACTATATTTTCACCCATCTCCTCTCAAGGAAATTCTCACCAGAAACTTTTAGTGAAATATCATACTTTTAACTTTGGCGACAAAATGGCAAAAGAAAAAAAAAAAGGAAAGGAATATATTAAAATTTTATTAAAAATTTTCCTTTATAAATTCAATATTACAGCGGCATTATTGCTTGCCACTCAAACGGTTAATCTACTGATATCCAAAAAACGGAGATTTGGAAATCCTGTTTTAGCAATAGATTATATAGAACATATTTATCAGTATCAGGCAAAAGGATGTGTAGTAATAATTTGTGATGCAGCAAAATACCATAGAATAGTTAGTTCTGATAAATAACAGAACAGGAAATTAGAAAAAAATATTGGAAATCTAAGTTATTGGAGTGTAAAATGAGGGAGGTAAAATTTTTATTAATTTTGTCATTTAGTACTGTATTTTGAAATAAAAGAAAGAATGATTTAAATACATAAACAGGAAACTTAAATAGTTAAAAATGCATTCAATAAAACGGAATTTGCTTATTAGAACCTTTTAAATCGAATATATATTTTTAAAGCCATGCATTATAGTCAACATAATCAATAACCACTTTATAAAGTGTTATATGGACATTCAATATGGCATTTTTTTCAACCTCTTTTTAAAAAAGCACGCGCCCAATAATCAATAGTAATCGTGTCCCATCAATACAAAGACATTCCTTGTTAGTTGTATGAAGTATGGAAGAAGAAAAATTTGAAGGGGAAAAAATTGAAATATTTTCATTTGCTATTATGAAATCATTTTCAATAAATCAATACATTACTTGCTTTTCATCTATAATAAACATCTTATAGCATGCAATTGAGAATGTTTTAAAGAAAAAACATTCTTTTCACATAAAAGGAAATTGACTTTTTGCAGTTTAATGATTTCAAAATACTTAAAATTGAGTATAACATGTTTTCTTTTTTCTGTTTCATCCCACGTGTTTTTTTTTTTCAGAATATTCTAAAAAGTTTTAGCTTCTTTTTTATATAAAATATAAGTTTCGTAAAACGATTTTAAGCATCACTTATTCTGAAATGAAAATTATTGCTTTTCAATAAAATCAGAAAATTTGCGCAAATTCGTATTATCCTATTTTTGTCGCTTGTTATAAATAATATTAAATAATAAATTATTGATAATCGCACCGAAAGAGTTTTAAAATTCGATGTAAATAGGATTTCAATTATGCATAGCTTGGGCACACATACATAGATATACAGGATGTTGCCGAATTCGATTGGCAAATTTTGATTGGTGATCGGAAAGAAGGATTAAATCAAAAGGGTGAAAAATCACCAAAGAACGCAGAGGTTTCAAAAATGCTTATTTGGTGAGATATACAGTGTAGCGGAGATTATCGCTACATATCTTTTCCCCTTCATAAATGCAATAATTATTTCCCTTTAATAAATTCCTTGTTTTATTTTAATTTCCCTTTTCACTATTAAACCCATTAGTTAAAGTAATTCTACATTTAATAGTTAAGTTCTAACTTTCATCCTCCCACTAATAGAAGTTAAACTTTTCATCTTTTGGAGCTCTCTGTATAAAATAATAATGAAACTTCCTTTCTCACAAATTTTCTGTTGCGTCTGTGAAAAACATCTGCCCATAGATATCGCACTTATTAACAAATTAAAGAAAGCTCTGGGCTTTGTTCATCATAATCTTTTATCCGTTACATTTTTAGCCCCACCAGTGGCCGCGAGGTTCTGACCTCCAAACTGGTAGACGGTAGGTGCTGGGTTCGAACCCAATCGCGACCGTCGGCCTAACCGTTCGAAGTTTTCCGTGGTTTTCTTCGAACCTTGCGTAAATACGGGTTAGGTTCCCTTAGAAAGACCCCCACGGAGGGCAACCCACCCCATAGGGCCTATATCCCATAGCGTAGATAATCGGCCGACATAAATACACCACACCACACCACACCGTTACATTTTTATTAACATCTGCCTCACACACCCTGTTTTCATTCTCACAATTAATGCTTAAAACTAGAAATACTTTTATCTCTGTTTATCCTGACAGTGCTTTCTTTCTGTTCAATTGCGCATCTGGGTAATATAATTGTGGTCAGCAAAACTCCAATTTAAGTAACGGCCTGCTTTGCCCTTGTCTATTTCCCAGGCTTAAAATATTTCTGTAACCCTATAAAATATTCGCAGATGTGAAAATAATCCTTGGGTTCCCAGACCGCAAATGTAGTCACTGATACTGAACGTGTGGTTTATTAAATGTCGCCAAAATTCTTTGTATGAAAGACTTCTGATGCCTTTTGGCGATAAGGGCTATGACGTTGTATCGGCACTCCACTGATTGCCATCATACAGACAACATGTAGCTCACTAGAGCTCTGAGAATTCCCCCCCCCTTATGGGGAACTTACAGTGTGTTAATTCTTGCAAAATAAATGCGTCCTAAAATGTAACTCTCTTTTCGGAGTTTTTTTGTGTGTGCTTCTTTTTGGTAATTCACCTGGGCCTATGAACGAACACCTTTACATATTATATCTGGTGCATCAGGCCTTTGTTTTTTCTCCGGTCAAAAAAAAACGCACACACACACAGAGAGTTTAAAAAAATTAGTAAAAAAAATCTTCGACGAAAACACGTATGCACTGACGGACGAAAGCACCGACGTACGTCAACGGGTCAAGACTACGCAAAAAAAGGGGCAGCATTCCCCGAAGTTCCAAGGCTGTCTGTACTTCATAGTGTGACGTATTCCCCTACATCCGAATCGAAACTTGCGACAGTCTATATTATTCATTCATGACTTCTCCCGCACTCAAGAAATGTTTTATCTTCTTTCTTTTTCTCCCTGTGGTTCTGCAATATCTATGAAGGTCACAATTTATCAGCTGGTTGTTTCGCCGGAATATGGGTCAAGTGTTTTCGGCTCCGGACTGCAGCATTCTGTGTTTCATTTTACCCTGCGTTGTGATATGGCTAAGTTTTTTTTTGCAGTGTTGTGATGGTGAATCACAAAAGTGTAATTAGTGGTGGTGTGTTTCATCATCTACGTTCCTGTGAGGTGTGCAACAGATTAGTGAGAGCCCACATGTAATAGATATGCAACATATTGTAAACCTGAATCATCGTGCTGTGTGTCAACATTCGAGAATGCTAAAATGAATAAAAAAAAAGTTTGTGAAGAAAAAAAGTGATTTCCCTCGCAACGCCAGCTGATGTTTGTGTTATGTGTCGATGAGTGATTAGTTATGTCAGCGCACCATAAGAAAAGTTTGTGTAGCACAAAATGTCTATGATTTTCCATACAGCTTATTATTATAAAAAAAAAGAGAGAAAATTTATGCGTTACGGGTCGTCGAACCTGTACGCACCTTTTTTTTAGCTTAAATCGTTGTCAACAACAAAATTACAGTGATAAAGTACTTTCAGTACATTTAGTGTGTGTTTGTGCTGCTCTCGTTCTCTGAAGGTTCAGCCACTGCGTCAAAATTACTGATTTGCATAGTTAGATCTACAACGGCAGTCTAGTAATGCTAAGGTTTGCTAGTAAAATGGGTCGTCGCACCCAGTCTTACATATGTTGTAAATGCATATCAATTCTAGCAAAAAAAGTGACGTGAACTAAACAAAAAAAAAAAAAAAAGTGACAGAAACATGTTTCAGTACTAGAAGTTTCTATTTAAAATAATAATAATAATAATAATTACTCAACATAACATAGAAACACATTTTCTTAGTTCTTACAGATAATTCATAATGAAAATAGTTTGTGTTCTTTTTATCAGCTTGAACAGAGAAGATTTTTTTTTAAATTTAAATATAGTGCATTTTTGAAATTTTATGTGTATTAACGTAAACAATATACATTTTAAATTTTAGTATTTAATTTGCACTTTTGAAAGCATTCTTCTCTTTTCATGCTCACTTTTCAAAAGTATTATTATTTTCAATGCATATTGTTTTAGTATTTATGTGTTGTATACTTAAATATCACAGTTTTTTTATTTTATGTGTTCGCGCATTATTTTTCGCTGACATTACTTGTCCTTAATTAATGGCAGTTTGAGATTCGTATTCTCGTTTTTACTAAATTTTTTTTGCCATTAACTTCGCCAGTACCTTCTTAAACAAACCTTTTGAAACTGTTTAGTTTCTATTTGACATGTAAAAAAAAAAAAAAAAAAAAAAGAAATTTTGTGTTTGCATGTTTTTTTAAGAAAAAAAGAGGTATTATTTAGTGTCTGCATTTTCGTGTTTTGTTTTCTGTGCTCACAGATTGTTTACCACCCCCCCTCATTAAATGTGTCTAGATTAACTCGTAATTTGGCAGCGTTTGCCCTCTGACTAATGCAAAATTTAATTTTTGGTTTGGACTTGCATTTTTTTATGTTATTTCCCCCAAATTATTAATTTTAATACTGTGGTTAACAGTCAGATTTGTTTTGGTGCACCTAGTTTATTTATAAATCTTTCTTTTGATTTATATTAGTGCATTTTCCTTTTGGTAAACATCTTTGGCTGATATTGAGCTAAAACAAGCTTCAGCTACTTCCCAAACAATGTCAGAGAGAGATAATAAATTTGGGTCTGCTTTTGGACAATCACAGGTTTCAATATCCCCTTTACTTGAATTTTATGAGGAAAATTTAACAAAGTTTTCAGACACAATTATCGCTGAAGCCACAGCATTTCAAAATCAAATACAAAATCAAAACAACACTGATGCACTTATCTCTAATTTTAAGGAACTCAAATTCACAATCCAATGGGATCTAAACATTTTGAAAGAGACCTTTCAAGTACTCAAAGATGAATATGCTAAGGTAAAACATGAAAAAGAAAATTTATTTTTGGTAAATAACAAACTTTTGGAATGTGTACGTGACTTGTCTCAGGAACTAGAAAGTAAAACTAAACCTCACATATCAAATACTCAATAAAATAAGCTTTTTAAGAAAAAAATATCAACCGACTTCAAAAAAGCGCTAAAAAGAATTAAATAATTCTTTAAAATTCTCTAATGACAAAACGTTATCCAATAAGCACACATCGGATATCAGGTACCGGCATAAAAAACGGTTAAATTTAATATGTATAATTTAATATCCACCGAACATAGATTTTAGAGATAATATTATTTTACAAGAGATGAATTGACATATTTATGATTTATTTTATGAATATATACATATAAAAAGTAATGAATTACTTTTTGAAGTTGGTGCCAAACAATCACAATCGATAATAATTATCCCCATTTTAATTATGGTACTAGGCATAATTTAGCTACAATTCTTATATACATCAAATAGTTTGGCACCAACTTCAAAAAGTAATCCATTACTTTTTATATGTATATATTCATAAAATAAATCATAAATATGTCAATTCATCTCTTGTAAAATAATATTATCTCTAAAATCTATGTTCGGTGGATATTAAATTATACATATTAAATTTAACCGTTTTTTATGCCGGTACCTGATATCCGATGTGTGCTTATTGGATAACGTTTTGTCATTAGAGAATTTTAAAGAATTATTTAATTCTTTTTAGCGCTTTTTTGAAGTCGGTTGATATTTTTTTCTTAAAAAGCTTATTTTATTTCCTACTTTTTAGTTATGCATACCTTAATACATAATTATGTATACTGGCACAAGATAGCTCTTTGCAATGCATTACTAATGTACGCACTTTGATAAGTTCTGATGTATTCAGTTTACTTGTCACTGTTTGATTGTCAACTTTTCTGAAACCACTTACAATATCGGTTAGTATCGTTGTGAATCTTAAGAATTTCTTTGTATGGTAACTTCTTCAGACAAGATCTGCCACTTCGAAAAGCTACCGCATTTATGAAATCTTAGTCTGCATCGAATCCTACGGTCATCGAAAGTAGGTATCAAAAGGTGACAATCCATCAAGTAAAGTGCCCTTACACATAAGAGCGTGACATAGTGGTTCCATATATGAGCACGCAGCAAAATGAGTTCATATATTAATGTATAGTAAAATACTTTTCTAGTGTAGCCAGTCAAAAGTACTTCCCCTTCACTCCGAAAAAGGAAAAAGAAAGATTTTAGCAAAAATCGCACTATGCTTCAATCGATAAACTGCAACAATCTAATACCTATACAGGCAGTAATGGCATCGGAAATGAACAGTGGCGATTCGACGAGGAATCTTAAACTCATAACCAATACCTGGCTGCCTCTATAAGAGAGTGACAGCATTTGATTCCAAAATATTTCTTTTACAGACGCTTTTGTCCCAACAACACTGTTAAAAATTTGAAACTTTTGCTGTACATTGTTAAAAATCTGCTGCATTTTTTTTCTACGCACTCCAGCACTTGTATAGAAAACGGTTACTTGACTGTATTAAGGAGCATTGTCATAGGTCGCAGTAGAGACATTATATACAAGCGGCGGAGGGCGTTGCAACAAAATGCAGCAGATTTTTAACAGTGTATCATCACTTCACCGCTTATATAGAAAACGATTTGTTAAATGCATTATGAAGGATTCTCATTGATAAAAATAAAGATATTCTATAAAAGCGATGGAGTGACGATGCAGCAAAAGTTGCAAATTTTTAACCGTGCATTGCATTGCCAGGCATTTTTTATTATGGAATTTGATGATGATTTCCAGGAAGAATTCGATTGTATTCGTAGAAAAGTTAACAAGATTGACGAAAATTGCCCGCTCAACAAGATGGTTGGTGACTCGTTTTTGTCCAGAATCGTTTCAACCAATTATATACTGTGCTATATGTGTCGTCATATTCATATCGAGGAATCCTACAGTGTAAAAAAATTGACACTTTTGCTATATCATCAGTCTATTGCTTTTATAGAAAACGATTACTTCACCCAATTACGAAGCATTCTCATGGGTCAAAAGAGAGATATTCTACAAAAGCAGGGGAGTGACGATGCAGCAAAAGGGTCACATTTTTTACAGCGACACTGTAATCGGAAATGAGCAGTGGCGTATTCAATGAGGAATCTGAAACTCATTACCTGTACCTGGCTGCCTCTATAAGAGAGTGATAGCATGTGATTCCCAGATATTTCTTTTACAGACGCTTTTGTCTCAATTACACTGCAAAAACATTTAGCCTTTTGCTGCATTATCATCACTCCACCGCTTTTATAGAAAACGATTATACTGTTTTATGGAGAATTCTCATTGGTCATAAAAGACATATTCTATAAAAGCTGCGGTGTGACGCTGCAGCAAATGGATCAAATTTTTAACAATGTATCATGGAGCATTCTCATGGGTCAAAGGAGAGATATTCTATAAAAGCGGGGGAGTGACGATACAACAAAAGGATCAAAATTTTTACAGTGTACACTGTAAAAAATTTGGCCCTTTTGCTGCATCGTCAATCCACCGCTTTTATAGAAAACGATTACTTCAGCCTATCGTGGAGAAATCTCATGGGTCAAGAGAGAGGTATTCTATAAAAACGGGGGAGTGATTATGCAGCAAAAGGGTCAATTTTTTTACAGTGTACACTGTTAATAAATGTGAACCTTGTCCAGTTAGGATTTCACACTTTGAAAAGATCGTGTGTCTATGTAAGTGTAACTTAAAAACATGAAAAATGAACGTTTCTAATTGGTCGATTGCTTCGAAAAGATATTGAATTTTAATGTTTTAATTTTTTAAAAAGTTCTAATCAACAGATTTTTATGAAATTTTAATGGGACCACATGGGCCCCATACGCTTTCAAACAAAAAAAGAATTATCAAAATCGGTTCATATTTAAGAAAGTTATGCGTGAACAACAAATACATACAGGTCGAAATCATAACCTCCTCCTTGAAGTCGGTTAAAAAGATATCACTCCTTCGGTTAATACTGCTTGTTTAAAATCTGTTCAGAATATGTCCACACTGACAGATAACAACCTCATTATCAAATCTCCACACACTACAATACATGAAGGTTGCAATACAAATCCCTCTTTCTCTAGTAATCAACAGGTTAATGAGTTATGTGACAGTAACAATTTTCATCCCAGTATTTTCAGTACCCCTAAGAAAGATAGTACCAATTTTATCCCTGTTGTAATCATGCGTTTGCCTGAAAATTTTAGCATACCTGACATTATTTTGGCTATTTCAAATCTAACTGATAATTCTTCGCCTCCCATTCAATTTCAAAGCAAAATAAAAATAAAGCATTGTAATTTATTTAACTGGATTTTTCTAATGCCATCCCACTTTGCTGAAACTTTGCTTGTACATAAACATATTATTATTTAGGCCACAAAATTTACTCTTAAAAGGTACATAGATATAAGAAGATGTTTTACATGTCAAAGTCTATTTCATTTAAGTAAGTTCTGCCCTAATGACATAATATGCCCTGTCTGTGCTATGTCTCATAAAGATCCTAATTGTGTAAACACACCAAAATGCATTAATTGCATGAGGTGCAATGAATCAAGTAATACCCATTTTGACATTCAACATACAGCTTTTTCTCATAAATGCCCAGCTGTCAAGAGATATATAAACATACAAAGACAATTGCTTCATACAACTGAGTCTATTTCAAATGAGAAATAATATTTTTTTCTCTTCATTTTAATTTTCCTGGTCACACAATACATACTAAAGGATGAATTCACTACGCTTTTTTTTATGCATTCTTTATATATTTTGACAGATTTGTTTTTCATTTTTTATAAAACATTTAGTATTTTGTTCCCTCACATTTCCTGTTACACTTTAAATTTTACCAAATTGTCTACACATTAATCTTGTGTACAAAAGTATTGTATTTTTCTTTATTCGGCTATCAAGCGCGCAGATGGTTGAGTAATAGAAAGAAGGCAAGTAAGAGTGAAAATTTTGATGCGGGTCGTCAATTTTGTTTTTCATTTGGTTTTGGTTGGTTCGTGTTGGTGTACACAATCATTTTAAACATAGTTACTCAATCAAACACACTTTCTTCTCCCTTTAATGTTTTGTTTTGCAATAACAGGAATGCAGTTAACAGTAACAATATTTCAACTCTATTGTTACACAGGCTACATTTTCCACATTTAATACATTTTTCATGGTGTAGATATTTTTTTTTTGATTCTCAATTAAGTTTTAACTTTAAAAGGATTGTTGACAGTATAATTACATTTTTACTTTCCTCAACTTTGAGTTATATTTTTGTTCTTTCAACTTATGGTCATGTGTTTTTCTCTAGGTCAAGGTATATTAGATACCAGGTCATGTGATTTCTTTTACACACTCTTTTTTTCTTTCATGTGTTTTTACACAAGGTCATGTGCTTTTTCTCTAGGTCAAGGTATATTAGATACCAGGTCATGTGATTTCTTTTACACACATTTTTTTTCATTCATGTGTTTTTACACAAGGTCATGTGCTTTTCTCTAGGTCAAGGTATATTAGATACCCGGTCATGTGATTTCTTTTACACACATTTTTCTTTCATGTGTTTTTACACAAGGTCATGCGTTTCTCTAGGTCAATGTATATTAGATACCCGGTCATGTGTTTTCTTTTACACACATTTTTTTTCTTTCATGTGTTGTTGCACAAGGTCATGCGATTTTTTTACACTATCACATCGTTTTTTTTTCTATATACACTCAGTCATGTGCAATACACTAGGTCATGTGGTACACACTAGGTCATGCGAATACACTTTAGGTCATGTGCAACATATCAGGTCATGTGGTTCTTTCATTTTTTTCTCTTATTTCTCGGGTTGAGGATTGTACACCAATTTCACTTGTTTTCTCAAAACTGGTTCATGAACTCACACAATAACACACAACACAGTCATGTCATGTGTTTACATTTTTACACTTTTATCATGTGATATGAATCCTTCCCTTATTAAATATACAAATTACTGTGTATTAGGTAGTTGAAACCCTCATTCACACAAATATCTTGAATATTTTTTTTCTTTTAACACACTTACCGTTAAATTCTCTACGGTTCATTTTTTTTGTTTTCTTTTCGTTAAAAGGCTCATTCAAACACACACAAAAAAAAAACAATTGACATTTTTTACTGTTTGTCATGCTCACACTTAACCATTTCATCTTAATTGTTCAAGGTTAGATTTATTCCCTTTACATGTTACAGTACTTCAAACGACACTTAGTTCATTTTTGTTTGTCACATTTACATTGCATGTTTATTTGGATTTTTTTTTCACACTACATGTAAATTCCCTTGTTACACTTACCTCTTTTTATGTAGTGGCAGTACATAAAAAGAAGGTCTCTTACTTCACTAATAATTAATTTTCATTACATGCATTTTATCTCAACATTGTAGTTCAACAATAATTACAAATTATTTTGGACAATGGAATAGTACCATGCAAAAAAAAAAAAAAAAAAAAAAAAAAAAAAAAAAAACCACAAAAAAACACAAAAAAAACCTTGTATCATTCTTATTTTTGAAATATTCCAGTTGTAGTAGCACCTGAACCTGACTATTTTGTTTTGCTTTTACCCGGACAGACTGTTTCAATTTATGAGATGGATTACATTTCATCTTATACTTTTATTTTATTTTTCTAATTTATCCCCCAAAAGTCGTGAACCGTTCAAAATTGTGCCCTAAGGTTTCACGCCACTCTTGTCTTGCGAGACATTTCATTTTCACCTTGAATTGGCCTACCAATTCTTTTAGGTTAAATTTTTATGTGACTTCCAAGCGCGCTCCTTTCGTAGATCAGTGCGATTTTACTGAGGAGCGGGGTGGACTTATATTGTACGCAATATGGGTTCGTCCACTACTCCCTCTCCCCCTAGGGCCGACGTCTTAAACCGAAGCCATAATACTTGTACTTTTTGTACAAGAATAAGGGCTACAACCTTTTTATGGGCATGCCACTGGCATCACTTTTTTTAGTAGTCCTGTGCCTTATGCACAAATTTTCCTTTTCAATTTTTAACAACATACATTATTTTAAGAACATATTATTTTAGTTAGTTTTCTTTTATTTTTATTTTTGATATATACTATTTCTGTTTTGTGTTTTATAAATATATATTTTTGCTTGCAATTATGCCATTTTGATCTAAAAAAAGATCAATTTAAAGAGAAGTTATCAAATACTAAGCTATCAGGTGATCACAAATAAATAAATAAATAAAATACTTCTCTCAATTTTTGTTCATGACATAACAAAATAAACAGCTGGTACCAGCGCCACAACAAAGAATTTGAATAAAGGATCCGATATTAGGTAAATATTTTGTGGCAATTTTTGAAATATTAAGGAGCTCCCTGTCATTATAATTATAAAGATATATATGGCCATTGTTTTTATTTACATATGCTGCAAGCAAATAGTATATTCAATCATTTTTGTAGTACTTATATATATATATATACTTGTATGTCTTTTGATATGTGTTTTTGTATATTTTGGTAGACGGCACGTTCAGTATCTTCAAAATAATGACAATAATAGTATTTAAAAAAAAAAAAACTTTAATACAAGTATAAAGTTTTTTTTGTGGTGGCCGGGGTGAGTTATGTAGCGGAGATTATCGCTACATATCTTTTCCCCTTCATAAATGCAATATTTATTTCCCTTTAATAAATTCTTTGTTTTATTTTAATTTCCCTTTTCACTATTAAACCCATTAGTTAAAGTAATTCTACATTTAATAGTTAAGTTCTAACTTTCATCCTCCCACTAATAGAAGTTAAACTTTTCATCTTTTGGAGCTCTCTGTATAAAATAATAATGAAACTTCCTTTCTCACAAATTTTCTGTTGCGTCTGTGAAAAACATCTGCCCATAGATACCGCACTTATTAACAAAATAAAGAAAGCTCTGGGCTTTGTTCATCATAATCTTTTATCCGTTACATTTTTATTAACATCTGCCTCACACACCCTGTTTTCATTCTCACAATTAACCCTTTCAAGGGCGGTGGCTAGAGGGTCTATCCACTTAATTTTAATTAAAAAAGTGGCAAATGACACCAAGAATATTTTAGTAAAATTTTCCTTTTGTAATGAAAGTAGAAAATAGCGGATTTATATTTTCTAAGAAATTCGTTTTATTATTCTGGTGTCAGTCAATTATTTCATCATTTTAGGAACAGAAATCTTCTGCCCTTGAAAGGGTTAATGCTTAAAACTAGAAATACTTTTATCTCTGTTTATCCTGACTGTGCTTTCTTTCTGTTCAATTGCGCATCTGGGTAATATAATTGTGGTCAGCAAAACTCCAATTTAAGTAACGGCCTGCTTTGCCCTTGTCTATTTCCCAGGCTTAAAATATTTCTGTAACCCGATAAAATATTCGCAGATGTGAAAATAATCCTTGGGTTCCCAGACCGCAAATGTAGTCACTGATACTGAACGTGTGGTTTATTAAATGTCACCAAAATTCTTTGTATGAAAGACTTCTGATGCCTTTTGGCGATAAGGGCTATGACGTTGTATCGGCACTCCACTGATTGCCATCATACAGACAACATGTAGCTCACTAGAGCTCTGAGAATTCCCCCCCCCCCCTTATGGGGAACTTACAGTGTGTTAATTCTTGCAAAATAAATGCGTCCTAAAATGTAACTCTCTTTTCGGAGTTTTTTTGCGTGTGCTTCTTTTTGGTAATTCACCTGGGCCTATGAACGAACACCTTTACATACAGGGTGTTTCATCATAACTGAACTTCGGTTGTTGATAAGAATGTTGAAAAAATAAAAACGTTACAATGGAAATGCAACGTAATGTACCTATTTTAAGTGAAATAAATGATTTAGTAATATGTATAGAAAATTTGACAACACTGTATTTCGCAAAAAAATTTACATGAAACAATTTATCAGAATCAGAGTACACAATGTGTCGAATTAATTTATGATGCTTCAAAATACCATTGAACAGTTATTTCAATAAGTAAAAGAACAGGAAAATAATATTGGAAATCAAAGTTATTTGAATGTAAAATCAGATTAATTTGTCATTTAATGCTGTATTCACAAATAAAATATTGAATTATTTAAATATATAAACATGAAACTAAAAAAGATAAAATGCATTCAATGGAAACGGAATTTGCTTTTATTAAAAGCGTTTAAATTGGAATAAGATTTTTTAAAAAAGAGCCATGCATCATAGTCAATGTAATCAATAACCACTTTATAAAATCTTACATGGACATTCAATATGGCATTTTTTCAACCTGCTTTTAAAAATGCACGCGCCAAATAATCAATAGTAATCGTGTCCCAACAATACAAAGACATTTCTTGTTCATTGTATGAAGTATGGAAAAAGAAAAATTTGAAGAAAAAAAACGCGAATATTTTCAATTGCTATTATAAAAGCCTTTTCAATAAATCAATACATTACCTGCTTTTCATCGGTAATAAACATCTTATAGCATGCAATTGAGGATGTTTTAAAGGAAAAATATCATTTCACATAAAAGGAAATGGATTTTTTCCATGATATTGATTTTAAAATACTTTGAATTGAGTATAAATTTTTTTTACATTTCCTCTCACTTCTTTTTTAGAATACTTTAAAAAGTCATATTAGTTTCTTTTTTTTATATAAAATATAAGTTATGTAAAAAGATATAAAGTATCACTTATTCTGATATGATTGATTTTCAATAAAATGAGAAAATTTGTGGGAATTCATATAATCCTATTTTTGTCCCTTGTTATAAATAACATATAACAAATTATGGATAATATTATCGAAAGAGTTTTAAAATTTGATATAAATAGCATTTGAATTATACATAGGTTGTGCACAAACATGTATATATACAGGCTATTGCCGAATTCCAGTGACAAATTTAGTTTGATGATAGGAAGGAAGGAGTTGATCAAGAGGATTAAAAATTGCCGTAAAACATAGGGACTCAAAAATGTTTATTTAACCCTTAAATGCATATTGTATCATTTTCGATACCATAAGTGTTCCCGATTTGTTGGGGGGGGGGGGTATTCACATATTCCGTATTCTCACCAGAAATTTCAAAGAGCAATTTTCACTTTACTTAATGACAGACCATTCGTAATTAAATAAAGAAAAATTTACTATTTAGATTTTTCTGGTATGAAATCTGAATCTTTGAATTGCGCATTTTTTGGAACGCGTTCTATCCTATGCATTTAAGGGTTAATGACAAATGCATGGTGTTCTCTCCTAATTCAAACTTGCGTTGTTGATAAGAATTTTGAGGGAAAAAAACACTGATGTGGTAATGCAATGATATGTACCTTGTTTGATGTGAACTGTTTTAATAATAATGGAATCTGTATTTTGAGACCATGGAAGCGCTTTTTCTGAAGGCCGGCTGCCTAGATAAGTGTTTTGAGTTTATCTATCAATAAATATTTTTGAAATGTAATGCATTTTGCATTTGATTTGGCAATAATATATCGAAATTGGTCAGCTATTCGATATAAAGACATAGTATCTCTAATAAAATCATGATAACATTTTATTCAAGAAAAAATTGTAGACGGAATTAAGGATTGGTTACACGCATTTTGCCAAGAACCTAACGTTTTAGAAACACGAATGTACCAGTGATTTTTCAAAAAAAATTCAATGTGTGGTATAAGATTATCATTGGCGGCTAATTCCGTAACATTTTTGTACCAACATTTAAAAATCTGTATATTTATTTTATATTTAACTCCGTATTGTTCTAATAGTGTAAGATATTTTTAAAAAAGGTACAAAAATAAAAAATAAGTTAGCCAGCCGCATCGTTCTACGAAAGATTAAAATAAAACGTGTGTATTGAAATTTTCACTTCGACGGAATATCTGTTCCTTCTCCCCCGCCGTCCCACCCCAAAAACCCTCTTATTTTACATTTATTGATTCTTGAGAAGTCCGAATACTTTATATCGCAAATGTGCAAATTCTTATGATTTAAAATTTGAATGAGTGTGTATACAGCAGTGTATTTCTAATTATTTCTATGTAAAACGTATTAAAAAACATTTTTCACAAACATCTGCAAAAAAATGAAACAAAATGTGAAATACTGTATTCTATAGACTAGAACGCTTTCCGTAAATTGTTCACGATCTGTTTAATTTAAACTTTTCAGCTGTGGTGAGCGAATTTCTTCTCCCTTAATTTGAATCCCCAAATATCACAGTGGCACCTTAATATTCGACTATATTTATTTGAAAGACATTAATACTTTTCTCCCCGTACATTTTATAGACTTTTTTGCCTGCAAACTATTGGTGCCAATGTGATATTTAGTTATTTTGCAGAATTTCACTCACTAGAGCTTAAAGGATGAAGAACGACTGTTAGAACGGAGACATTTTTATTTACCATTAAATATAAAATTCAAAAATCACTATCAATGGACGATATGTACATGTACAAAGTTTCAAACGGCTCAATTTGAAGAAAATCGGTGAGGGGAATGGGGGCTTGTTTGATTAACCCCTGAACTACGTAAAACGCGATAAATATTTTTTTTTCAGAAACAGATAAAATAAAAGGGGTATCTTTATTTTTTCAGGAGAAATACCAGTATTTTTTACCAAAAGAAAAAAATTCTAATTCAAACACGTGAAATTTCTCCTTATTTCATCAGAAATTTTTTGTAAGAAAATTCTGATACTGAAGAATTTCCTTCTTTTGAAATCCCAGGATTCGTAAGAACCCTGTGAATACACATCTCAAATTATTTTATGTCAGTTGCGTACATAAACTTTGTACTGTGAAATTAAAAACCCATCTATCAAGGCTGCCACAGGCGACTATTTTTTAATTCTAACTGGCACCACTTTTTTTAAAAGACTTTAACACTTTTTTTATACAGAAATTCTCTAAGAACAATGACAGCATTTGTAAAAAGAATCTATTTCAAAATTTTTATTAGAAAAATACTGGTAAAAACAGAATATAAACATAGTCGCTTGTGGCAGTCCCGATCTATGTCATTTAATCTCCTACTTACCGTGTATCCGTCGTACGTCCACGATCCAAATTTCATAAAACAAGTTTGTTCATCGAATGGGAAATACTCTATGTCCATCAGGCACGAGCTTTTGTAGATGGCCGGAGGTTTCCAATGAACCATGCCGTCCGAATGAAGAATGGCTTTCGTCATAATGGTCACCTCGTAGTTGCCATCAGCACTAAATTAAGAAAAAAATCTTGTTTTAATTACTTATTTGATAAGGATTTAAAAAAAAATCGAAGAAATCAAAATACCAGTGTTGCATGTGGTCTACTTTTTTTTCAGGTTGCTTGATTGGTCTAAATTTTTTTAAATCGAAAAATTCTTATTTAATATCATAATCAGCTACTTAAAAGATTTGCCCGTTTGCTGTACGAGCAAGAAGAGTTTGTTTTAACACTTAAAGTTTTTGATACCACTATTTTTTAATTAGAATTTCTTACTTTTTAATGACAGAAAAAATGCACTAACTATTACGAATATCGTTGTTTCTCTCATATTTTCAGTTTATTATACATAAAAAAAGAATCGCTTCCACACTCTACGGGCGGTAGCATGTCTATGAAACCACGTAATTTTAATTCCCAAAAGTTCCATTGGCACCAGAATTCGGTTAAAAAAATTGGTTTGTATGATGCGTGGTAAAATAGCTTTTTCTTATTTTTAAATAAAGTTGCTTTTAATTTCTGGTGTCATTCATTCATTAATTTGAAAGCTTAACCCTTTCCGGCACGGACAAATTCTGTTAGTAAAATGAGAAATTATCGACTGACACCGGAATTCACAAACGACTTTTTAAGAGATCAAGAACTCCTTCGTTTAAGCTTTTATTGTAGAAGCGAGATTTTATTAAAATATTACTGATGCCAATTGCAAGTTTGGAATTAGAAATAGGTGTTGCCAGGCCGGCAACACTGCGCCGGAAAGGGTTAAGCAACGAAAGCGCTATGTGCCGCAAACGGTTCCGAGGTTAATGCGAAAACAAGGAGAATTTTACCATTTGAAAAAAAGTGGTATCAGTCACAAAATTCGAATGTGAAAAAGTAGCCTCTCCCAAAATTTCAAAACTCAGTACTTTTACGTTATAGCAACATCTGGCACTTACTCGTGGTACACATATCGCGGTACCATATCAAACTATACAATGTGAAAACAATGTTGCCAATGGGCTACTTTTTTAAAATTCAGAATTCTTGAGTGGCACCATTTTTCGGAAAAGGTAAATTTCCCCTTTTTATCACCTTAATTAAAATGACATGAAATAAGGTTTAATAAGTCTAATTTTACTATTTCTAAAAATTGGGGCCAACCAAGAAATCAGAATTTAAAAGAAGTGGCCCACTGGCGACAATGTTTTCCTACTGGATAGTTAGGACTGATACCAATGATATGCCTGTAAATTGAGCAGGGAACTGTCTTTAGTCTCATGAGAAAAGTTACTCTGATTTTGTAAATGTCACCGTATGTTTCATCCATCACCTGACGACCAAAAATATCATTCCTGTTAAAGTATCTTATCTCTGAGGGTTCCAATAAATTAACTCTTTCTCGCTCAGTGTCCCACTGCGGGACCACTTAATCCTATACCCAAATCCACAGCACAGGGCATGTGGCATTCAACGGGACAGTGCAAGTCTGTCAAATTTAGCCTCTATTTTTATTTAAAAATTTCAAATTTGCACCGGAAAAAATTTAAGAAGAATCTTTAGCTTAAAACACTCTGACGTTCTTGTAAAAGATCAAAATTGTAATGTAGTTAGTTCTGTTTGCATTTTGTTTTATATAATGCAAGAAAAAAAAATGTTTGTAAAAAATAGAATTTCGCACGAATTTTAATTAACTGAATAAAAATGGAAGCTAAACTAGCAATCATGGAGCAGCGGATGCAACTTGAACAAAAGATGTTTAGCAACATCACATGGTCAGTCCATGCTATGAAATTCGCGGTTGGTACATGGCGACCATCCCGTCTGTCATCTTGCGCCTCATTGTCTATATGATCGGGCGAAGGCTCGCAGAGCTGTAGAGAGAGGTATTTACATACCAGCACGATGCAAAAGTATATGCTAACGCACCATGCAATTTATCTTTGATCGCAAAAAAATTTCCATGTAAAAAAGAAAAAAAACGCCAATTGTTTTGAGTTGATGTTAATTGGTATCAATTTTAATATTAAATACTAAATAACAATAAACTCGCAAAACATCTGCATTTAATTTTTTAATCAGAAATATTTATATGTAAGTTATAATTTAATTTATTAAATAAGTGAAACGTCTCCTGCACTGTAAGAGACATTTAAAACTGTATGCTTTAAAATTAAACTGAATTCCATATTATTACTTTACCAAGCACTGTAGAATATTTATTTGTTCTTTTATTTGAATTATACATTTCTATTGATTTAGTAAAATTGTCCACCAATTTTTCAGATTTTTAAATGTTAATTTTTATATATGCTCAGTATCGTACCAACAATGTATTATATTTGTTCCAATTATTTCATTTTACGCGAACTTAATTTTGTATCAGGATTACCTATTGACATTGCTGCCAACTCTTCTGATTTTTTTACCCGGAAAAATTTAACAGAAATTTTTGCTTTATCTAATCAGCAGATTACGGCGATTGGAAATAGTAAAATTTACTGTAAAATTTTTCCGGGCCGAAAAAGCGGAAGATGTTGGCAGCTTTGCCTATTGAGATTTTTTTCTTTATTAAAAAATCCAGATACTTAACCAATTAAAGTCGGAATTATTATCCTCTTAAAAACTTGCACTTGATAAGTTTTTATTTCTTTAAATAACAATTTTTGTTTGATTTTTTTTTTCACGAAGTTTAAGCGATCAACTAAAGATAACCCTTCCATTCAAAATAATAAGCATTCAAACAAAGAAATGGATGATACTTTTCTGGTATCGTATTGTACCAATCTGTTTTAAAGATTTTGTAGGTAATCCAAATACGATGTTCTTCCTTATTAAACAATAGTTTATAAATATTTCAAATAATTCTCTCTTTATGTTATTTCCGGTACTGGGTGGGATTGGCGCGGAGATTTTCTAAACTAAAAAAAATGTCGACATTGTCAATTCTGTTTTGCGTCAAATATTACACTAGGCGAAAATAAGCATTGTAACGGAAAATATCGAAAATACATTAACCACCTATAATCAGTGAATACTTCAATTTTGAGAATTGAAGATATAATTAATTTCTAGATATTTTAATTTATAATGCACATTTTAATTCAATAATGTGTTAATTAAAAAAAATATTTACAAAAATTCATTAACTAGTGTTGTATTCTGTTAAACACATACGAATACGAACTCAGTTCATTAAACGTATTTGATCATATTTTAAAAATTTCCATAATAACTGCACAATTTTTCTAAAGTATTTTTTTAAAGTTAGAAATATTTTCTGAGACGATAAATATGCCATTAAATCTTGAAATGGCCCATGAAAATACAAATTCTGCTTATTAAACTTTAAAAAACTCTTTTTATGTTTATTTTTGATTCCTTAAGTTGCATTTCCTTCATATAAACTTAAAAATAAAAACTCTTTTTTTTAAATTAACCTTCCGTCTACCAGACGGGTCCATTGGACCCGACAGCAATATTTCTGGTGTCAATGGTAAAATGAGAAATTGTCGATTGACACCGGAATTTATAAAGGACTTGTCTAGATATTACGAATTCCTTAATTTAAGCTTTCATTGTAAAAGCAAAATTATATTAAAATATTACTGGTGCCGTTTGCAAGTTTGGAATTAAAATTAGGTGTTGCCGTAGATAAATGGGTGTTTTGTCTGGTAGACGGAAGGTTAAAACTGCCAACGATGTAAAATTCTTGCTTATTATTATTATTATTATTATTATTATTATTTTAATCTATGCATGAAAAAAAGTCGGAATTGTTCATAAAAGTATGAGAATAAAAATTTTACGTTCTTACTTACTTTAGTAGATCAAATTTAAAACGAGAATAGAATTTTATTCCATGTTTTTATGTTTCCATTTTCTTATATTAGATGTGAAAAGCCGAAATAATTTTTAAAGGCTTTGAGTTTTCGTAATATAATAAATGTTCTATTGTACTACAATTCGAGGATTTAAATTGACAACAGTATTTCATAAAGCCTTCTACGAACTATTTTGTACTTTTGCGTTCAAACAGATTTTGTGAAATAAGTTTTCGATAACCAAATAAGAAAGGACATTTTAAAGGTTTTACTTTTTTTTCAGATTTATTTAATAGCGTGTAGAAATATATTTGAGGAAAAAAAGAAATAATGAAATACACTTTTTTATAGATGAAAAAGAATTATTCATGTATTATTTCATGTATAACGATTGATTGATTACTTAAGGATCTTATAATAAGAATATAAGAGCTGATTATAAGAAAAACGTAACAAATTTATTTTTTTCTAAACCTCTTTTTTAGTAAAATATATTTTTACTTCTTTTTTAAACGCACAGATTGCAGTTAAACATGATTCGCATTGATAACGTTATTTCACAATTAAAATGTCAGCGATTTGAAAAAAAAATTATATGTAGTTTAACACCTTGAAGGGTAAATAAAAGTGTTTCTGTAACATTATATTGTCACCGAAATAACCGAAAAACTTTATTTTAAAATAAGGAAAGCCAATTTTTCAACATTTTCCCACCTAAGTTAAAAGTATAAAATTTCGCTAATTATTTGACGCGCTAATCTAGCGAGAATTAGGAGCGATAAAATATATCCCACTGCCCCTCAAGTGGTTAAAATTGCGAAATTTCGTCTATCAGAGTTTTTCTGTAAGAAAATACTGGTAACAAAGAATTTCTTGTTTTAAATTCCAAGTCTCGTACGAATGTTGTTAAAGTCTACAGTCAAAGACTTTTAGGGAAAATGATTCGCAAGTAAGGGATATACTTCAAAATGTAATAAATGACACAACTGGGTATCCCTAATGGCTAAATTCTCTTAGCATTTCTCCAGTTTGGAAGGAATCTTGTGTTTAATTCCAAGCAGAGGAAAAAGCATTTCAGATTTATTAATGTATAGTTACACACAAAAGAATTCATCACAAATAAATTTTCATCATCTATTCCAGAGGTGTAAAAAACTATGTACCAGCGGATAGTCTCTCACCACTAAAAAGTTTTCTTTGTTGAAAATTAGCACTTTAGCAAGAATTTTACACGAAATCTTACAAATCTGTAATTATAAAGAGAAAAGTTTGTGAGTGTGTCAGCGCTGTTCTGAAGAGACTGCTGCACGTAGAGTTACAAAATTTGGAGGAAAGGATTGGATCTCAAAGCCCGATTTTCGATTTCTTGATTAGATTTTTTTAATATAATTTTTTTTACTAGATTTCAGCCGAGTTTTTTTTTTTCTTTTGTATGTCTTGTGGCGATTTTTCTACATTAGTGAAACGAATCCCTAGTAGCCAAAAAATATTGGGCCAAAATTGGCTATAGCTTGGGGTAATATTGGCATTTTGGCGCAATATTGGCATGAAATATTTCTACAATATTTGGGTGTTTACATTTTGCCCTTGTATAGCCAACATTTACAGCGCGCCAATATTGGCAAAAAAATTGCTCCAATGTCGGGATGTTTACATTTTGCCGATATTTAGGCAATAATTCATGAAATATTGCATTCTTTTAACCCAACATAGTGAATTTCGTTCTTTTTTCAATAAAGCTTATTCGGAATTCGTGCAGCAATTTTTGAATTTTTACGAATTTTTTAATGAAATTTTTAATATTTTTTCGCATTTTGCTGCTATTTTTGGCATTTATATAAAGAAAATTGTTTCAAACTTTTAGCCCAATACATTAAATTTTGTCTGCTACGATTTTTGATTTTCTTCGATTTTTAATGCGATTTTCAGTGCGATTTTCGGAGTAATTTTTAACGATATTTCGAGTTTTTGTGCTTTTCAAATCGATTTTTTTATCATTTTTGTCGATATCACAGGTTTTTTTTTACGCATCGTGGTTATCACGGACCAAGGCAATGGTCGGCGGGTCAGCTAGTAAATAAATAAATTTAGTGGTTAGAGACTGTCTGTTAGCGGCTAGATTTTTGCCCCCCTGATTTACACTTTAACCCCTTGCGGCGCGGTGGTTAACTTAATTTTAATTCTCAAACACCACATTGGCACCGGAATCTTGTTTAAAAAAATTACGGTTTATGGAATACGTGAAATATAGCGTTTTCTTGTTTACAAATAAAGTTGTTTTCAAATTCCGGTATCAGTCATTTATTTCAATACTTAAGCAATGAATTTGTCCTGCGCCGCAAAGGGTTAAACTTTCGTCGGAATAATAATATCTTAAACATTTTGATCAGAAAATTGTTCTGGAAAATTTAACACTGTGAATGATAATTGCAGTCTATACATATGCTTTAAAATTATTACTAGCTTGAATTATTTGTCAATGATCATAATTTTCTCTGTGCAAAAATATAAAACAGACCATTTTAAACTTTATGTTTTGAAAAAAAATCTCGAAGACAAAATAGTAATGCTACATGCCAATCTCCCGCTTTTTTTAAACGAAAAAAAAATATTTTCAACCAGAAAATGTATTACTATTTTAAATTCCTTCGATGTGGTTCTTATTCAAAATCTATATGCTTTCATTTATCAAATAAAATTTCTGGTTTAAAGTATGTTTTGTAGATTTAAAAAAAGCGGGGAGCTGGCAAGTATGTTTATTTTTCATATATGATATTCAGTCAAATTTCTGATGATTTATTAATTGTTAAGTGTTTACTTACTTATTGTAAAGCACGATATCTGGTAACCAGATAAGCTCTGCTGGAACGTGGAGCTTTGTAACACCTCCATAATCATCAGGATCCCAACGCATCTTATAATCAATCCATTCCTGTTTTGAAAAAAAAGAGAGAAAACTTATGCATTACTTTTAATGCGTTTTCAAAAAATACCTTAAATACTTTAGAAAAAAACATATGACAAACAATCAGGCAAACAATTTTTCTTTACTGTTTAACGTCGCTTTAAATATAAAACCCAGATTAAACAGCCACATTTTTAATTAAGACGGTGGAACAACTAGAATACTTTATATAAAGCGCGTAACAAAGCACTTAACATAAATTGATTCAAAAAAAATATTTAAATACTTTAGAAAAAAAAAATATGACAAACAATCAGGCAAACAGTTTTTTTTTCTTATGGGTGGGATAAGCACAATAAAGCGAATGTGTGGGGGGGTTTCGTTACTTTAAATATAAAACACAGGTTAAACAACCATATTTTAATGAAGACGGCGGAAGAACACTATATATAAAGCACGTAACAAAGCGCTTAACATAAATTGATTCATAAAAGTGATGATAGCACATAAAAATATCTCCAACCTAGATCTATATCGACACACCGCAAGTCTACTAACCCCTTCGCGACTCGAGCCTTTTATGAAATTTTTAATCTATTGTCATTGGTTTTTCAAGAAAGAAATTTGTGCGTTATCAAGAAAATGCTCCGATTGAATAAGGGAAAATTTACAGTAAAATTTTGTTTGCATGTTTACGTGTCAATCGTCCCCAAGAGGATTTCACTTTACTTCATGTTCGGTAAAATATCCTGAGATATTTGGCCGAAAGTGAGCAACAGCACCATCTATATATTATGCAAATTTATGAAAGGCAACTATATTGTTACAAAATAATTAACTATATATATATTTTTTTTTGCTTATTTAAAAATAAATGTAAACTGAATAAGTAACTGTAATTCGATTTATCTTAATTGTGTTTAAAGTTTAAAGATTGACACTAGAATGGCTGTCAATATTACTCAGGATTTAAAAAAAATCCCTAGAATGTTTGTATGGAATTATTTAAGTTAATATATTCTCTTTTATTAGCATGAATGTAAAGTATTTTTTTTTATTTTATTGCGCATTCAAAATACAATGAAAAACGTTTAACGCAAAAGCCTTTAACCTGAAAAATCGGTTAATACGAAATACTACTTGTTCGGAAACTATAGATTGCAATTTAAAATATCGTTTTTTCTTAACACGAAAGAAAAATAGTTTAATACGAAAAATTTCGTGTGAATGTAGATCACGATTATGAATCTGAAAGCGGCATAAACGATCCAGTTCCTGTTGAAAAAAAAACTTCAGAAATTCAGAAAATGATTACAGGCATGCGCAGTTATTTAAATTCTCTTTCAAAAGGGGAGGTGAATAAAAAAAGGGAAAATCTTTAACAGTGTGAACAAAATGTTGCTGAAAGAGAAACTTTAAAAAAGATCTGTGATTTTTTTTACATCCAAAAAAATATATTTTTTAGTTGCTTTTTATCCAAATGTATACGACCTACTAGTAATTTAAATGGAAATCGAAATTATTGAAAAATTTTCTTCTTCTTTTTTTTCTTACGAACCTTTTAAGACGAAAATTTTTTAACACAAAATAAACGATCAGTCTCTTCAGTTCCTTCTCAAAAGTATTTCACGATATTCATTTGGTAACGGTTGGAAAAATCGTCATTATCATTCCGGCTTTAATCTCAATTCTTTTCAATTAAGTTTTATCATGCATCTAAATTTATAACAAATACGCTTTGAAAATATCCTCAGTAATCGAATGAGTTCATGAATCTTTTGCATGGAACTATTAAGAAAGAGGAACTCGCATATTCTTAACCTCTTCAGGAGCGCCGTTTACAGTCTGCAAACGGTTAATTTTAATGTTTAAATTACCAACTGGCACCAATAATTTTTTTGTACAATTTTGATCTTGAAATTTACGTGATTAAAAAAAGTGGGGGGGGGGGGAGGGTTGATTATTTTTAAGTAAACTTGTTCGTAAATTGCGGTGGGAATTAATTATTTGAACATTTTTGAGCACAAATATCTTTCCACTGAAAGGGTTAAAATAGAAAAGCTTCAACTGTAACGGCATTCGCAGAGGGTTTACACCACAGCAGCAAACTCCCTGTTGTAATTTAACCCATTACCGTCAAGCACCCTGTTTATAGATCACATAAAACCGAACAAATCTTTAAATTTCAATACCAGTATTTAAATACGGAAATTTTTTCATTAGCTAATCGCAAATTTTGAATCATTTATAAAGCTGAAATATTTTACTAGTAGAGTTTTAAATACGATGCGGCCACATGCGAATATTTTATGTTCTGTTCAAACGATTATTTATAAAAAATACATTTTGTAGTATATTTTTCTGGCAAATGTTGTCAAGGCATATGCAAAAGACATTTTTTAAGCGGTGCGAAATAGAATTAACCACTTAATAGTCGCGCCCGAGACTTTCCCGGGCTGAAAGCTTCACGGCTTTTATTCAAAATTGTATGATTCCGACCAGTTTTATAACTCGTTTTATTCTGGTATCATGTTACCGGCCACTTAATACGAAGAATATTTTTTTTTTCAAAAAAAGTGGTGGCAGTGATGAATGTGAATTTTTAAACCACAATTTAATGCGGCCATTAAGTTGTTAAAAAATAACTGCGTGTGGCAACCCTGCAACTATAACTCTGTGGATTTACTATAATTGCGTCAATGTAACGTTACTCTCTGCACTTTTTTATTCATCTTAATTCGCTTGTGAGTGTAAAGATGCAATTTCGTAATCGATTTTTCGTTTTCTTGATAAGCATGATTGCTTATCATAATTGCCAGTTTGTCCATTTTTTAAAATCAGAGATTTTTTCAAATTAACCCCTTAACTGGTTCTTTTTTTCCGTTCAATAAATTGAAAATAACGGATTCACACCACAATTTTTTAAATAAAATATTCTTAACATTTAGTCTAAACATTTCCGCCTTGAAATAGTGTGTAATTAAAAAAATAGTGGTGTCAAAAAGCTTTAAATGATGAATTAAGCAAATTTGTCTTGCCCGAACGGTGTATGGACAAATTCGTTAAGGGGTTAAGAGGAACTAACGTATCTCTTAAAATAGCGAAGCTTCAACTGTAACCGCTTTTGCAGGGATTGATTATCACCGGGAAAGAACTTCTACCTGTAATTTGAAATAGAAAATTTTTCTTTATCCAGATCACTTATTAGTGCAAAACTTCAGTCAAAAATAATTACAGATACTCATTTTCACAGCATAATTTGTATTACAATATATGAACCATTGCTTTTAATAAGTTATACCACATTGAACATGGAGAGAAAAAATAAATAATTATAATGAATACAAGTGGAATAAACAACTAATATTATCCTTGAATTGTATATTAATTTCCAATATATGTATGATTAGATAATATATTGTTACTATTAACCCTTTAACGATCATAGCATTTTCATTGCTACGATGTCGAAATAAATGAGTGACACCGGTAATTAAGAACAAATATATTTCAAAATAAGAAAACGTGATTTTTCACATACAAAATAAAAGGGATATTTTTAGATAAAAATGCCGGTGTCAGTGTTGCGTATCGGAATTAAAATTTTGTGGTTTCTTGGCGAAACCAATGAACGTTAAAGGGTTAATGGAAATTCCCATAAAGTGGTATCAGAAAACTACATAGTAGAAATCGTGATGACAATACACTAAGGTTATGCGCATCGCAGCAATTACCTTAGCGCATAATATTTATAATATTGCTAAAATATATTTTTAGATACCTGTGCTATATAATAATAATATATAAGCGATACCATAAATAGGAAAGAAAATCATAATGACTATTTTATTTAAAATTAAAAGATATCATATTATAAAATATCCATATTGTACATACATTCATAATTACTTGCGATAAAGCTGTATAATAATTTGAATGCTAATATAAAACCATTAATTGTATTACAATACATGAACCATTGTATTTAATAACTTTGAACATGGAGGGAAAAATAAATAACTAAAATGAATACAAATAGAATAAATAACTAATGTTATCCTTAAATATTGGGTCGTTCGGAAAGTCCTTTCCGTTTGGGAAAATTAGTTCGTACCGGACAATTCTGTTGTTTAAGTATTAGATATTATTTCTGATCCCTAGAACTTAGATATTAATGGACAAAGTTTTCTGGTACGAATTGATTTTCCCAAACGGAAAGGACATTCCGAACAACCCAATAATATATTAAATCTCAATATATGTATTGATTAGACGATATATTGTTACTATTAGTGGAAATTCCTATAAAGTGGTATCATAATAGAAATCGTATATACGAGGGTAATTCGGAAAATAACCTCCGTTTATGCATTTAAAAAAAACTAATGAAAAGAAACATGTTTTATTACTTACGTATGAAAGACACTTTATTCAGCTACTTCTCAACATAGCTGCCGTATTAATTAAAACAATTATCTTAACGGTAAATCAACTTTCTAATTCCATCGTCGCAGACTCCTGCCGCCGACCTATTCAATTGCGATTATTTTTAAATTCAACTCGCACCACTCTTTCAATCCAAAGAATTTTAGCATATTCTTTAATTCATATTGACAAATTCCGAATTGCTTTCGTAATATTTTACTTGACGCACTATTTTTTAAAACATTTTTGGTAGTACATATCAGCAAATTATATAGAAAAATATGTTAAAATTCTTTGGATTGAAAGAGTGGAGCAAGTTGAATTTAAAAATAATCGCAGTTGAATAAGCCGGCGGCATAAGTCTGTGACGATGGAATTTCAAAGCTGATTTACCGCTATGATAATTGTCTTAATTAATACGGCAATTATGTTGAGAAGTAGCTGAAGAACGTGTCTTTCATACGTAAGTAATAAAACATGTTTCCTTTCATTAGTTTTTTTTTTAAATTCATAAACGGATGTTACTTTCCGAATTGCCCTCGTATATTCAGAAGTTTAGTTCGGCGGTACTCTGCGTTTCTGCTGTATTCTGAGAACCGAGACAACCTGCTCTCAGTGCCGAAAAAGGTTGTAATATAATATTGTAATTGTAATAATAATATTGTCACTTTGACAAAGTAATGCCAATAAATAGAAATAGAAATTTTTTAAGATATTTAGGACAAATATTTTCCATTAATAACGATCTAAAAAATGACGAAGTTTTTCAATGAAATTTTACCTGATAGTAATCAGAAATTGTAGATCGTATTTAATAGAAACGATCGCATCAGTTACTTCACTGGCAACTGGTAGACAATACAATATTTGTCTCTTCGTCCGTATTCTTAACTCCATTATTCATACGGGAAATTTCTATACTATTAATTTTTCACAAGTGAAACACATTTTGCGATTGCTTTAACCCGTTATCTACCGACAGTACTAATGAGTAGTTTTAAAATTACTTATTATAAAATTCTTTTAATGCGTCGATTAGTTGTAATAATGTTTGGAATATGTTACCGATACATTATTTTATTTTGTTTCAAAAGCATTTATTGGTTACACACACACACACAAAATAAATAAATAAATAAATAAATAAAATAAAGGATGATTTTTTTTCTTTGTATCTTCTTCAGCTTTCTTGGCGCTGAGAGAGGGGATGGGGATTTTTCATTTCGGAAATATTTTTATTTTTATATTGTAAGAACATCTTATTTGTACATTTTAAAATTCTACAAAATACTAAGAAAACAAATGAAAATAAGAGATTTCAGTGGGATTATAAATATTGCACAAAATCCCTGGAAATTCAAATTTAATTAATCCATCTAAATCTTTCAATCCTTCTAAAACCCTTCAAAAATTTAATAAATGATTATGTAAATTTTTTAATTTAGTTTAAACAGTTTACGCAAAATGCATTAGAATATAAAAGTTTCATTAATTCATAATTCGGTAGATAAAAGGTTAAGAAAGGACAAGAGTAAAATTTCATGAAAAACTTGATTTTTCATTTATTGGCTTAGGAAGTTCTTTGAACCTTTGAATACATGGGTATACTCAGTTTCTTTCTTTTTTTCCTTCTTTTTTTAAATCATTGGAACTAATAAATAATTTTAACACATTCGCTGTCAATCACGCGCCAGAGCGTTATATGGCGCCAACATTGAGAGGTCACTCACGCGCCAACGCGTGATGTGGGGTGATATCCAATAGCCAGTCACGCGCTGGCGCGGGAAAATCTTTCACTGATTCTTTGTTATAAAAAGTTAATTGTCTTCGTGTACCACTTCTACAGTGCGGCATTAACCCTTTAACGATCATGGCATTTTCATTGCTAAGATATCGAAATAAATGAATGACACCAGTAATTAAGAACTAATATATTTCTAAATAAGAAAACTTGATTTTTCACATACTAAATAAAAGGGATATTTTTACATAAAAATACCGGGCTCAGTGTTGCATATCGGAATTAAAATTTTGTCGTTTAGTGGCGAAACCAATGAACGTTAAAGGGTTAAGTATCATCACATCTTCACGAAAGCGTCAGCGAACGTGTTAAAAATCCAATCCAATGAAAACTCTACATGGATTCCCAATCGCATTAAATTATTTGCTAAAATTTTATACTTGATTTTATTTTTATATTTTACTAGCATTACTACATTTT